>OY998180.1:59918178-60518178 GCA_963921935.1 Galeruca laticollis | reverse complement strand
ACCCAAATAGTCGATAAATTGTACTTATCTGACAATAAGTTGAACTTTTTTGGAACTGGTTTTACTGCAGAAACCTCGTTGGTGCTTGGAGAGTTATTAATCGGTAACATTTGATCATCATCACATAACATAATTGACTCCACTTGCGTCGAGAATGACGTCCCTTTTTTATCCCCCATGATGGGGGAAAAATTATTTAGTTAAAAACTCTAATCGGAATATTTCAAATAAACACGTGTAAGAAAACAAAGTTGGCACTGATAAAAACTATCGACCGGTTTTGTTAATTGCTTCGCACAACCTATTCGTACAAAGGTAAAATCAACACTGATGAAATCTTTGTAACAAGCAATATTCAACTCTCAAATATTTCAGAATCTCAAATAAACTGTTGTAACATGTCGCTGAGACATGTTTCTATTTTCATTAATTATTTTGGAGCGTTACATATTCGTCGGCTACTCCCACCTCTAATTTCAAATCCTTTTATTTCAAATATTAGTAACATATCGGTGATCGTTTTTATCATCGTTAAATAGCTATTTAAACTACGATTCAACGAATCATCGTTTGTTCATTCTTCGCTGAGAAGCAGTTAAGCATTCAGTTTTTGAATAATACTTCGTGTGTGATTTTAATATTCCTTGCTGCTCTGCAGCCTTTACGGACTTTACGAACCCTACGGACCTGTACGGATTTTACGGACCTGACGGACCCTCCACACAATCCACTCTACCAGACCATATAACTCCAGAGTCCAGACACCGACGGCTCAAGAACCCGTGAATACTGCTGCGAGCTGTACGTCCCGAGTCTTCCCGAGATAAGTCACTTATTTTTGGTAGATATAAAATATTTAGTTAAACATTTTTATTGTAATAACTGATCCTTGTTCGTATTGTATTGAGAATATACAGCTTATGTAAATTTATTTTTGTGTCAAATAAATCCATTTGTTCCGAAATTTTGTTTGTTGTTTCACCTTATCCCAATTGAGGTAATAAAAAATAGTGTGACTGAGGCCGAATTCACCACCTGAGGAGAGTCCCAAGGCCGGGTAATCTTAGGATAGTGACAATGTAAAAATATGTAGAAAATACATCTTGAACCAAAAGTAACGAGGAAAAGAAAGAATCTAACAAAAAGATGTTCGACACTAGTACCATACTTTTTTTTGCATGGGCATAGATACCAGTAGAATCATAAAATAGGTGGGAAATTCAACATTAAATAACCTGATACTCATTGAATGCAAATCATATTCTTCGAAGCAAAAAATAAACTGTCATAATAATTATTACGATTTAATTTAATAGAAAGTATTATAAATAATTTATATTTCCTAGGAAAGGTTTCGGACTGATACCTAATAACGAAACTTCATAATAATTTATGAAAATACAGATAAAATATATTGTTTTAAGTTATAATTAAATTGCTGCAATTACAATATTTTTAAGCAACCATCATAACGTTTTTATACTCTAAAAATAAGTAAAATGTTCAAGATATGTAGGGAGTCAATTTTTGAAACCAATCATATTAACTAATAAATGTATTATTTCCAATCGTTGCCAAAACGAACTCAAATGGCAGTCAGTTATACGATTATTAAATACATAAAATGTAATTTAAACCTTATGTTTAAGTAGTAAGTATATTCTGTAACAGATGTGGTTTCGAGTTGTCAAGTAATTTCTATTAAAGTCTTAGTCAGCACATCATCTTTGACACTGCATACAATTTGTCTCTTGTTAATGCCAGGGATAGCTCTCTACATTTAATAAACCAACATGTAAGTGTAGCAGTGTTGTACAGTAAACTGAGTGCCAAATAAGGAGTAAGGGGATAATTTTGTAACTGAAATACCTATTTCAAATCCTCGGTTCTATAGCTAAATGGTAATTAGACCTCCAGAAACGTGAAGAGACAGTTGTAGATACTCAAATGCATCCAATGACGTGGTAATAATGAATACAGTATGTAATTATAATTGGTGACAAATAAAGGTTGGATGCTCAATGCTAAATAACTTGGGCAAAATTCATTGTCTTCACAAATTATTAGACAGTTTGACATCCCTGAGACACTTTAATACTTCAACAATTTCACCATGACTTTAATGTTGCTTTAAAATACACACATGTAGTATTTTCGGCTTCAGGGTAGTAGGTTTTGGGAGTATTTTGGTATGTTCTTGATGATAAGAGGTTAATCTCTATGGTGGCACACTCGTTGGTCCTCCAACGACATGAAGTGGCGATAGGTTTTTTGTAATGTACGTAATCCCCTAAATTAATTTAATTATTGTTATGATCATTGCTCTTATTTAAATTAGGGGGTAAGTGTACCTAATTTAGCGCCGACAAAAGTCCTCTTAAATACATAAACTATAATTAAATAATTCCATTCACAATGTTGGTTTTAAAAAGCGATGTATTCGAAAAACCGAGAATTTAACTCTAAGAAAAGCGATAATGTGTTTAAGGATGATAGTCAACTTTATCATTAATTAATTAGATTATAAATAGTGCTCAGGATTCTAATGATCTCAACATAATTATTGGACACAATTTTGGAACTTTCACACGGTCGTTTGTCTATGGCACATGCATTTAGAATGCGTTTAGAATTCAGTAAACAGTATGTAGTCAACCCTATCAAGTGTGAGATCTAATTTTTTATAAAATAATCAGTTAATTGCACTAGTTTGAGTTTTAATCGAAATCCATTACATTGTCCAGTGTTACTAATTCGCAGAATTTTGGTGACTGAAGTTTCGATCCGTGTTAAATAGGAGGAAAATGAACGCCCAAGTCTAATTGACCACTAGAGAGCTGTATACGACAGGATCGAATACTAGAGACACTACTTTTCAACTTTCTATCTAACGTATTTAAACTTTCATAAAAGTTTTATAAATGGCTCGTTAATGTGAAAGAGACAATTTTATTTATAATTGATATAATCCAGTGCAATTTCTAGAATTGATAGGATGTGCAAATAAAATAAAACACATGGTGTGGACATTTATAATTACAAATCTTATAGTTTACTTACTAACGATAACAGTACTGTAATGTTATTCTTATTTCTTTAATTAGTTTTTAACACAACGGGTGGGATAAATTTGTACACACGGTATATCAACCTACTTGATTTATTTATATACTTAATGTATGTACGCACTCTAATTTATACTAAATACACTGTTCACAGTTAATTTTTATTGCTAACTTGTTCTGCTCCGTTGGCTATGAAATCAAACTGTATACTGCCTCGCCGCTGGTAGGTAGTCTGTTATATATTAATACCACCTTCTTGAACCTTCGGATCACGGAAACTTCTAGTATGCGGCTCCCAACAGGCAATCGAACTTCTTGGAAATCTCTATAAAACCAATCACAAAAAAATAAATGGTCCTTTCCAGAAATCGGTGCGCTCCCACCAAATTTTTAACTTTAATATATAGTATTAGACAGAGACGTATTTAGGGACTACACCAGTGTGCGATTCCGTAACATTACCCCCTCCCTAAAAGGAAGTTCCTCCTGGTAGTTCTGTGTAGCCGGCATTTGATGTTTAAATCGGCAGCTGGACCCAATTCTATACTTACCGTTTATATGGAAATAACAGGGCACCGTCTTCATCGGGTCCCTAAAACGGGCGTATAGGTGCAAATTAATATTTGGACATCGGTATCCTGGAAGGTCACCTCGACCATGTGCCTGATGACTCGCCAATCTAACTGGCTGCTCTTTATCGTAGACATTGCTAGTTTCTTCACGTTGGACTCCAGTACAGATCTCGAAGGCTTCGTAGCACTTCCAACACATCGCGGTGGGTGGATCTATCTTGAAACTCATTTTTGGTTACCAAGTAGAGGACGTACCGCGAATTGTTTTTGAGTCTAAGTGTATTGTGAGGGGCTGGAATCTGATCTTCAAGTTTTCCTAATTGACCAAACTTATTTCGAAAGATGGCTGCCAACCCTCGTGAGTGTTTGTTACTGGCGGAGATGTTGTGTGCCAGTGAATACTATTCCGGAGCGTGACCAAATATTGTCTTTTTTCTGTAGTGACTCCGTATCTAACATTCCTGGTACCTCCGTATGCGCCCATAAATTCTTCGAAGGCTGGATCAGGCTCTTGTTGTATATAGTAAACTTTTTATTCTTTGTCATGGTCTCCTTCGAATAGGGCTAGACGGTTTTGGTAGACTACTCTCGATTTTCCATTGGGAATCTTGCTTATGCGACAGATGACGTCGTTGATCTTCTCCATGATTAAGTACGGACGTTCCCAATATTTCCGTAATTTTGGAGAAAAGCCTTTTCTCCTTTTTGGGATGTATAACCATACTTCGTCCCCTTCTTTGAAACTGCCTTCTGTGGCTTGTGTGTCGTACCGATTTTTCATTCTGTCGCTGGCAACTTGGAGATTTGTTCAAATCCATTAATGTACATCGTCCATCTATTTTTTCAATTGGATTACGTAATTCTCTCCCGCTAGTTCTTCTCCCGGTCGACAGCCAAATTCCAAGTAAGGAAACTTCATTTCACGTCCAAACAGAATTTTCACACGTGTTTCACCCGTGGACTCATTTATGGCAGATCGATAAGCCAACGCAAATGGGGAAAGACATTGATTTCAATCGCTCTGTTGACTAGAAACTACTTTGGACAGGTATTTTCCAATGGTCCTATTTATTCTCTCGACCATTCCATCTGACTGTGGATGCAACGTCGTTGTACTGGTTTTCTTAATTCCCAGATTGTCTCAAATTTCCTGGAATACATGGCCATCGAAATTTCTTCCTTGATGGCTGTGGATTTCCAAGGGCACTCCATATCGGCTAATAAATTCTTTAACCAATACATCCGCGACAGTTGTGACCTCTTGATTCGGGATCGCGTAAATTTCCACCAACTTTGTAAAATACTCCATTACAATCGGAATGTATTTACCACCATTTTCTGTCGTCGGAAATGGCCCAGCTATATCTAAAGAAATCCTTTCGAAAGGGCTTACAACATTATATTGTTTCACTGCTAGCTTTCTCTTGCGATGTGGTCCATTACCCGTAGCACAAGTTGTCGTTTCTTAGACCAAACCTTCAGATCGTCGGAGCTGTTCGTTCAATAAAACCTTTCATGGACTCGCTGAAGGGTTTCCTCCACTCTCAGATGACCTCCCGTCGTGTAACTTCCTCAGTACCTCATCTACTCTCGTTATCAGGATAATTAGCTGCCTTCTCATCTCGGACCCATCATCGTTTTCAAGGAATCTCTTCAACAGGCTTTCTTCCGAGACAAGGGAGTCCCATTGAGGCCAATATGCCTTGAGTGTCGGTGAAAATCTTGAAACTCCTTGCCAGGTAGGTCGCCAATTTTCCATTCCATTGCCGAATCATATTTAGGTGAGGATCATTGTCCTGATCTCCATTTTTCGTTGACTGCCGTAGTTCCTGAAACTGCAGCTGCCTTAGATTCACCCTTGTTGCAGTGGAAACAGTCTGCTGGGCAGGGCCGTTTAGACAGGGAGTCGGCATTTCGGTGAATCGCACCAGTTTGATGTAAGATGTTGAAATCGTACTCTTAAATTCATTCAATCCATCTAGCGATCTGGCCCTCGGAATTATTGATCTGCAGCAACCACTTGAGTGCTGTGTTAACAGTCTGGATTAAGAACTTCCTTCCATAGAGATACTGGTAAAAGTGTTCCACGGACTTCACTACCGCCAAAAGTTCTCTCCTCGTGACGCAGTATTTTCGGTCTGGTTTGGAAAGGATTTTGCTGAAATATCCAAGCACTCTCTCTTGTCCTCCTTGGATTAGTAAGAGCATTCACGTTGTTTGTATCAGTGTCAAGAATAAACTCTCCCGGTGGTGAGAGTGTCAACGTTCACGGAGAGACACAAATCCAATTGGGAATTGGTGCTGAAAAGTTCACGCATACGGTAATCGTAGCTGACGTCGAAGAAGATGTGATTCTGGGAATAAACATAATGAATCTACATTGTTTCCAATTGGACTTTGGAAACAGTACCATTAAAGTAGGTTCCGTGGGGCTATTGCCTCATCCATATGAAGGCAGCACGGTGTTGGCAGCTGTACAGGAAGACCTGCACGAAGCGAAACCATGATAGCAGCGCGGCTACAAGGAATCATGGAGGGAGGTACACCGGTTATGATGAGGCCATGGAACCACGACGAAGGGGTTAGCAGAGGCGTACTAGATGGAAAAGGATTGGTTACGTCGGCGAAGGATATCCCAGTACGTGTGATAAATGTGAACGATTACCCAATTTCCATTAGGAAGGAAACAATGATTGGATCCTACGTACCCGTGACGTCTATAGTTCGTCAAACATCAATAACTGATAAATTCAATGCCAGATTCGAGCAGATGTTATCAGTAGCTGGACAATTTTTAAATCAAGCTGGGAAAAGTGAAATAAGAGAATTTCTCTTGCAGTATCGAGATCTATTCGTACCAAAAGGAAGGAGGACTGGTAGAACATCAGCCGTCAAACACAAAATCGGTACTGGTAATGCAAAGCCAATTAGGCAATAGGCTGGAAGGCTATCACGAGAGAAGAGAGCGGAAGCTGAAAGAATAACTCTAGAGATGGAAGAAGTAGTGCTCCTCAAGTGAAAAGATGGAACTACGAGATTCTGCGTCGACTATAGCCAGCTAAACGTCGTGACGAAGAAAGACAGCTATCCTCTGCCTTGATTGGACGATACGCTAGACACTTAGACTGGCAACAAACTGTTTTCCACCTTGGACGTGAAGTCTGGTTATTGGCAAGTAGAAATGGGCACAGAAGAGAAAGAGAAGACGGCTTTCACCACCGGATCTGGATTATGGCAATTCAACGTCATGCCATTCGAGCTATGTAATCCGTCCGCGACATTTGAAAAACTTATGCAAAATGTCTTGAGAGGGTTATCTTGGAAGATAAGTCTGGTCTATTTGGATGACATCGTAGTACTGGGGAAGACATTTGACGAACACCTGAAGAATTTGGAAGATGTATTCAAACGACTTCAACTTGCCCAGCTCATGTTAAACCCATAGAAATGTCAGCTATTCCAAAACCGAGTCAACTATCCGCGTCATATAGTGAGCAATCGAAGAGTGGTGGTGGATTCACAGAAAATTGCATCCAGAGAGCAACCAACCGACAAACATCAAACTAAGAGTTTCGCTGGACTCTGCACATACTATAGAAAATTTATCAGGAAGTTTGGAGATATTGACAAGCCACTAACTCCACTCACAGGAGAAACAAGAGCTTTCCATTGGAACGAAGACTGTCAAACGGCTTTTATAACCATGAAGAGACATTTAACCAACGCGCCGATATTAGGATATCCATTAACAATGGGAGAGTTTATTCTTGACACTGATACAACCAACGTAAGAATTGGAGAAATGCTCTTACTAATCCAAGAAGGACAAGAAAGAGTGCTTGGATATTTCAGAAAAATCCTTTTACCTTTTACCAGTATCTATATGGAAGGAAGTTCTTAATGCAGACTGATAATACAGTATTCAAGTCGTTGCTGCAGATCAATAATTCCGAGGGCCAGATCGCTAGATGGATTGAACGACTTTAAGAGTACGACGTACATCAAACTGGTGCGATTCACCGAAATGCCGACTCCCTGTCTAGACGGCCCTGCCCAGCAGACTGTTTCCACTGCAACAAAGGGGAGTCTAAGGAAGCTGCAGTTTCCAGATCTACGGTAGTCAACGAAAAATGGTTACCCACCAGAATCAGTGAAGATAAGGGAAATGATCCTCACCTGAAGATGATCCGACAATGGAAGGAGGAAAATCGGCGACCTACCTGGCAAGAAGTTACAATATTTTCACCGAAACTCAAGGCGTATTGGGCTCAGTGGGACTCCCTTGTCCTGGAAGAAGGGCTGTTGAAAAGAGTCCTTGAAAACGATGATGGTTCGGAGATGAGAAGGCAGCTAGTTATCCTGAGAATAAGAGTAGCTGAGGTACTGAGGAAGTTACACGACGGGAGGTCATCTGGGAGTGAAGGCAACCCTTCAGCGAGTCCATGAAAGGTTTTATTGAACGAACAGCTCCGACGATCTGATGGATGATGTAAGAAACGAACAACTTGTGCTACGGGAAATGGGCCACATCGCAAGAGAAAGCCAGCCGTGGAACAATATAATGTTGGAAGCCCTTTCGAAAGAGTTTCTGTAGATATAGCTGGACCATTTCCGACGACAGAAAATGGTGGTAAATACATTCTGATTGTAATGGAGTATTTCACAAAGTTAGTGGAAATTTATGTAGTTTTTCATTAATAACAGGCATATTTAGTCAACTTTCCACTGCAGTTTGTATTAATGCGAATTTATTTATTGCTGAGTTATCTCACACTAGTAAAAAACACCCCACTTCTTTTTTTATTGTACTGACAAGCTCATTCACAACTATTCCAAACAATATACTTTCTGCTTGATGTACTTATTTTCTACTACATATATTCAGATTATAAGTGTAGTTTGTCAGAGTATCACATCTTCCTAACGACGACTGTAACCAGAACTATATGTATCGGGAGTCTATTTCTATCATGTCACCAGTTCATTCATATAATATATTTAATTATTCTATTTTACTAGTAGAGGCCGGAAAAGGATGGCGACCCAACGGTGCGCATTTAGATATTACTTACATCTATTTGGTACCCAGCCCAATGCCATTGGTCATATTTGAATTCAAAACCAATCACAGTTCGAGTGCGAAATATGGATATAGAATTTCAATCGTGCCAAATGCACGTCGAATGTGACAGACGAAACGGCGTGACAGGCCACAGCCTCTATGGAAACACGTCTTTCGATGAATATAGTTGCATTTGGCGATATCTATCCAATTTCGTTTCACGAGAATTTTGTTTCACAACCATCAACAAGCGGTGAAATTTTAATCGAAAGCGAAGGAATTATATCTCAAGAAAATAATTTGGTCCCACAAATGACAATGATAATAAAGAGGAAAGAAAACCTTTTGATGTAATTAGAATGGCGATAAGTGCTGAGGATTTCACCAATTTCCAGAATGTTGTCGATTTATTGCTCGCCAAAAATAGTCGACTTGGTATCAGCACTTCAACCGTCAAACCGTTTTGCAATTAAACATAGATCATTGCACTAAACATTTAATTCATATATTATCTGATTTTAATTGCTTTTGTTTCATACAATAAACATATTTGCACTTTCGCTCTTCTTAAACTTTCTTCTCAGTCAACTTCGGTAAAATATTCTACCTATTTTCCGACAAATTCGTGTGTTTTGATGCAATTTCAGGTTGCATGACGCACATCTTCATGCAAGAAACTGTTACAACATGTCTTGTAATGACATAATTAAAGCGAATAAAATCAATAAAAGCAATACATTGAATTGGGACAACATGTACAATATGTAAAACAGAGGAATTTATGCTTGCTAGTTATTTTGTTGCGACCGAAATAATTGCTAAACAATATTAAACGAATAATTGTTAATTATTTCGTAAACTAGGCGATTGAATATATAATTTTTGCTATTGTGACTGTATTTTAAAAACATTATTGCAAATTTCAAGAAAAAACAGAGTTGAGTCAGGGTTCTTACGAAGACCAGGAGGGCAGTCAGATTTTTTATTCAGTCAGTTAGTTTCCTGACGGCGACTGTGAACACACGCGGCTTTCACGCGAAAAACGCCCAAAAGTAATTGCTCCGATAGTGCGTTCCGTAACATAAATCAATTCATCAAGAGTTAGTTATTTTATTTTGGGCATATTATTTGGGTCACCTACTCATCACGCAACGTCTGAGAGGAAGAGGTTTCGTCTTTGGTCATTTAATAATTTTATATAACATACTAACCATTATTTAGAGGGTGTCCATACGAAGAATCAGTAACGAAACTAAGACAACCTGAAGTATTGCAAAATATTGCCACCGAATTTCATATAAGATCATGAACTGGTTTGCGAACCAAGCGCACCAGTAAGTGGCGACAGTATGCAACGGCTTCACAAGAAATTTATCTTACCACATTTTCATTAAGAATAAGTTAATTGATCAAATAATCCCAGGCAGTTTAAATTAATTCATGTTACTTTAAACGCGTATACAGTGACATTAGCGGTTACCTAAGTTTTTTTTAATAGAGGGAGGAACTAATCCTCACAATTTCATGATATTTGGCCCGAATGTCACTGTAACCGTGCAAATTAGTTCCATTATAGTACGGCCGAACAAAATATGGCGTAATGGCTAAATATATATATATAGAAATAGAATTGAATGGGTAAATCACGCAAAATAGGTTACAGAGAATGAGTGGTAACCTATTTTGCGTGATTTACCCATTTAATTATGTTTCTCTTTTACACTCCACGCGTTATTCTTTTTCATCTCTTCATTGGTTATATATATATATATATATATATATATATATATATATATATATATATCATCATATGCAGCTTATTCAACCATTTTCTAGTTATGGTGTAGCCTCCCTTTACATATTTGAATGGATCAGACAAAAAACCCAAGTGATAGATATCATTCATAGAATCAGATCCCTAAAGTAGCAATGGGCGGGGCATCTCGCTAGAAGGACAGACGATAGATGGACCACAAAGATAACGCAATGGTATCCTCGAGGCGTGAAAAGACCAAGAAGACGCTCGAACTTAAGATGGGACTACGACATAAATAAACTCGCAGGATCAACTTGGGGCCGTATAGCTAGCAATAGACAACAATGGGCCCAACTGGAAATGGAAATATATATATATACATATATATATATTTTTTTTAAGACCTATTCTAAAGTTTAGTTTCCCGTTTCTCCTATGAATTGCGTTGTGTTCAATTTCACTACAAATTAATTAAACTCTAACTCCAGCGATTTTTTCAAATTCTGTGCGCCAATTCGCTAATAGAGTAAATTGTCAACTTTCTAGATTTTTTTAAATTTTTTTTTAATTATAACATTTTGGCCCCCTTATAGGGGAATATATGTATTAGTTAAACTCTGGTTTTTCATTTAAAGTCACTCTAACCTTAACAAGGAGGAGAAAATCATTTCTAAAAAATAAATCCTCGTATTGTAAACCGAGGTCGAACTTCAGGCTTTTTTGGTAAGGACAGCTTTAGACCGCTCGAAAGGAAAGAAGTGGATGTACTTGTTTTCTCACCCTTTTGGTTTTTTTAATGGTGATAGTCACTATGAGTAGCCATATAAGTAACCAGATAACCACGCATTGAGAGAGGTGAAACTTCCCTCAAAATTATCATCATCAGTAATCCGTAAAATTAACGTAAATAGGTCTTTCACGAGTCTCAGGGTTAAACGCGTGATTGCCACCGATTGACATTATGTACCTATACACATTTCGCACTTGCACTGTGGATGGTTATATATTCGAATCTGGCCATTGGCAATGTGCTGGCTCCCAAATAGATGTACGTAATGGGTAAATGCCAACCGTGCAAACCTACATACGTCTCTCTACCGTCATTTAGATAGACCTGGAATGCGATGCTTGTGTCCGAGAAAGGACTGCATATCCCCAATACAGTTGCAACCCTTTTTCATATTTGACCATACTATGTTTTAAACAGTTGCTCACTTTTCTATTCACTGCTGTTTCCATGAATTGATTTGTCAGGAAAGTCACTGTTTTGGTATTATGAATACGATCCTTTACTAATACAAATAGGAAAAACATTATAAACAAAAGCAGTTTTACAAAATTCATATAAGTTTTCAGTTACTAATAGCTAAGAAAAAAGTCGATTGAATCAAAATTGAAAGTGGAGGTCTTGAATTCTTGAAATAATTTACTCTCAAGTGTATACAAACGAAACATACATGTGATTCTGTTTCAACTCCCCGGTAACGGGCTGAAAAAATAGGGTGTTTTTTACATTACGCAAAAACGCTTGAAGTTACGTAAAAATGTTCTTAACAAATGTTGTACTTCAGATTTTACACTGAAATGTCTTTATGATTTTCTCTTCAAGTGACATTAGGGTGGATAAAAGGTAAGGGATGATAATTTAAATTTAAAAAAATCATAGCTAATAGATAAATTGATATATCTGAAAAATGTTTTTTGCTAATTACTTAGCACACCATGAACTTTACTTAAGAGAAAACATCTTTTAATTTGTTTATTACAAAGTTATAGCAATACAAACGGAAATTAAGGAAAGCGAACGAGGCGATGAGAAAAGAACACCAACAATCAAAGCAAGAGATACAAGAACTTGAACTCAAGGAGGACTCATTAGAAAAAGAAAGGAAGGAAAATAATATAGTAGTCACAGAACAAAAAATAGATACTTATGATACAGAAGTTATTGAACAAAAAATGAAAAATTTATTGGAACAAACTCTGGAAATTGGAATAGGAACTAAGACTGCAGCTAAATTAGGAGAGAAAACATGTCTACTTGAACTGGAAAACGAGAAAGCAAAAAATAAGATCATGCAAAACAATTTTAAACTGAACAATTATAAAGGAAGAATTTTCGAAGAGAGGATCTAATGTCAACGGTAATTCAAACACAAGAAGAAAAAGCACAGAGAGCAAGGAGTGAAGGTAAGGCTGTTATATTGGGGTTCTGGAAACTAGCTATAGATTCCAAAACTTAGACATGGTCAAGGAAGGAGGGGAGCAGCAAACGAACTAGTAGCGGTACAGGTAGAAGGATCTAATTATGTCGGAATGGAAGGTATACATAAGGGAACAGACAATATGAAGGACAAACATAAAAAGAATATTATTAAAATTGGAGCATGGAGGTAGCCTTGAAATAGGATCACTGAAAAACTTACTTAACATCATGAAGCAATATGAAACAGATATCTTGGCCTTGCAGGAAACTGAACAAGAAGGCAAAAAAATTATAGATTTAAACGAATATTTCTTCTTCAACAGCGGAGGGACAGACAGGGCGTTTTAGTAAACATAGAGGTGCAGCATTTGGTGGTTGACTTCAAAGCCATCTCGGAGTGAATTTGTCGACTAAGAATGAGGAAGTTTAGAAAACTAAGTTTATTTAATGTGCTTGTATGATGTTAAATTGGTTTTGGGTTATTTTAATGCCAAAGTAGGGAACGAAATAGTATACAGGAAAACAACAGGAGGTAAAAGCAGACATGAAGTGAGCGGTGGCAATGGGACAATGCTGATACATTTTTCTGGGAAGAATGACATGAGAAATAATGACTACATATTTGGTCATGAAGTAATAGACTAGGAAACTTGGATTAGTCCCGACGGTACGACGAGGAATCAAATTGACCATGTGCGGCTAGAGAAGAAGCATGCCAGGTTAATGACAGAAGCGGATGCGGATTCGGATCATATATTGACAATAACGAAAATAAGAAAGGAAATTTCGCCTAATAACAGGATAAAAGAGTGAACCTCCAATGCATCAGTTTGTAGAAAAAAATCGGAAAAAACCTGGAGCATAGGAAAAACCAAAGAATATAGAAATGGAATGGGGAAAAATAAAGGGAGCAATGAAAGAGGTGGCCTAGAAATACCTAGGATTAGCTATAAGAAAACATGGGAAAGACTAGGACGAGGACTGTAAAGAGGCGATGGAAAGACAGAAAATGTTGGAAGATTTGCAAGAGTATGCCATTTTGGATAGAAAAGCATCCAAGAGGATATCTAGAATAAAGAAATGGGAGTATACAGATAAAGAACTTAAAAAAATTGAAGAGCGCTATGCTGATAAGGATATCAGAAACGTCTACCAGGAAGCCAAAAGAAAAAAAAACCTACAGCCAAGGAAAATTGAACAGGTGGAGGGAGTATTTAGAAGAATTGTAGAATTATAAGTAAGGAGAAAAGAAGGTAGGATCTTAGAGATGGAGCTAAATGAGAATACGCAGAATGAGTTAGTTGGACTCCCGACAAACAAAGGAATAGGAGAAGAAATAAGAAACCTGAAGAACAACAAAAGCGGTGGCTACAACGAAATACCAGGCGAAGTCATAAAAACAGGTGGAGAGGCACTGAGGACCCGAATCAGCAATCTAATAGGGAAAATTTGGGTTGAAGGAAGGACTTCGGATCAATGGAAAGGGGACATAATGGAATTAGTAAACTATAGAGGCATATCCTTGCTAAATGTTAAGATCCTAGAGAGAGTAATAAGGAAAATGTTAGCTAATCAGCAAGTAGGAGAGTATCAAGGAGGCCTTACGACAGGGCGATCGACCATAGACCAAGTATTGGTATTGGAAATGATTCGAAATAGCACTCAAGAGCACAATATTAACCAGAACCATGTTAATCGATTTTCAACATGCCTACGACTCGCAGATAAGAAACAAATAATATCAGGCGTTAATTAAACTTGGAGTGTCTGAGTAAGTTGATAAAGCTTGTTCAGATGACGTTAAGAAAAACACAGAGTAGGATAGTGCTTGAGGAAATTATGTCAGTTTGAAGTAAAGAGGGAATTGAAACAAGGTGACTCCCTATCAACAGTAGTGTTCAATTAGTGTTTTAAATGAAACTCACGGTTTCTAGTTAATACCACAATATAATAAAAATTGTTTAAAATTCTAATAAATTGACAATTGTTCCGATAATATTGATTTATCGAAACAATTGTCAATTTTTTAGAATTTTCAACAATTTTTATAATATTGTGGTATTAACTAAGAACCGTGAGTTTCATTTAAAACACTAATATGAGTAGATTCCACGAAGTAAGGGTCGAGACAGTTAATTTCAGAATTGCTTAATGTTATCTTAGAATATTTAGAGAGAGTGGAATGAGGACGAGAGGGACAATCTATGATAAAACACGCCTGATCTTGGCATATGCAGATGATGTAGTGCTCATTGCAATATCAAAGTAGGAATTGGTGAGGATATTTGCTGTATTTGAAAGTAAAGCAAAGATATACGGATTGCAGATTAACAAGCAAAAGACTAAGTATATTGAAATGGGACCTAATAGCCAGAACTCATCAAAACCGAGCAAGGCAGAGAGTATATAATCGAGAAGGTTGAGGAAGTCGAATATCGGGGAGTGACTCTAACGACTCAGGGCGACTAGGTGAAGGATGTAGACAAAAGGTTGGCGAAAGGAAGTCGAGAAATGGGAGCCATGCAGAATATATGGAAATCAAAGGAAATATCAAGAGCTGGTAAGCTCAAGTTGTACAGGACGGTAATTCAGCCTACTGTACTGTATGGATCCAACTGATGGATATTTAATAGAAAGGACGGAGACAAAATAAAGATATGGGAAAGAAGAGTGATCAGGAAAATCTTCGAAGTGGTGAAGGTAGAAGACAGAAGCTGGAGAAGAAGAGGGAATATTAAGTTAACTCATTTATATGGGAAACCGAAAATTTTCCGGCTGGAAGCTAGATTATGGTGGTTGATCCATTTTGTAAGAATGCCTGACACAAGATGGGCCAAAAATGTGCTAGAGAGAGAGAGAGAGAGAGAGAGACCATAGGAGGGTAGGTTAACTATTTGCAATATTTATTTTTAATATTAACCCTAAATTTAATTTTCATAATTGCGAAAAAATCTAAGAAAACAACATTCGTAATAGAGGAAAATGATGTCTTATCTGAAACACTGCAAAACCAAATAATTAATTGCAAACTCTTATTTTTACTTTTCCGCCCAACCTTTCTATATGCGAGAAAAGTATTGGTTTACCCGAAAAAAAGTTGGAATTTTGAAAAATTGTTTTGAGTTATTTTCACGTTTTCCATCAACAAAAACACAAAAAAACGGTTTTTAGAAAAAAAATCCTGTGTGTATGTCGTCGTCGTTGTCGTCGGCCACTTTTCCTTATATGTCTTGTTAGCACGATACAGGCTCTGGAGTGCAATAAGTCAGCAATTTTATGATTGAATATTGTTAAGGACATCTCACTGATGAACCCTATTGATTTTCAGTTCACCAAAGCCAGTACAACGGGTGCTATGGTACTTGAAGTAAGACATTTTGTAATTTTTTGAGAAATTTCAGTTTGTTAGCACGATACAGCCTCCGGAGTTCAAAAAGTCACCAATTTTATAATTGAATATTATTCAAAGCATATCAACGATGAACCCTATTGATTTTCAGCTCACCAAAGCCAATACAACAGGTGCTACAGTACTATAAATACGATATTTTTGTCATTTTTGAAGAAGTTTCAGTTTGTTAGCACGATACAGCCAACGGAGTATATACAAATGACCAATTTTATGATTGGATATTGTTCAGAGCGTCTCAAAGATGATTCCTTTTGATATTCAACTTAGTAAATCCAGTACAACGGGTGCTATGGTACTTAAAGTACCAAATTTTCGTAATTTTTGGAGAATTTTCAGTTTGTTAGCACGATACAGCCTCCAGAGAGTATACGATTAATCAATTTTATGATTGAATATTGTTCAAGGTGTCTCGTAGATGTACCCTATTGATTTTCAGTTGACTAGAGCGAATACAGCGTGTCCTATAAATTTAGATATACTGAATTTTTGGTTATTTTTGGAGAAATTTCGGTTTGTTAGCACGATACACCCCCCGAAGTGTATACAAGTAACAATTTTATGATAGAATATTGTTCAGGGCCACAGATGCGGAAAAGTTAGTTTTAATCCTTAAAACCGTTTATTTCTTGTGAATTCATTGATTTCATGTTTTGTGAATTATAATCATCAATGTCTTTAAATCAACTTAATAATATTTATTTCAGGTGATATAATTGAAACATTGATTCAGTTATATTATGTATTATTTGACGCAATATATTAGAAAAATTAATTGCTAAAAGCATTGAAAAGAATGGTAAAACATTTCAATAGTAGGCAGCTGAAGATCTCTTTCGTGAAAAGTATGGAAATTTGTATCTTCAGTCAGGCTCTTCGGCTGCTAAAAAATGGAAGCTACCACAATTAACCCCTTCTTCATCACCTACCACAGAATAAAATTCACCATCTTCTGTGTGAACTTCTCCAACTAATTTGAATGTCAGTAGCCTATGTTTTTATTGTGAGAAGGTATTAGACCGTACACATAAACGTGTTTATAACATACCTGAAAATAACTGTGAAGACCAGGTACTATATATGGCTAAGAGAAAAAATTATGAGTATAGCAACAATTTGAAGGATCGAATAGAAAATGTGTGCTTAGTTGAGCGCAGAGCAGCTTACCATTTCAACTGTTACCGAAATGTTAACAGGCCTTCAAAATAATCAAAAATGTCCACCTTAAAGGAGCATACAAGTAGATTATTCAAACAAGTTTGCAAAACCCATTGAAGAAAGTTGTCAATATTAATTTAGTTTACGAGAGCTGAAAGCAATAATGAAAGATAATCCTCTGAGTAACTTGTCTTATTTCGGATGCTAAAAGAAAAATATAATGATATATGTATATCACATAATCAAGGTAAAGAACCTATTATCTACTATAAAACTTTTGATATCTCGAAAATTTGTAGTGATTAGTTGACTCGCGATAGTGATGCAATGGATGACACATGAAAAAAACTATTTCGAATGTAGCCGCTACAATACTACGTAACGAAATATTAAAATTTGATTATAGTGACACATAGTATCCTCCTGCAGGATGCATCGAACTTTTTTGAGAATGTAATCATTCCATCTCTATTAACTTCTTTTCTTGGTAATCTGCTATGCAAAAATAAAACAAAACAATTTCACAGGTAAATGTTCAATTTATAAGAGGATAAACACAATTATAAGAAAAAAATTTCACGCCAAAAAGTAGTTTAAATTAGATATTGAAAATTTCAAATTTATAACTTTGTTATAAATATATTAAAAACTCTGAAATAAAACTTCATGGTGCGCTGAGTAATAACAAAACATTTTTTCCAAATATATCAATTTATCTAGAAGTTTTGATTTTTTAAAGTTTAAATTATCATCCCTTGCCTTTTAGGCCACCCTAATGTCACTTGGGGCAAAATTATAAGTTGGTCGACATAATTTTAAAGATCGGGTAGGAAAGGCCACTGTGGATATGGTTTGTGTGGTGTCGTTTTGAATTTGATTTGTTTAAATGTTTATAATTTGTTGTTTGTTTACCATGTTTAACTGACAAACGCAATAATGTGGACAATTTTAATATGTCTCTGGACCGACTCACGAAAGCCCTGATGATGACGTAATGTCGAAAGCGCTTGGCAGAATTTAATAAAATATTACTCACTTCTCTACAAATTCATTTATCCTTATTGAAACAAGAGTGTGTACACTTCATAATTTGGATTTTTAAAATTATAAGGATCATTTTGCTCAAAAATTAAAAGCTCTACAACTTTTGTTAAAAACTTTTTATGTAACTCCATGTTTCTCGTAATTTAAAAAAAAACACCTAATCCATTTTTTCAACCCTTTCCCTGGTGGTTGAAACAAAATCTCATGCGTGTTTCGTTTGTAGACACTTGAAAGTAAATTATGTCAAAAATTCCTCCTTATTTATCTCAAATTTTTTCTTCCTTTTTTCTTGGACTATTACTGGCTGCACTTACCAATTTGATCTAAAAAACTTAATGCTGTAAGTGAAGCTTTGCTTGCCTCAACGTGTTGTTATTATTATAAATAAACATTATTAAAAAGCAATAGCTGTTCTAGACAATATACTATTATACCTCGAATAAGAGAATACGTGATTAATTTGAACCATATCAACTAATCTTTACTATATTGCCAAAAACGCAAAACCACTTCAAACAATATGTTCATGATAACCACGTACTTATTTCGATAAAGATATCAGACGATTACTTATGTAATGCAAATGCTCTATTTTAACATTTTATTCCCATTTCAGAAGTTTATATTTTCCAGTTCTCTGGCTTTCGGCATTAATTTTCTAAGATAGTCCTGCGAAAGCACCAGTCTATACGAAAAGAGGAAGGGCGGCAAAGATTTCTTAGATAACTAACTCCGGTTAAACCATGAATATTCATGACGATGTGTTTAAGTTTTAGGTTTAATCTTAAAACAAACGTTACTTTAAATAACGAACTAAATTGAAATATATACTTTTTACAAACATTTTTATCCCGCAATTTACCAAAATTATGTATCATAATAATTATACCTAACTATTCTTCATGGTTCCGGTATTCATTTCAAAGGCGAATAGTTCATTAGAATAGAAGAATATAACAGTGATGCCATATTAATAACGTCCACAGTATTTATCGCGTATTTTGGTAAAAAATTCTGATATTATTGAAAAATAAGAGGTGTTTTTTGTGAAATTGTGCATAATACTGATTTGTATTTGCATCTTCATCTAAAACCACACAATATAGATGAGCATAAAGTCTAAATAAACTCAACAAGCGCATTGTATATCTGCCAATTTAGAAAGTTTTCTGAATAACAATTTTTTTTGTAAAGGAAGCAATCTTTATAATGTAATACGAGCTAGCTAGTCTATCAAAGTACTGTATAAGGGCTTATAACCCTACTGGTTGGTGCACACAAAAAGATTTACATATTCACTATAAACGTGTTGTTTTACATATGTAAGCATATTTGAAAAAAGAGAGTACAGAAATTACTGATTGAGCGGTTGTTACGAGGAATCACATGTTACCTAAAGTGAGATTCACAATTATTTATAGAGTAATTGAATTAGAAATCCGTTACATATGATTCTTCAAAGCAAAATCGTTCAAAGCAAAGATAAAGCTCTGTTCAGAATGCTCAAAGGGATTTAATAGATCTAGTTCGAACCAGATCTTCTAGTTAGGAGACCAGTCTATTAGTACCGTTACCATACTGATCGCACATTTACACTGCGACTACTATGCTGATAATGATGGTTTTCAGTCATTTTTATATCAAATGTTAATCGAAATAACTACAATTTTTTCCCTCAGTTGTATAAACTTGGAGTTTAAAATCGCCACATTTTCTTGAGTTCTTTCCACGACACCCTGTGCATACAATATCCGATGTTATCTCCTATTATGAAGTATGGTATAATTAAGACATGGCACTAGAATACTTTTCCATCCCGCATTTCCAAAAGTAGTTAGTGAAAGTTCAAAAAAGGAAACCTTCATAATCAAATAAAAAGAGTTAACACAAACCATTTAAAAGAGCCTAAACAACTGCTGGCGTTAATTTGAGGACAGTTTAAGATTCGATTTTCTCGTTAGGGTGCCGTAACAGACGTTTTTATTCAGCATTTATCTTTCATTTTGTCGTCCTCCTTTTAACTGTTATTTGGATGCTTCCAAATTTATTTTAAATTTCACGGTACATGAGTTTAATTTTAGATTATGCTGAGGCTAAATTGTTTTTCGTTTCGTTCTTCCTTCAACATGTTTAATGTGGAACATCTAAATTCATTTAGTGTTGTTATTTGCGTGTGACGTAAAAAAACGAGCATTTGATTTAAAAGAACATTAATTGCTTATTTCAGAATAAGGAACAAGCTATTATATTTTTTCGGTTCTGCCTCGGAGGAGTTGAATAAGCAATTGGAAAGTCGGAAAATTCCGTATACCTTTTTATGTGAGTTTAATATGCGATTATGTAAAAGAACTCTGGCGGAAATAAAGTTTTGAAGTATAATAAGTGGCTTTAACCAAAGTACGAACTCTTCGCGATTTGAGCTACGTCAGTACGGTGATAAATATCAATTTTTATACTGTTTATCTAATTTTCTACTAATTTGAAAATAGGATATGTGGATCTAGTTAGTGTGATTGACATTTTCGACCAAAATAAAGTACAGGCCAAAAAATATGTTTATTTGATAAATACTGTATCTTTCGGCCTATTTGCAATTAAAAAAACACAAGTTTATTTTTTCCTTATTTTATAAGTATAATAGCAACTTGTGAGTTATACTTGGACTGAGGAGAAATACCTTGAATATGAGTCGTTTGTTGAGTTTTACTCGGCTTTTGCACCAACACATTTAAAGTAACTCAAAGAGTTTTCTTCTTTCAAGTATGTTATAGGAGCTGAATGGCCTCGACCTTGGCATTGTTATGAAGTCCATTTTCGTACGTCTTGCTGTTTTCTTTGATCTGTGACCATTTCTACACCTAGGTCTCTACGTAGGTCGCTATTTCTTACATACCAAGGGGCGTTAACATATCTTTTAGTATTTTGTTCTGGAATCTTTGTATTATTACTTCACCTTATATATACTTCAGTGTATTACTATTTTTCTCTAACACGATATCATAACCAAGCAAAAGTGGAAAACGTGCAAAAGTACATATCCATAAGCGACATCAATGTGTTACAAAACAAGTATAAATTCATTGTAGGTATTAACAGGATATCAGAAACAGTGAAAGCATTATTCACTGAACGATTTTAAGTTATACGTTACCGGCTTTCGATTGTACATTTATATTAATTGTAAAATGAATCGTTTTAACACGAGAACAAGTTATAGTTTTTATAAACTATAATAATAATGACTTACCTGTTTTTTAAATCACTTCCATAGTTTATAGTTTATTATTTCATATATGTAATTCATCTATTTCGTTTTTTATCACAATAGAATTCTTTCATATTTTATATAAGTGAAAATAACACATCACTATAATTCACACATAATTCAATGTTTCTCAACGTGTAACGTGTTCTAATACAAAAAGACGTACAGCGGAAGACTGCTCTGCGCAAGCGTTTGTATGTTTTAAGGTTGAATAATAATTTCAGTATGCAAAAGGAGCACACCATAGGCGTCGCATAATGTATTTCGATAATTAAATTGAAAAGGTTATATTAAATAAATAATTAATTATCAATTTTTCAATTGGAACAATATTATCAATATTTTTTTAAACAATTTTCATTAAATCTATCTATGAAAGCAATGGTGGTTTCTCAAATTATTTCATTTGCCCATGAACCCAACTGTGATAAAGAGTATATTCCATGCCCAAAATATAATCATTGAGAGCAGCCGAAGGTAAAATAAATGAACAGTAAGGAAGGTAGAATAAATGAAGGTAAGTGAACAAACAAATAATACAGTTCAATAAATTATAATAATATCATAAGAAATAAATAAATTTAACTCACAATATATTAATAAATTGTTAAAAGTTAATTATTTATAACAATACATATATATATATATATATATATATATATATATATATATATATATATATATAAATATATACATATATATATATATATATATATATATATATATTGCATCAGCGTCCGCCCCGGCGTCCGTATAAAAAGTAACCACGTTAGCCTCCGCCCAATATACAGCGTGTATATAGGACCACTCAGTTAGCGTCTTTAGCGGCCTCCTTACGTTTGACAACGTTGCGTCTCTTGGTATTGATGAAATGACCTTGATTTTATTAGAACTTTGATATTTTAAGCTGCTATATACGGTTGTTATAGAGATCGCGTTCGAGTTGGCTTCCACCTATTTTACAAAACTTGAGTTATCTATACATATTGAATGAGATTATTATTTCGACCGTTGACCTTCACAGCTAGAAAATTATCTATTTCAGAAGGCATATTTCTCTTTAATTTTATAAACCTATTTATAAAACATATATTGGATTCAAACTTAGTTTCATTTTGTACATTTTAACAATTGTATTAGATTTTGAGATTCGCGTAACTTATCTAAATGAGATTTGAAATGAAAAACACTAAAACAAAAATAACCTCTTATATTCTTCTTATTAGATCAATATACGACTATCCGTAATATCATTAATATTTTTTTCTAAAATTCAGATCCTGATTAGTAAATGATTAATTTGGATAGAAAGTAATACATTTATCAATAATCGATTTATATTAGAATGTTGTATTAGGAACAAAAGTGGATACTTTTGTGATGATTCTGTTGGTTTGCAGTTTACAGACTAGCCATGAAGCTACACTACTGTCCAAAATTAACACATTAATTGTTTTAAGCTATTTTTCTTCTGAACTATTGATTGGATACCGATTATTTTTTTCGCATCCTGGGACTACTTCTAAAGAATTACTGTTAGAATGTTTTCTGAGAAATATCGGCGTTTTACCCATATACGAGGTGTATAAATAAAGTAGAGTTTTTCATCTTATTTTGCAACACACTGTGGAATTTATTAGAGACACATACAAAATATCATTAACATTGCGAGATAGCTTCATCTTTTCTCGACATTCTCGTAAAAAAGTCATCTGGATATCTCTGTTATCAAAGTAAAAAAGTACGTCCAATGCATAACGTGATTTTATTGAATTGTAATACGCATAAACTCTATTCACATTTAAAACAACTAAAATGTGAAGAAACACATCCTAAATAATCTCAAACAATCCTCTCGCAAAAAACACTCTCTATTTCTAATTACCTCTTCACAGCGACTAGGCATAATTAAAATCAAGCGTCGTATTTGTTCTTGCTCAATTGCACCAAAACTTCAATGTCGTCAAGAAAGACAGGAGATGGTTGCCGGATCCTGAGTTCACGATCAATAATATTCCCTATGAGATTTAGATCAGGGCTGCGGGGTGGGTAGTTCATGGTTTTTTACTAACCTCATCAAATAATTACGTATTGACCCTACCCAGATTCAAAATTATCTTTTATTATCACATATATTGTATCTGCCTAACTTTAGAAACCTATTTACGAAATATATTTCAATGTTATTATTAAAGATTACGATAGACAAAATAGAAATACAGGTTTTTCAATGTACATTTCAATTATTAAGATGTTCTAATTGGAATTCAAAAATTATTTTGTACATTTTGAGATATAAAAATTAAACAGGAAAAATAGTAAAGTGAAGAGTTCCTCTCTGTACTTCGAGCTAAAAGTTATTTTGGTATTTTCTATCTCAAACGGCAAAGAATCATTTATTTCACAATAAATATTGTAATAAGTTGATAAATTACCTACATTGACCTTAATTTGTAATGACCTATTTTTCTCTCCTAGATAGAAAGAATTCGCTAAATAATTTGAATTTACTTATTTCACCGCTTGGCTCCAATGGCTGTACTTTACATTTATCTAACCGTAATTCATAATAATATAAAAAAGAAATGATGAAAAATTAAGTAATAAATCATATTTATGTTCATAGAATACTATACGCCTTTGGAAAAGGGACGGATAGCATTAGATCAGATTTGAGCTAGAGCTACTAATTAGAACTTTCTTCTAAAACCTAAAAATTGAAGTGTTGTGAAACAGTAAAATTCAAATATCTCGAAAACGGTTAATATTTTGAATATCAAAGAAGTACACCTTTTTTCCACAGAAATGATGAGGCTATCCAAATTAAATAAGTGAGATATACATTTAATGAGTGACAAAAAATTTGTAGCTGATGTGACGACATCTATGAGTTTACTCAAATCCTCTCTCATATTCTTGTTTGTCCTTGCTAAAACATGTTCATATCCAATTTTCAAGTCATTATCTCGAAAATAACTGTTCTATTAATAAAAATCTATTTAGTGTTTGAATGAACTAATTCCACAATATAATAAAAATTGTTGAAAATTCTAAAAAATTGACAATTGTTTCGATAAATCAATATCATCGTCAGAATGACATAAGTTACATTTCATTTGATGCCTACGTGATGTTTAGTAGTTATTTTTGGCTAGACCAAGAAGTGACCTAACTTGTGATTGACTTAATATATGTTAATAGAAAAAAGAAGAAGATGTGATGTGATAAGAAGATATGGTGATATCCTAAATATCATTTTTCCAATTAAGATCAGTATAACTGTGCAATTATATAGAAAACCAGGAAAACTATATCTGCTGATCTTTACAATTATCACTTAAGAAGAGAGTTTATCAGTGGAGAACTCCCTAGATTTATCTGTTCATTGACAACTTCATATTGTGGATTTCCTTGAGGAATTGGAAATTAGAAGACATTTAAGAAAACCACAATATGAAGTTGTCAATGAACAGATAAATCTAGGGAGTTCTCCACTAAAAAACTGTCTTCTTAAGTGATAATTGTAAAGATCTGCAGGTATAGTTTTCCTGGTTTCCTATATCATTGCACAGTTATATTGATCTTAATTGGGAAAAATGATATCCAGGATATCACCATAGGGCTAATAATATCTAAGCTTCAATATTTGTAATATCACATCTTCTTCTTTTTTCTATTAACATATATTAAGTCAATCACAAGCTAGGCCACTTCTTGGTCTAGCCAAAAATAACTACTAAACATCAGGTAGGCAAATGTAACTTCTGTCATTCTGACGATGATATTGATTTATCGAAACCATTGTCAATTTTTTAGAATTTTCAACAATTTTTATTGTATAGTGGAATTAGCTAGAAACAGTCAGTTTCATTTAAAACACTAATATGAGTAGATTTCACGAAGTACGTGTCGAGGAAAAAAAATCTATTTAATTTTTTCCTATTTAACATCCTGTATCTCAATATGGAGCAGACTTACACCCATCTTTCTTAATGAAAATATAATTTTTTTTGACTTCTGAATCTGCATATACAATTTGGCCCACTATTTATGAATCACCTTGTAGATTTTTGGACACCTCTTAAAACATGCTAGAAATTACAAAGGATCTGTCTGTTTTTATATCAATTAATTTAACTTGAAATTCATTTCCTAAATCTCTATAATGATTAATTAATTTTTTTGTTTACTTAGGTTATTTGTCACAAAATACAGTGAAATAAAAAATGTTCACTTTTATATATAATAAATTAGTACTAAAAACGTGATTATTGGAAAGCTATTTTTTGAGTGCCTTGAATTTGTGCAAAAATTTAAACTTATATCACTTGTAGTAAATTAGGTTAATGAAATGGAAAGTATTTAAAACAAATGCATCCCATACAGTCGGCAACACCGAAAATGGTGTATATGGCAGCTATCAGGTACTATAAATGGATAAAAACAATGCTGGAGGCCACGAGCAGCGCGTAAGTGATCGCAAGGTATACTTCATACGACTGTGGAGAACCGTGCGGTAACTGCTCAAACTATGGTGTATGAAAAAGTACAAAAATCGGCCGGGAGGGCCTCCGGCTGATATTTTGCTAAACGATAACAGTGGTCTATACCTTTCATTTGCGATAAGTTCTAGCCAGAATCCTTGTGGCCTCCGTATATCGAAAGTCACGAGGCCGCGGAGGTCAAGGCAGACGCAATTTTAACATGGTCGGAGGCCACAACTGCTTATAACTAAATATATATATATATATATATATATATATATATATATATATATATATTTATAAGATGTATGAATAGTGCGTGACATATGAACAATAAGCAATACCCACTAATCTATTCGTTGCTTATTATTATATATATATATATATATATATATATATATATATATATATATATATATATATATATATTATATGAATATAGTCATCATTGGTTTAATAAGAGACAAAAGAACTAAAATTGGAATCGGATTTGGATATCGGCAACATCTACCCTCTAGAAAAAACTGATACTGCTTCGACAAAAGTTGAATTTCTTCCATGTTTAAAAAATAAACTCGTCTTAAAAAACACGAGAATTCTGAAAGGTACAGGAGTATCAATTGCTAACGACCTAACAAAAATAGAACGAGAAGATCAAATGAACCTAAAATCTTATTTAGCTCAATTCCGAAAATAGGGGAATACTCCTGGGGTTTTATACGACGTAATAAGTTAATTTCAGGAACTAACTCGTACATGTTTGTACTCTCTTTCATAAAAGCTTAGGACTACTAGCGCACCCTACATTTCAAGCCTAATAGAAGAGAAGACAATTACTGCGTTACCGTCACCATTATTAGTCTATGAAATAACGGAACATAAATGTTAACTTACCCCGCAAAGGCTCGCAATCCAAAAAGTAGAAAATATATTTTTGGTTTAATAAACTTAGTTTGTAGTTAATTTTAAGTATTTAGTATGATGGTATTTTCATACTTGGCCTTAAAACAATTAAACATGAGCCGCTATATTAAAAATTTTAAAATAGAAAAATTATTAACTTAGGCATTTCAAACTTCTAACGAGGCTAAAGAAGTTTTATTAATCAATAACGGTTTTAAAAACCTGAAAGTGATACATAACAATATTAGTAGTATATAAAATATCTGACAACTTTTTTCTGTACAGTACTAGGAAAATTATTTAGTCACATGGGGCTTAACACTGAGTCCATAAGGGACAATGTGTTAAGTGTATCACCTATTTTCTTTAACAAGGTATCATAACATGAGAAAGAAGTATCGTTGCACAAAGTGTTGTATTGTTTTTCAAATATCACTCCAATCATTATAAAGATTCAAAAAATGGGTTGAACATTGAAGTTTATTGGTTAGGGGACAGTGTTCCACAGTGGATCAATTTTTAATCAAATTAAAACTTTTTTGGGAAAAATTTGTTTTACGTAAAAAATTATTTATCATGATAAAAAGTGAGCATTGGATCCCACAATGACGGGGGTTTTCGACAACTAAATTCTGGATGCATCTTCCTGAAGCCGAGATACCACTCTTTTCCTGCCATTTTTTGTTCTTTCCATTTATTAGGAATATCCTTATTATTTTTTGTTGCCGACTCAAATGCTAGCTTGCGACATTCTAGTGGAGTAAGCCCATAATACATTTTTGGAGATGCTAAAAGTTAGTGAACTGAGGTTTTTTCTTCATTGTGTGTAAAAATTAACAAACCAGATAGATCAAAAGAAAAGAAAATAGGAAACAGAAGAATAGCTCCATCAAAATGAAAAATGGAAAAGGAACAGAAAGAGATAACAGTAGCGATATGGAATATAAATACATTAACTGGAAAAGAGATAGAAATAAGCGAGGAAATGGAAAAAAGTAAATTACAGATCTTGGGAATTAGCGGACCCAAGAAAAAAGGAAAAGGACATAAGAAGCTAACAAACAAAGATATAGCAACATCTAACGGTTATCCATTAGATATGATAAATAAGCTAATTAGTAAAAAAGAGGAAAAAGTGGCATTACAACTAATATATCCTAAACAAGCTGATGAAATTAAAACTTATAAAACCATCACATATGCAGGAAATATTTCTAATAATATTTCATAGATAATATCTTCAGCAACGAATACAACAATTTCTTTCAAAACAGCAAAACAGAAAGTAGCATTAGTACAAAATTGTTAAATGTAAAAACAAAAATACCACTATTAAAGAAGTCAGGTATATATAAACTCAAATGTCCAGAATGTAATGCTGTCTATTTGGGTCAGACCCTTAGGAATTTTGGAATACGATACAGTGAGCACTTACGAGCATACAGATTAAAACAACCAGATAAATCCCACTACGCAAAACATCTACTTGACACCAATCATTCATTGACACCTAACACAAAACTAGAAGTACTGCATATTTCTGAAAAGAAACAAGAACTGGATTTCCTTGAAGAACTGGAAATTAGAAGACATTTAAGGAACCCACAATATGAAGTTGTCAATGAACAGTTAAATCTAGGGAATTCTCCACTAACAAACTGTCTTCTTAAGTGATAATTGTAAAGATCAGCAGATATAGTTTTCCTGGTTTTCTATATCATTGCACAGTTATACTGATCTTAATTGGAAAAATGATATCCAGGATATCACCATAGGGCTAATAATATCTAAGCTTCAATATTTGTAATATCACATCTTCTTCTTTTTCTATAAACAAATATTAAGCCAATCACAAGTTAGATTACTTCTTGGTCTAGCCAAATATAACTACTAAACATCAGGTAGGCATAAAATGAAATGTAACTTCTGTCATTCTGACGATGATATTGATTTATCGAAACAATTGTCAATTTTTTAGAATTTTAAATAACTTGTATTATATTGTGGAATTAACTAGAGACCTTGAGTTTCATTTAAAAACACTAAAGATATATTATATTGCTCAGGAGCACTACAAGAGCAAAGGGCAAAAGAGGGTGTCAGAATAATTGTTACATAAGAAATAATCAAGAACGTAGTAAAATATAAACCAGTGTATTCAAGAATCATAACAATATCGTTAAAAATAAATGACATAGGGGACATAATAAATATAATACAAATATATGGTCCAGTGGAAGGAGCACCTGGAGACGATATACTGGAATTTTACAGGAAACTACAAAGAGAACTAGACGAGCCAAGAGAAGAACACGAATGAACAATAATTATGGGAGATTGGAATAGCAGAGTAGGTACTGTTAAAAACAGGGGAATTGGATACATGGGAATTTACGGATAACCAACAATAAACAGGAACGGGATAAAGATGATAGATTTCTGCAGAAGAAATGATTTAATAATCGGAAATACGATATAGTACCAACCATTGGATGAAAAATACACTTTTGTAGCAAAAGGAAGAAATGCCAGAAGTCTGATTGACTATGTTGTATATACCCAAAGTTTAATAAAAATTATACAAAAAGTATAAAGAATAAAATAAGCAGAAGTGGGAAAAATCACATATTAGTGACAGCTCAATTGAAAGTAAATCTTGGGAGCGATGAAGAGAAAATAGAATATAGTAATACATGAGCTCAAAAAGAAAGAGAACAGAGAGACATAAAAGGGTAACAAATAAAGAACTTCAAAAACGGGCAAATGAAAGGGAAAACTGGACATTAGAAGAAAAATTAAAAATATTTGAAGATACAGCAGAGAATATATGCGGAAGAAGAAAATTTAATAAGGATATAAAAAGAACGAAATGATGGACTGAAGAAATAAGAAAGCTTGTGAAAAAAAGAAAACGGCATGGAAATACTATCTCCAAACAAAGATACTGGAAGGTAAAGAAGACTACAAAAATAAGAGAAAAGCTGTAAAAATAAAAGAAGAGAAAATACCATGTTGGAGAGATAGAACAAATAACAGAAAATTTTGGACACATAAATAGATTTAGGAAAAGCAGAAAGGAGGAAATAAAAGCAATAAAAAACAAAAACAATCAACTACAGAGGTAAAACAAATACTAGACACATGGAGAGACTACTATGTAGACAAATTCCACACAATACCAGAAAATGAAGATACAAATGCAGAAAGGCTCAAGTTACAAACTCTCTACAAGATTTTTAAAAAAAGATTGAGACACTGCATAGAACTAGAATAAGAAGATGCAGCTTTCAGACTGGAATGACAAACCAGTGATAATATATACATTGTACGAAACTTAATAGAAAGAACAATTGAGAAAGGGGAAGAACTGTTCCTCGTATTTGATTTTAAATCAGCATTTGATCCGGTTGTTAGAAAAGAAATAATGGGCAATACTAGAGAAAATGAAAATACCTAGAGGACTATCACAGGCTATAAGAAGCACAAATAAGATAATAAGGGCTAGAATACAAATTGCAGGGCAGATATCAGAGGAGTTTATGATGGACAGAGGAATATAACAAGAGAACAGTTTGAGCCCGTTACTGTTTTCACTTATTATGGACAAGATAGTTAAGAACATAAAAATATAAAATGAACATCTGAGTACAATAATTGGATACAGAAACATGGAACCCGTAAATAGGAGTAGCTTACTATATGCCGATGATGTGGTTTTCATAGCGAATTCCAAAAATAAAATTCAAAAATTAATAAACGTCTGGTCGGCGGATATAGAAAAAATTTAAATGGAGGTCAACATAAATAAGACCAAAATCATGATAATAGATGAAAACCGAAACGACCAAAATAAAGAAATAAAATATAAGAACAATACTTTAGAACGGGTAACGACATACGAATGTCTTGGAAGTATGCTGACAGAAGACGGGAAAATAGATGCAGAGAGAATCTTTGGAGTGATATTTGAAAAACAATTTAACAGTTCATGCAACGATACTTCTTTCATATGTTATGATATTCTGTTAAAGAAAATAGGTGATACACTGAATATACTTGTTTATTTCTAACACATTGTCGCTTATGGACAATGTGTTAAACCCCATGTGACTAGAAAAGAAGCGAAATGATCCAAAAATGATTATTATAACAAAGGAATGAAACAAGAGCAAAATAGTTCAAAAAAGATATGAAAAACCTATACTTAAATAATGAAAATTGAAAAGATACACAATATATCTGCTGTTAAAAGGGATGATAGTAATATCATAATAAACCCTCAAGACATAGCGGAGAGATTCAACAATTTTCTTATAACGATTGGAAAAAATTTAGCAAGACATATTAAAAATGATCCAAATTATAAATACTCAAAAAAATATAAACCCTCGTTGTATTTTTCTACGACAAATGATTTAGAAGTAAAAATACAATCAATAGTCTCAAAAATAAAACATGTCCTGGCGAAGATGGTATGAAAGCGGAACGCCTAAAGATAATTGCTGATCATATGTGTTCTTTTAACTTATATAATAAATGGAACATTCGGAACTGGATATCTTCCAACTGCATTAAAAAAATCAGCACTTATTCTATAAGTGGGGATAAAGAAGAGACATCCAATTATAGGCCCATTTCTCTAACATCGTCGATAAGAAAAGTCGTAGAAAAATATTAACAACTCGTTCAAATAACTATATAATGAATATAATCAACAAAAGATGCGATTAATGCGTTAACTTCTGAGGTATACGACTCATTAGATAAAAAGATACCGACACTGGGTGTTTCTGTCGATTTGTGGAAGGCGTTTCATACGTTGAACCATTCAACCTTATTAGACGTGCCAGAAGAAATAGGAATAAGGGGTACAGCTCATATATTTTTTGAGAGCTACCTGTCAAACATATACCAATACGATAAAATTCAAAACCAAGAAAGTGACGAAACAAGAGTCATGTTTGGTGTACCACAGGGCACGATGTTGAGGCCATTAATTTATATGATAATATATTCCTACAACAACGAACTGGAAAGATAAGTACTTTTGCCGACGACACGAAAACGGGTTTGATTCAAACATAAAAATTGAAAATGATTTAGCAAGATTAAAAAATTGGTTTGACAATCGACAGCTATCAATAAATTTTAGAAAGACTATGTACTTACCTTCTAGTAGCCATGAAACATCCTCATCTGACTACACATTAAACATCAAGAAAAACTTTACTATGAAACCGGTATAGACAATAAAATATTTAGGCGTATATTTAGACTCTCATCTTATATGGGACCATTAGGTAAATTATTTGTTAAAAAAAGTCAGATGCGGCTTGGTCATATTTAAACGAGTGATGGCATACATCGATAAAAGTCAACAACAAATTCTATACAAAAGTTTAGTTGAATCTCATTTAAATTATGGGATAATTTCTTGCTCGCAGAAACGATTTCTTCGTAAAATCCTTCAAAAAACTTGATTGTATCCTCTCGATTCATTATATGCTGAAAATCAAATACCTGATATTTGGCAACTGTAGAGTGCCCAAATTCTTTTATATCAATATAACAACAGAACTGAAAAAAGCATGCCATAAATATTCAACTAGACAGAAACATCAGTTCCAGCTGCCATTTTTTACTATGAAAATAAATGTTAATTTTGTACTCGTGTACAAATTATATTCGGTAAATGTACTGTTGCAGCAGCCCTCTCCGTTAAAAACCTGTCAAAATCGCTACTTATCACAGATTCATCGGCTCAAGTGACTGGTTTTCTTTGAGTAACAGAGCTCTATCTCCCGGAACTTTAATCTGGATCAATGTTATCGTTGTAAGTGCTTCCACCCTTCTTTCATATGTAACGTTTCTAGATTGAGCGAACATATCAAATTCGTCTGTCGTCACCTTTTCACTAGTTTGATCAGATGCATCTCCTGCATGTGTATTAGGAGTAAAAGTAAATTTATTTAAATAATTTGGTACATCATCAAAATCTATAAGACTATCAATAGCTTCAGAAAGAACCGTTGAACCGGATTTAATTTCAACATCTCTATTCTTTTCTCAGCTGCTATTTCTTAAAAAACTGGTTATTAAGCTTGTCGATAATTCTGAGTAATTCTTCACACATTTCGTAGCTGGAACTTTTGTTAATCAGTTCTACAAGTCCTTTTTGCATATTATTAAAGGTGGCATCTAGTTCCTGTAACCGTTCGAGTTCATCCGTTTGTTACTCTCCTGGTTTAACTTCATATATTTCTCTAATATTACTCTGCATCACGTAAAATTCAGACTGCAATTTGGCTATGGTCAATATTCCATGTGATAGAACAGCAGGTCTGGAAAAAGTTGGTTTAGGTAGCGACAACCGCATTTCTGAACTCGTTACACTCTTTTTTGGTGTATCCAATTAAATCAGTTGGGGGAAATTTTATTCCTCTTGCTATAAGATCCTGATATACTGTAATAGCACCATACAACTCTAGTATGCTTTGAAAAGCACTGGCCCAGGATTGGATCAAACTCAACACTACAGTAGTAGGTAAAAAGAATATTTGTATTCTCAACTATATACCCAATATAAAGAAACTAAATGAATGTTACAATATTTCTACTTTTAACTTTCCTAACGCCATTTTCCGGTGTGATTAACGATAATATTCTAATGAATGGAATCATTGTCAATAGAACAAGATAAGAAAATTTTAAGGAGCTTAAACTTATTAAATTCCGTTCAGTAGAACCAGAATAATCTGTATTCAAAGGAAAATGCTTCAAATTAACACGTTTCTGAAAATATTTCGGGATAGGAAAAAGATATCAACATGCGTATATTTATACAAATCAGTAATAATTGTAAAACCAGTTATCAAAGAAAAATAGGTTCGAAGCGCATTGAATACTAAGTAATTCAATACTGGAATTTTAAACCTTTCCCGGAGAGGAAAGTTTGTGATCACACCACTGAACATAGGTTAAATTCCTTCTGTTCAGTTATATACCGTCATTCCCTCTATCTGTTACACCATCCGGTTCATTAATTCTGCTGAACGTATATGAATAAGGGATTCGTAACCGATATCGTGACAATTATTACTGTCTGAGGAAACAGCACATTAATACGTTTATAAGTCATCAGTTACAACCCATATTTCATATAATTGAGAGTAAAAATATTTGTATGGACAAAACATAATTATAAAGGGAAATACGGCTGATTTATTTAATTTTGTAGAGGAAATTACACTAACAAGAAAAGTTTGTTCACAACTATTAAACAGTCTGATTCAGTCGTCAGTAATTGATGCGAATAATGATTTTATTCACAAGAAGTTATTGTTTTTATGATATGTTCAATAACTTTCGTACATTATTGAAACTATCATTACACATAGAAATTCGTTAATTTGCGGATATATAAATAGTCCAAGATTTATCTATATACATCTTATATTACGCGAACAGGTTGCCTAAAGGCGTATTTTCCATAATAACTGTTATGAGTGAACGCTTGATATACTTGTCAAAATTGAATGTTAACATTCTAGATCAAATATAGTACCTACCTATATTGCTAGTCGCCAAAATCATAGATAAAGTACAATAATTTACTCGTTTATAATTAGGGGAAGGTGGGGTAATAGCGCTCGCTTTTTTTATTTTCAATGTAGAATCTACGATTATTTGAATGTTTGGTTTAGATTTGGCACACATACTTCAGTAACTGTAACGTATTTGAAATGATGGCAAAGCCAGCCATTCACAGTGGATTCTATGGAATATATTGATTCAGCTTTTTTCACCGAAAACGCTGTTGCCCAGGTGGCTGGGGGAATAGCATATATTTTAAACGCATTTGCCCCATATCTACCAGTATGGCATTTAAATGGCAAAAGGAAATAATTAGACATCAGAATCAAAATGTTTATTCCAAACAAATGGAATATATAACTATAACTACATGATTATCATTATTTTCAAAATATTTATTCCAAAAAATTTAAAAAACCTCAGATAAAGGACTCAAATCAGGTGTTGAACTTAGTTGACTTTCAAGGTGCCAAATGACACCCCAAAATCTAAACAGGACTCCTGTCGCATAGTCATCCCATGGAGAACTGGTTCTGGTAAATTCATTTTAATATTAGTTAGTGGAATGAGTACAATGTCTAATACATTCGGTAAAATTAATTTATTATAGTTTTTAATACTTTTGCGGAAAAACGAAATTTCGAATTCATCGTTTTCATCTTTGTCAGTCAAGATTTTTCCAACGTAATAAACAATATTGTTTTGACGTATTTTGAACTCCACTAACACGTAATCGTGCTTCTTTGGAACTTCGGTTAGTGCATCAAAGTAGGAAGGCTGTTTTACATCATACATCATACATACATCCACAACTTCGTCATAAGAAAACTGAATATCAATTTCTCCATCTTCCGAATCACTGTCTTTTTTCTTTAATCATTTCTTTGGTTTAGTTTTTGCATGTTTTTTGTTCTAATTTTCCGAAGATTTTTTTTTTTGACATTTTAGACAAATTCTCCTTTTGATCCTGGCAACTTCGTTTTCCTTTTTTTTTTTTAATTTGGTTAGATTCTTTTAGTACTAATTCCTCCCTCATAGGAGTAGAACTTAAAATGTCTGATTGTTTTTTTCTAAAATTTCTTTTTTTTTGTCACCAATTGGTTGTAGATTTGGCAAACTGCGAACATCATTAAGATTTAAATTCATAGTTGCCATTTTTGGTGGGGTTGTATTATTGTGCAGTTCTCTAGTTGATGCAGTGGACGTGGATGGTGTAGCACCATTCTCCTGTTCATTAATGTATTTGCTGGCGCGAAATCTTCTTCATTGGAAACAGTGGGTTGGAAAAGATAAATACCAGCGCTTTGAAAACCTTTAACTCCTTTATCCACAGTGGCAACTTTTTGATATGCTTGACCAAACAGTTCTGCAATTTCATACACTGTTATTCGTTGTCTATAATTGTTTTTCATCCAATAATCACATTGATTATTGAAACCTGTTTTCAATGGTCCAAAGAAAACTAAATCGAGCGGCTGTATCTGGTGGGATGTATGTGGCGGTAGTGAAAGCACATCAATTCCATTTTATTTAGCGAGATCATAGACCCGTAAAGATATATGGCTTTCGTGATTGTCTAAAATTAAACAAACACGATTTGAACCTAAATTCCTTACATGGCTTATAAAATGTTTCAACCAGTCCACAAAAATTTCTTCATTACTCCATCCATTACCACTACAAGCTCCCTTTGAACCAGGTGGAGCATTTTTCATCAAGCGGTCATTCATTAATTTCCGTGGAAAAATTAAGAATGGGGGAACATAATTGCCAGCTGCACTTACGCAACATATTGTTGTTACTAGAGATCCTCTTTCTCCGCTGGCTATTTTACCAATCTGTTTCACTCCTTTTTTGGCCAATATTTTAGAGGGCTTAAGCACCATGTAAACACCACTCTCATCAACATTATATATATAAATATATATATATATATATATATATATATATATATATATATATAAATATAAATATATATATATATATATAAATATATATATATATATATATATATATATATATATATATATATAAATATAAATATATATATATATATATAAATATATATATATATATATATATATATATATATTGTTACGAAAGAGCACACTGGTGTAGTCCCTAAAACCGACCCTGTCTAAGCCAGGTATAATAGTTAAAATTATGGCGGATACACAGTTATAAAAAACTGTTTACGATTGAGACTATCTTATCTAGAACTAGTTTTTGTGACCAGAGTTATCTAGAAAACGCCAGAAAAATTATTTGTGTGTATAAGCCGCAGCCCGGAATTCTCTAGTACAAAAGCACTAGTATATAAGGCGACTGATCAGGAAGAGTTAGTTCAGTTTATAATTTGACATCGTGAGTTAAACAGTGAATAAGTGAATATAAAGTGTTTATATAAATTAGTTTGAGTGAATATACAGTTAATATAAATTAATAATTAAGTGATTAGTTAAGTATATATAAATTAAGTGTTAGTGAGTTAGTGTTTCAATAAATTAGTAAGTAGCCATACCGAGTGTTTAAAATTTATCCCACCCGTTTATTGTCTAAATAAATAAGAAAAACATTACATTGGTGTCAGAAGTGGGATAATATAAATAAATTGCTCCGTAAAAATGGCCAAGAGACTATGTGATCTGAAACTCACGGAATTAAGAGCAGAATTGGAAGATTGTGAGTTGGAAACGTCCGGTAAGAAGAGTGAGTTAGTAGAAAGACTCAAAGTGGCACTGGTAAGTGACGGCTTGGATCCAGAATTATTTTTATTTAAAGACGAAGCTTCTACCTTAATCTCGTCCATTTCTGATATGAAGAACGGTATTTCTAATATGAAGAACGAAATCTCTGCTAACATGGACGAGAAGATTTCTGCCATGGAAGAAAAGATTTCCACTAATGTGAAAAACGATATTTCTGCTATAAAGAACGATTTTTCTGCCATGGACAAGAAGATTTCTGCTATGAAGAATGATATTTCTGCAGATATCTTATCATTGAAAAATGACATTGCTGCTGAATGCGAGAATAAAATTTCGTCTCTAAAATCAGACATGGAGAATAAGATGACAACGATGGAAAATCAGATGGACGAGAAAATTAAGGAGTTAGAGACAAAGATTGCCGATTTAAGAACACAAGACACTTCAGCAGAAGAAAAGCAGACAGATGATATTTGCAGTTTTACCCGAGTCAAGGCCCCAACGTTCGATGGAAAGATGTCGTGGCCCAATTATGTAAAACAGTTTGAAGCAGCCGCTAGAGTGAATAATTGGTCCGACAAGGAGAAAGCAGTGAACTTAACTATCGCGCTTCGGGGAGATGCCTTAGATGTACTTCAGACGATACCTCTGGAAGACACGGACGATTTCGAGCAGCTGAACAAGAGGTTGGACATGCGGTACGGTCACGAACATCTAGAACAGTTGTACTAGTCCCAGCTGAAAAACCGAAGGCAAAAACGTGACGAAGCCCTTCAAGAGTATGAAGTGGATATTGCCCGACTCGTTCGATTTGCTTATCCGTCAGCACCAGAGAACATGATGGAATGTCTGGGCATCCAGGCCTTTATTGATGGCTTACGTGACCCCGATATGCAGAGGACGCTCCGTTTAGCGCATCCGTAAACATCAGTCGACGCATTAACAGCTGCCCTTGAATATGAGGCAGCAACGAAGGCTTCAGGATATAACAAAATCAGGACCATCCAAGAAGAAGGTGACGAAGACAGATTTGACCAGTTCATCAGTTTAATGAAAAATATGATGGACAAAAAGCCGAGAAAGATCAGATGCTGGAATTGTGACGAGCTAGGGCATGTACGTATTTCATGTAAGCGCCCCAAGACTCCTGCAAACCAAGAACCCCAGTCCAGGAAAACTAGAACGGGTCGGCTACGAGTGGACAGCACCAACCCATGATCGTTCCAAAGACCATCTCATACTGATAGCTTCGCTCAGATGTCGCAACGACAGTGTATATGTGGATGGCGAAGTGAATGGCAAGAAATATGCTCTGCTGGTTGACACTGGAGCAACTAGAACCATAATACAACCAGAGATAATAAACCACAAGAAGAAGCTTCTACCAACGAGACTGCGACTGCGGATCACCACAGACGAGAGTGCCAACGTTCACGGGGAAACACGAATCCAATTGGAAATTGGAGCAGAAAAGTTCACGCATACGGTAATCGTAGCTGACATTGAAGAAGACGTGATTCTGTGAATGGACGTAATGAATGTACATGGTTTCCAATTAGACTTTAGAAACAGAACACTGAAGTGGGTTCCGAGGAGGTATTCCTGCATCCATATGAAGGCAGCGCGATGTTGGCAGCTGTACAGGAAGATACCGTTCTACCTGCATGAAGCGAAACCATGATAGTAGCACGGCTACAGGGAATCATGGAGGAAGGTACATCGGTTATGATGGAGCCAAGGAACCACGACGAAGAGGTTGGCAAGGGCGTACTAATTGGGAAAAGATTGGTTACGTCGGCGAAAGAGATCCCAGTACGTGTGATAAACGTGAATGATTACCCAATTACCATCAATAAGGAAACCAAGATTGGATCCTGCGTACCAGTGACGTCTATAGTTCGCCAAACAACGACCACTGATAATTCTAATGCCAGATTCGAACAGATGTTATCAGTAGCTGGTCAATATTTGGATCGAGCTGAAAAAAAGAGAATGAGAGAGTTTCTCTTGCAGTATCGAGACTTATTCGTACCAAAATGAGGAAAGACTGGCAGAATATCAGCCGTCAAACACAAAATCGATACTGGTAATTCTAAACCAATTAGGCAATCAGCTCGAAGACTTCCACGAGCGAAGAGAGAGGAAGCTGAAAGAATAATTCGAGAGATGGCAGAAGAAAAAGTAATAGAACCATCTACTAGTCCATGGGTGTCTCCAGTAGTGCTCGTCAAGAAAAAGGATGGAACTACGAGATTCTGCGTGGATTATCGCCAGCTTAACAACGTGACGAAGGAAGACAGCTATCCTCTTCCTCGAATTGACGATACACTAGACACTTTGGCCGGCAGCAAACTGTTTTCCACCTTGGACCTGAAGTCTAGATATTGGCAAGTGGAAATGGACCCAGAAGATGAAGAGAAGATTGCTTCTACCACCGGATCTGGATTATGGCAATTCAACGTCATGCCATTCGGGCTCTGTAATGCGTCTGCGACATTTGAAAGACTTATGGAAAATGTCTTGAGAGGGTTGTCTTGGAAGACATGCCTGGTATATTTGGATGACATCGTAGTACTGGGGAAGACATTTGACGAACATCTGAAGAAGTTGGAAGACGTATTCAAACGACTCCAAGCTTCCCAGCTCATGTTAAACCCGAAGAAATGTCAGCTGTTCCAAAACCGAGTCAACTATCTAGGTCATATAGTGAGCAATGAACGAGTGGCGGTGGATCCAGAGAAAATTGCTTCCATTAAGCAATGGCCGCAACCAACCGACAAACATCAAATTAGGAGTTTCCTTGGACTTTGCACGTATTATAGAAGATTTATCAGGAAGTTTGGAGATATTGCCAAGCTTCTAATGCGACTCACAGAAGAAGCAAGAGCTTTCCAATGGGACGAAGACTGTCAAACGGCTTTTGAAACCTTGAAGAGGCATTTAACCTCGGCGCCGATATTAGGATATCCATTACCAGAGAAAGACTTTATTCTTGACACTGACGCAAGCAACGTTGGAATTGGTGGAGTGCTCTTACAGATCCAAGGAGGGCAAGAAATAGAACTGGGATATTTTAGTAAAGTTCTATCTAAACCAGAACGAAACTACTGCGTCACAAAAAGAGAACTTTTGGCAGTAGTGAAGTCCGTGGAACACTTTTACCAGTATCTCTATGGTAGGAACTTTTTAATCCGGACTGATCATGCAGCACTTAAGTGGTTGATGCAGTTCAATAATCTCGAGGGCCAGATCGCTAGATGGATTGAACGACTCCAAGAATACGATTTCAACATCGAACATCGAGCTGGCGTGAGTCACCGAAATGCCGACTCCCTGTCCAGACGGCCGTGCCCAACAGACTGCTCCCACTGCAACAAGATGGAATCTAGGGAAGCTGCAGTTTCAAGAAATACTGTAGTCAACGAGAAATGGTCACCTACCAGGATCAGAGAAGATCAGGAAAATGATCTTCACCTGAAGATGATCCAGCAATGGAAGAAAGAAAATCGGCGACCTACCTGGCAAGAAGTTTTCACCGAAACTCAAGGCGTATTGGGCTCAGTGGGACTCTCTTATCCTGGAAGAAGGGCTGTTGAAAAGAGTCCTTGAAAACGATGATGGTTCCGAGATGAGGAGGCAGTTAGTTATCCCGAGAACAAGAGTAGCTGAGGTACTGAAGAAGTTACACGACAGTCTATCGGGAGGTCATCTGGGAGTGAAGAAAACCCTTCAGCGAGTCCGTGAAAGGTTTTATTGGATGAACAGCTCCGACGATGGGAAGGACTGGTGTAAGGAATGTACGACTTGTGCTACGAGTAATGGACCACATCACAAGAGAAAGGCACCTATGAAACAATACAATATTGGAAGCCTTTTCGAACGGATTGCTTTAGATATCGCTGTGCCATTTCCAATGACAGAAAATGGTGGCAAATAAATACTGATTGTAATGGATTATTTCACAAAGTAGGTGTAAATTTACGCTATCCCGACCCAAGAGGCCACAACTGTCGCGGATGTATTGGTGAAGGAATTTATCAGCTGATATGGAGTGCCCTTGGAAGTCCACAGCGACCACGGAAGAAATTTCGAAAGTCATCTATTCCAGGAGATTTGCGAGAAGCTGGGAATGAAGAAGAACAGGACAACAGCATTACATCCACGGTCAGATGGAATGGTCGAGAGAATGAACAGGACTATTGGAAAATACCTGGCCAAAGCCATCAGAGAGATTGGGACCAGTATCTCTCCCTATTCGCATTGGCTTATCTATCTGCCGTCAATGAGTCCACGCGTGAAACACCAGCGAAAATCCTGTTTATACGTGAAATGAGGCTTTCTTGTGACCTGGAATTTGGCTGTAGGCCTGGAGAAGATCTAGCAGGTGAAGACTACGCGATCCAATTGAGAAGAAGGCTGGACGATATTCATGAATTAGTTCGAACAAATCTTCAAGTTGCCAGCGACAGAATGAAAAGTCGGTACGACACGCAGGCCACAGAAGGCGGTTTTAAAGAAGGGAACAAAGTATGGTTACACAACCCGGCGAGGAGAAAAGGATTTTCTCCAAAATTACAAAAATCCTGGGAAGGTCCATATTTAATCAAGAAAAGGATCAATGATGTTTTATATCGCATACGCAAGATCCCCAACGGAAAACCAAAAGTAGTTCACCGAAACCGACTAGCGCCATTCGAAGGAGACCATGACCTGGGGGAAGGAGTAAACCTTATTCGAGATGTGTCCGACCCTAGGAATTTATGGACACGTATGGAGGTACTGGGAAAGCTAGATATGGAGTCACTTCGGAACAACAACAAGATTTGTTCACTCTCCCGGAAGATTATTCACTGTCATACATCCCCGCCCGTATCAAGAACGCACGACGGTTGGCAACCGTCTTTCGAAAGATTTTCGGGCAATTAGAAAAACTTGAAGACCAGATTCCAGCCCCTGGCAAGACACTGAAACTGAAACATAATTCTCGGTACGTCTTCTACGTGGTAACTAAAAATGAATTCCAAGATCGATCTACCTACCGCGATGTGTGGGAAGCACTCCGAAACCTCCGAGACCATGTGTTGGAATCCAACGTGAAGATACTGGCTATGCCTAAGATAGCGAGTAACCAGTTGGATTGGCGAATCATCAGGAACATGGTAGAGATTATCTTTCAAGATACCGGTGTCCAGATATTAATTTCCAGCTACAATCCCCGTTATCAGTATCCGATGAAGACGGTGCCCTGCTATTTCCATAAGATCGGAAAGTGTAGAAATGGGGCCAGTTGCCGATTCAAACATCCAGTCTCGGCTACACAAAAGTTCCAGGAGGAACTTCCATTTAAGGAGGGGGTGATATTACGAAACAGCACACTGGTATAGTCCCTAAAACCGACCCTGTCTAAGCCAGGTATAATAGTTAAAATTATGGCGGATACGCAGTTATAAAAAACTGTTTACGATTGAGACTATCTTATCTAGAACTGGTTTTTGTGACCAGAGTTATCTAGAAAAGGCCAGAAAAATTATTTGTGTGTATAAGCCGCAGCCCGGAATTCTCTAGTACAAAAGGCACTAGTATATAAGGGGACTGATCAGGAAGAGTTAGTTCAGTTTATAATTTACCATCGTGAGTTAAACAGTAAATATATGAATATAAAGTGTTTATATAAATTAGTTTGAGTGAATATACAGTTATTATAAACTAATAATTAAGTGATTAGTTAAGTATATATAAATTAAGTGTTATTGAGTTAGTGTTTCAATAAATTAGTAAGTAGCCATACCGAGTGTTTAAAATGTATCCCACCCGTTTATTTTCTGAATAAATAAGAAAAACATTACAAAATATATATATATATATATATATATATATATATATATATATATATATATATATATATATATATATATATATATATATATATTATATATATATATATATATATATATATATATATATATTTCATATATATATATATATATATATATATATATATATATATATATATATATATATATATATATTATAACGTATATTTATTACGTATATATTTTATTAAGGTTTTTGTTTTGTTAGTGAATAAATATAAGTTTTACTGGAATAAATTTGTCTATAACATATATGTTTTTATCTATGATTTGAATCCTAAATTTTTAATGATATAACTGGATATTAATTGTCTAATTGCCCATGTTTTGGATGCCATTTATGACTTTATTATAATGATATATAATTAATTGAGTGTTATAACAATATAATTGATTGAACATTTGAAATTAATGTATGTGTAGAGCATGAGATTCCTTTTGTTATTTGGGTTCTTAAGGTTGTGAATAAATTCAGTTGATAAATAAATAAAGAAACATTTTACTTGGAAACAATATTTAATTTTATTTATAAAAATTTTATGCGCCGCCTATGTATGGGTCAAATGAAATTATTGATTTATTCTTTCGTGTGGCGTTCTGTACGCATGCTTGAAAATATGAGGTGACGATGCGCTAGAGTAAACATTTGCTATACGCGTCGGTCTGTTCAGTTTCACAGCGAGCTTATATGCTGTGTGATAGAACGTACTTCAAATTATATACAAGTTAAAAGAATTTATGTTGGAAATTTATACATACAGAAACACAAATAATATGGTACAAGAAATAGTTATGAAATTTATATACATAGAGTCTAAATATTACATAAAAGAATTGGATGCATCTTTCTTAAGCTTCTTATTTGAAAAATGCGTAAGTATTAAATTTTATTTATTTAAATTGGCCATTAATCATTGAGAAATTATTTAAGAATATAGCTATATTGAGTCTCTAATTTGAATTCTTTTTCAGATCGATCATTATTTAAAAGTCTATTTTACTCATGAGATTTTAAAGAAAACATTTGATTGAAGTTATTGAGTTTTATATAATTCTTGTTGTACAACAATACACTGACCTTGTGTTCAGGAACCAGGATCTGCCTCTCGGGATTCGGGAAAAACAGCTTCCGAAGTTTTAAAGTTGAATAGTTATGTGAAATTATGATTTTCACTCTGAAAAATCAGCTACAATCATCGGGTAAGTACATGTGAATGTTTTATCAATGGTTTGTTATGTTTTTATCCTCATTTGAGGATAATTTCTTAAAATTTCTGGAGCACTTCCAAAACCCAACCTTCCAGAAACGAAGCCAAGCCACCGACCCTTTTTCTTCAACTTTTTTCAACAATCAACAATTAGTCTTTTGTTTAAATTCAGCTCACTATCTCCATAAAAATGTTTGTTACACTTGTTGTTGTTTGAAAGTTCCTTCTGTCATGTCACATAAACCAATCACCGTTTTTCTTTTTTAACGCACTCAAAATTATGATTTCACTTAACATTCTAATATCTTTACCTACATACAAAAATTAATCTCACTAAAATTGTTTATTCAATATTGAAGTTCATCTTGTTAGTATGTGACGAATAGTTTTTCTCAAGCGATATACAATAGTCGTTAATATCAATGTTCAGTTTAATTTCTTATTATAATTATCAATTGTGTTTAGTCATCAACATAAATTCTTTTAAAACATTTATTAATATTCCTTAATCTAATTCTTAATGTTCATTATATTGGATTAAATACATTAATTAATTCCTATTCATGTCATCTATGGAATTACTCTACTTTCAACGTTTGTCGCTGATACATATTGACATCTATATTTTGTCGCTAGCGTGTGTCGCTAGCGTATGTCGCTAAGCGTATTGGTATTACATCGTTAAATATTCTAACCCATATGTTTTTAGTAAACAATGTGTTATAATATTGAACAATATCCTTTTTTATTTCGAATATTTATTAATTCATGTTTCTTTTCTAGATTATATGTTCATCATTATTTCTGACATGAGGTATTTAATACGATGGACGATATTTACTCTATGGCTTTTGTAATATGATCAAGGTAATGTTTCTTTTGTCAATTCTATGTGATTCTTCTCAAATTATTAATTATATACATAAGTTGTATTACTTTATTTAGTTAATATGAGCACTTTTAATGTCTCATATTTATGATTCTAACAAAATATAGTCTAATGTTTTAATTTCTAATCAGTTTCCAACTAATCTGTTTATACCAGTGTTTCTATCTTTATTTATACGTTATAATATATATACATATATATATACATATATATATATATATATATATATATATATATATATATATATAATATGTATAATATAATGCTGTCAGAATGTTAACAGATAGGGCTATAAAACTAGCACATCCTAAATATCGAAAAGAGAACTTAAGAAAAGTAAGAGAAATTTTAGAAGAAAATAACTATCCACAATCATTTTATGAGAAGTTAATAAAAAAGAGAATTCACACAATTTATAATAATGAAAATATTAATTCTAATACCACAGTCAAATACATACCTTTACCATACACACATTCACTATCGGAAATAATTATTAATACCTTAAAAAAACCCAACATAGTAGTTGCTCATAAATTAGAAAATACAAACAATAGCCTCTTCCCAAAAATAAACAAACACATACTGTATATGAAATAGGATGTGAAGATTGTAATGGTGTATATATCGGGCAAACCAAACAATATTTACATAAAAGAATGCAAGCGCATCGCAACTCAAAAACTGATGTTACCGCGTTGACAAAGCACCAACAAGAACTAAATCATAAATTTAATTACGACGATATAAAAAAATCTTAGATAAAGAAGTAAACACAAAAAAACGTACATATTTGGAAATGATCAGGATAAAACAAAATAAAAACGCAATTAATATTAGAAGTGACATCAATAACCTAAGTCATATATATATAACGGTTTAATTTAGAATCAAAAATAAAAATAACAAATAATATATTGCCAAATGAGTCCAATCTGTATAATACCTGAAATGAATTGATATATCTTCATACAGTATAAGCCATTAAAACTTGTTAAATTAGAAAAAACTGTAAAAAAATATAACATCCATTAAGTTGATACTAGATCATTTATTTTAGATGCAAATTTTAAAATGTTTTGAGTTGTATAAAGTCGTAGATTTTATGTAAGTATTTTATCACCTGTTAAATAGTGTAAAGATTGTAAATATTTGTGTAATTTTAGCAACATTTTTCAGAAGATGACACGTATGATGTCGAAACGTCAATAAAATTATAATTAAAGTGATGGAGAACTTTTATTCCAAGAATAGTTAATATAAAAATTATATATATATATATATATATATATATATATATATGCACCATATTTATATTTTTCATATAAAGCTGATAAATTTGCAAAAAACCTGTCCACTTCAGGTTTGTTGAAGCTCACTACCCTATTTGAATTAGTTGCTTCAAGTGACCTTAACGATATATCTGGATGTCTTTTTCTAAAGTAATAATAGAAATCGTAGCCAGCCAATTTTCCTCTTTTTTGTTGATAAATCTGCTCTCTATACCTATCTTCTCAGCAAATCTATATGCCACCTGTCTGATGTCATCAATTGACAATCCAAAGTACAGCTCCGATAGTTTGAAACAGTATTGTTTTAATACATTCTCTCCTTCTTCCCTGAATACTGTCCTTCTTCCAACTTTTTTTGGAACAACGGATATTCCTGAAGAATTCCTACGTCTGTTATTAATATGGTCTCTTAAAGTTGTTTGTGGAATTTTATATTCACAAGAAACTTGTCTAATTGACATAGTGTCTGATTTTATGTTATTTATGGCTTCTGCTAAATTTTCTTTGGACCATAAAGCCCGGATGCCTTTCTTTTTGTAGTTACGAACCATCTGAAAGAAGAAAAAAATTAAATATTCAACATTTTTTGTCATGCTGATCATTGGGGCAATAGCGCTCACTCGCTAATATCCCAAATAAAAAACACGCTATTGCCCCTTTCGTATATGAAACAAAATATAATTGAAAAATCTACAATTATTCACAAAAGTACACTGGATATCAGAAAACACAAAAATAAAAGGACAGACAACCGATTCCACCAATACCAAGAGTAAAAAAGTTACTACTTACAATTTTTTTGATCACTTCAAAAATTATTTCGGAGAACTCAACGGGATGACCCCACGAAAAATTTTCATTTTATGCAAGTTCATACACATCAGCTGAATAATGGAGGAGAACTGACAATCTTGACTACGATTGCATCATCTTATAGTAAAGTCGTTACGCCACCGAACATACTTTGTGAGAAACGGGTTAAAACGCTATTGCCCCATGCGCGCTTTTACCCCATCCTCCCCTACTATTCTGATGTTGTATAACTCGCTTTTAGCTAGTTTGATAATATGATAACATTCAAATTGATTTTTAAATTTTTTTTTCAGTTCAGTAGTCAAAGAAGAGATGTTTGCAATATAATCATTGCGTTTGGTGTTATAATGACCAGATCTGGTATACATAATAGGCGAAATAGTAATTCATATGAGACAATTTTGGTTAATAAATACATTCATACATACATTTATGTTTATAACTGGTTATTTTGTTTTACCTAAAATCTCATTGAGATTTAACTATTATTGATCGATCAAATATTACCGTAAATACGACATGGAATGGGGATAGCATTTTGATTTTATATCAGTATATCCACATAACAATACAACCGGTGGCTATTTGAGTTCGTTATTATTTGGAGATAACCTGTAAAATTTTGAACCATTTTCCAAATATAGAGGAAACCTATTATTGAAATAACTATTTTTATACTACCTATAGTATTTATGTAAGTTGCTTACATTCTATATAATGTTCCTCCAAGTGAATTAAACAAATTATTCCTGTTTGTCTGACTTTTACTTGGTTTCTGTTTTTGTAGGTTATCCATCATTTTGGCGATCTTTCAGTTGGACTTCTGCTGTATGGTTTGTTATTTTTAAATATATTTCCAAGACTGTCCGGACTCATGTTGTTTACGTGTTTATTCCATTTTTCTTTCTGACCTTTATCCACTTGTTAATGTTTTGTATGTTACATTGCTCTCGAATGCTGCTATTTCTTTGTCTCTCCCTTTTTGTTATACCTCTTATCGATCTTAATATGTTCATTTCCATGTAGCTCATTTCATCTGTTGCCATTTTATGTCCACAGACCTTTCTTTCCCTTTAACGTAGTGCGGGCGTTATTTCAACTTAAATAATTATATATATATATATATATATATATATATATATATATACCTACGTGCCAGGTAGTGACCGTTATGTAAACAAACTGAAAACAAAGTAGTTGGGATGCGGTCAATATAGGGCTAATTAAACAACTATTTTTTGACTAGTTTAGCTTTCGGAAATAATTTATTTCCTTCATCAGAACATCTACAAATGGACAAAATTTTAATTAATGAAACTGAAAATCTGCTTAGAATACAAAATTACTCACCAAAATAAGTGTATGCAATATATATATATATATATATATATATATATATATATATATATATATTGTAGTTATATGTAAATTTACTGTATAGAGTGTATATACGGCGAGCATACATATACGTCCTTCCTGTGTGTTTATAAAATTAATATTTTGTTTCTACTTTATATTATGCTAAGGTAGGGCTTAAACGATCAACGAGAACACTACAAAATTAGGAAAAATAAACAGTCACTGACAGTATGATTTAATTTATTCAATTAAAAGAAATTCCGTGGATTGGCGTAGATAGGGGCTGCCTACCTTCTGCAGATTCTTACATCTACAGTAAAACCAAATATCTGTTTTCCTTCTAACACCGGAAATTGGGAAAATGAACGACACACGAGTAGTTCAATTATACAAATAAATATATTTCATTTACGGACATTTTAAAACGTTAAAATTCCTTTTTTAAATTAAATCAGCATGCGATATCTAATGGATGTATAGCTTACTTATGATCTGAAATTTACTCTTTGACATATAAAATTATTTATACTCCGTTTTTAAAAGGCATGGAGTAATAAATCACTCATTTTGGCCGGAACCATAGGCGTACCACATTTAGTCATTTAAAAAAAGTTAAGGCTTCTAAAATTATCTCATTTCCGAAAATAACCGTTTTGTAATATTATTTAAAATGGAATTTCAAATTATCAATAATATAATAAACTGTGGATTATATCACTGACATCAATTTTCCAGAAAATTTATTATTATGTGTAAAAGGGCGTAGACGAGTCCCTCCACTAAGCTCCAGGTAGTTATAATCCTACATACAATAAATAATAAAATAAATGTTAACAATTTTATACAAATACATATATATATATATATCCAAACCAACCCCATTTGCCGAGGGCAGCTCTTGAAGGGTGGTCAACAGGCCTCAATCCACCAGCAGAAAAAGGACGCCGACTCATCATTACTCATATCGGAAGACCCGAAGGTTTTGTTAAAGGTGGATTGTTGTGCTCTGAGTTGAAGCAAACCGGAGATTATCATGAAGATATGGATGCAGACGTTTTCGAAGAATATTTCTCACAAATATTAGATCTAATTCCAACGGGCTCAGTCTTGTTATGGATAACGCAAGTTATCACTCCAGGTTAGTGGAGAAATTGCCTTCAACTGCATGGCGTAAACAAGATATCCACGATTGGCTAACCTCGAAAAATATTGAATGCCCAGATAACCCGCTGAAAAATTAGCTCTTGCAACTGGCCAATTCACATAAACACAAATATAGTAGATACGTTGTAGATCAAATGGCATCGGCGCGTGGTATAACGGTGCTGAGGCTTCCTTCTTATCACTGTCAACTCAATCCCATAGAATTGATATGGGCCCAAGTGAAAGGGTAAGTTTCAAGAAAGAATACGACATTCAAAATGAGTGACGTGAAAGACACAAGATACAAGAAGAACTAAATATGAATATAAAAAAAATTATCGGAACGCAATTTTGATTGACAGAGACGACATTGTCATTTGGAGTAGGAGTTATTTGCGCAATATTCGGAAAGCAAGACTAGATCAAAAACGAATTTATTATTTGGATGAGACTTGGTTAAATGAAGGTCATACTGTTTCAATGTTTTGGCAAGACACGAATGTCAAAAGTCGGAGGCAGGCAGCTCTTGAAGGGTGGTCAACAGGCCTCAATCCACCAGCAGGAAAAGGACGTCGACTCATCATTACTCATATCGGAAGTGCCGAAGGTTTTGTTGAAAGTGGATTGTTGTGCTTTGAGGCGAAGCAAACCGGAGATTATCATGAAGATATGGATGCAGACGTTTTCGAATAATATTTCTCACAAATATTAGATCTAATTCCAACGGGCTCAGTCTTGTTATGGATAACGCAAGTTATCACTCCAGGTTAGTGGAGAAATTACCTTCAACTGCATGGCGTAAACAAGATATCCACGATTGGCTAACCTCGAAAAATATTGAATGCCCAGATAACCCGCTGAAAAATTAGCTCTTGCAACTGGCCAATTCACATAAAAACAAATATAGTAGATACGTTGTAGATCAAATGGCATCGGCGCGTGGTATAACGGTGCTGAGGCTTCCTTCTTATCACTGTCAACTCAATCCCATAGAATTAAGTGAAAGGGGAAGTTTCAAGAAAGAATACGACATTCAAAATGAGTGACGTAAAAGTTTTATTCGAAGACGCGTTAGCTAACGTAACCAAAGAAAACTGGAAGAAATGTGTTGAACACGTGATACAAGAAGAACTAAATATGTGGGAGATGGATCATATAAGTGAACACATGATTGAACCATTTATAATCAATGTTAATAATGGAAGCTCAACAGAATCGTCTGATTCTGATATATAGACTAGATTTTGTGTTAGTTATTACTATTATTTGTTAGACTTTTTTTTATAAATATTACATTAATTCGTACTTTATTCCTGCATTTTTCTTTTTTCCTCTCCTATTGTAAACGGTATATTAGTAGTAAAGTTGATACCTACTGCAAAAAAATTTGATATTTTTTATATAATATTTTATGTTTATTGTTTATTCATAGGAACACAGAAAATGTGTTTTTATTGAATCGATATAGTTTTCGTAATTATAATTTCATAGTGCCTTCATATTCATATACCAAGTTTGTTTTTCCCTGATTGCACGCCTCTGTCGATTAAATTGTTTATTTGTTCATTCAAATACAATAGAGCGACCCTTTCAATACAATAGGCGACCCAACCGAATACAGAGTTACGGGGTGTCTACCTGAAATTCGTAACAAACGAGATATTTTAGTACAAAATTAGATAAACTTCGGAGATATTTTATTATACACCCTGTATCGGTTTTGCATACCTAATGAGCTTTTATTATTCCATGCTTTTTAAAAACGGACTATAGTGAGGTTATTCTTATGCATGTTTAAAGAAAACGAATATTATTTATTGAAATGATTAAAATTAGTATGGGAAACTTGAAATTCATTCAGATTGTAAAGAAAAATTTTCTATATGAGCTCATATTGTTAATAGGTAAGTTCATCAAATTATTTCTTATTATTTACAATTTAATATTACAGAATTCAACAAAAGCCTTTCTTATCACGAGTAACTTTCATTTCTGTTTCATTACAGTAGTATGCATTCGATATTTCATCTAAATGAATGTTTGTTTGAATGGGAAATGTTCTAGGCATATGCACTTTCAAGATATAGTGTTTTGATATGGAAATAACCGCTTAGTCCTTGTTTATTTAGGTAAGCCCTGAATGTCTCATATCTTCTTTAGGTATTATTTGTTAATTTAAACGTGTTTTTATTGCTCGAATTCTCAGTTTCTTGCTCCTGTTTCTCGTAATTTCAATAAGGCTACCTATTTTTCAATCCTTTGTTCCATTACCATCCACAACCTTCTTTTTACAAATAATTATGACACACAATTTGACGATTCAAATATAACAAGCTATCTGTCAAATTCTACACAGGTTTATATAGACTTTCCAAAAAAGCTCACTTGATTTCATGAAATAAATTGAATTTTCTGTGACTTGCAATTGTCAGGATGTTTAAAAGGTATACATGAAATTATTGAATTAAATAAAAATTTCTCAATCATGAGTAAATAAAGTTCTTCATCAACATGAATTATCACCATACTCAAAATTTCTCTAAATCTATTATAGTACAACTATATTAAAATTTCATTTAAATGTCTACTGTTTGTCCATTAAATGTTCGGTTCATTTTAATCAATTACACTTCTTATAATTAAATATTTACACTGATAATTAAAATTTGATCATTGTCATTAAGTTTCTGAATGTTTTGAATATTTAATGACTTATATTTATTTGTGAATTCAACCCATTGTGTGCCGTGACAATATCCTGTCATATCATATCAATTTTCTTATCAGTCTTGCATCTTGTTATAACGAAAGCATAATTTCTATTATCTTGTTCAAGTACTTACTTTGTTTATTATTTATACTTATCTAGATATACTTATTTTCATGCTATTACAGAGCTACAATCTATTTATAATTTTCTATCTCATATCTGTGATGTTTTATATTATTGTTTACTACATATTGTTTTAAATATCATGATTTTTTAAAGATAACAAGTCATATTTTAGCATTTCTTAGTTATTTCTCTATTTAATCTTAGCATCGTGTGATTAATATAACCTCACTTGGATTACATCTCAATTTGTTATGTTTACTATTCCGTTTGAGTTTATTTTCTTCTCTTCCCATTACTTATATTCTTCTTGACTTTATAATATATTTGTACTGTTTGTATTGTTCTAATATATATATATATATATATATATATATATATATATATATATATATATATATATATATATATTTGCGGTAACTTTGTAATGGCTCTAACGATTTCGATGAAACTTTACAGGATGAATAGAACTCAAAAAGTTATTACGTTCACATCATACCACGATCCCTGAAAAAACACTTAAGGGTTCCTGGCCATCAAAAAGATGTAGTGTAGACGGTTTTTGACCCCAGATCAAAAAAACTTTACGAAAAATATTTTCTTTAAATACTGCATACTTCTAACAAATTATTGAAAAAATCTATATTACTTTTCTTAAGTATATGGAGAATTTAAAAGCTGTACAAAAAGTACTGATAGCAGGCCAAAAATCTATTGATGAGATAAAAATAGGTGACGCAAATAGATCCCTTACAAAAGATTTGATATCAAGTCATAAGATGGAGAGGGTGACACAAGTACTATATCTACTTATAATCTTTTTAAAATAAAGGTAAGCTATGGCTGCACATTCACACTTTATTCCTTATTAACTTGAATATTACAAATAAATAATTGATATACTTGCGTCCAGCCCTGTTTAAATATTCTGAGTATTTGTTTGAAGCTGTTTTTTCTTTCTTCAAATTTTACTACAAATCATTAAAATTTCTGTATAGACGGACATGCAAATTAGGATCCATTCGGTTCATACCACCAAAAATATATATGATTACAATGTATGGAAAAATCTTCATCCAGTCGATACTTCCAAGACACAATACAAAGAAAGCCTCCATCTGATTTATATGTACTATCAAAACACATAACAAAGAAAGGACACCCTCTTAATTACACTATCAAAACACATAACAAAGAAAGGATCTCATCCCATTTATACCATTAAAACACATTAGAAAGAAAGGGCCATTGATATTTTCTACGTGGAAAAGGCTTAGCAACATATCAAAGTAGATTTTATTGAAACTTATAAAAAGTATAGAATACATTTGGATGATATGGAAACAAACTCAAACAGATAAGAAACTGATAAAAATTTAAGGCACCGCAAAAATACAGAAATGTGAATAAATTCAATAAGATCTTGTCTATTTATCAAGTGTATTTTTGCTACGAGAATCAATAAAATTTGTGAGTATAGAAATAAAGTTTTGTGGGTCGATTGCTGTTTGCACCAGAAGAGTGAAGTTATTTATACACATAATTTGTCAATGGCTAATCTAAGGAAAAAAAACAAAATTAAAGTTTTGTGAAGGTATTTCAAAGAGGAAAAGATTATTAATTCATTTTATTTCAAACATTGTACAGAAATCTTCAAGAGGATGAATAATAGTATATTAAAGTATAAGTGGATATTAACACGCGCGATTTTTCGAGCACGACGGCGTATCCAGATTGCTTGAAATAGAGCAAGTGTTTTAAAGACCAGTCATCCATGAATACTTTCGATTTTTTTTATTGGTACCTAGCTGTACTTTGATATCATGAATACAGATATCAATAATGACGGCTCATCACTCGCGCCATGTCTCATCTCGACTTTGCCCTCTCCCTCTTTTTGTCACTCTCTCTCTATCTCCCTCTCTCTCTTTCTTTTTCTGTCATGATGGGCTTGACTGCAGACACTCTTATACATAAAATTTCTTCCTTTATCTCACACTGTAAATCCAATTTTTTTAATTACTCGAAAATTATATCATCTACAGGCAAATTATGCATGTATTTGCCCTATAGTTTATATATGATCTTCCATTTGCAGCATTATTGATAATTTCCATGCATTTATTAAAAAGGTATTCAGTTCTGAAGATTTAAAGTTGTAACATTTCTAAAAAATATTTCCATCATGGATGAAAGTTGATAATTTTGCTAGTATTCGGCTTTTTCTTAAATCAAATACGGTGTGGACGAGTTTATTTTCGCTCTCGGTTTATAGCAATACTCTCAATCATTTCGTGTGTGATATTGTTTAAAATTTGACTATGCAATAATATGGTTGTCGTGCATTGTCTTCTGTAGTTTGTTTCTTTTTTCAATTGGACTGGGACTTGAAGTGAGTAATTTCATAAACATTCTTAGTCAAAGCTCGGCTTAAATTCACATTTCGAACACATTAATTACTATAAACAGTTCTTACAGTTTTTGTTGAAAAGATAATGGAATTTCAATGTTTTTTGGTCAAACGATGCCAGTCTGTGAACTTTGCACCCAAAGAATTACCGGTAAATCGCTCGGTCTGAAATGTTGTGATAGCTATCAGAAATTTTATCACGCTAAATGTGTAGGTTTAACTAAGGCGGAAAATTACCACTATATGTCAAAATATACTGAATTGTGAGCAAAATGTCATCTGTCTCACGGAAATGTGGCTAAATGCATCCATATTAAGTGAAGAAATGTTTTCATCATACAAAGTGTATCGACGAGATAAGGAAACGAGTTCTTCCACAAAACATACAGGAGGTGGTGTCCTCATAACCGTCTCCGAAGAATAACTAGTTATCCTGAGGATTCTTGGCGTTCCGAAGCAGAGAATGTATGGGTCACCATCGTCCCTCTTAGTGGACTTTGAAAGGTGCATATAGGGTGTGTTTACATACCTCCCAGAGACATGGTTGAATTAAATTTTTTCTGTACTAAGCTTATTGATATTTATTTAAATAATATTAACGATACTTTTATCATATGTGGATACTCGTATTTCAATATTCCTGAAATTAAATGGTTATTGAACAGGGGAGATTATTGTAAGCCAAATAATTATATTAATCCTAGATCTAGTTTATTAGTCGACACTATGTCTCTGGTTGATATGGTTCAGTATATCCCAAATGTGAATATATCTGGCAACACTTCTAGACCTCATATGTAGCAGTCGTTTTTCAATAAAAAATGTACGTCTTTCATCTAATCCATTAGTTCCCGAGGATCAGTACCACTGTACTTTGGAATTCGATATGGATATTCCTTTCAATATTTGTACTAGAGTTGTTAATCAATATCGCTGGAATTTTGGGTTGGCAAATTATCACGAATTTAACCAACTTTCATGTAATGTTAACTGGGCAGCTAAATTTCATTCAATTGACATAAATAAAGCAATAAATCTGTCTTACAATATTATTGACCAGATCGTTCACTTACATGTACCTCAATATCCCAGCTATTATAAAAAATACCCTCATTGGTTCTCTTCTGCTACAATAAAAGTGATTACAGAAAAAATTAAGTGTCACTGTCGATGGAAGACATAACATAATAATTTAGATTACTTAACATTCAGAATTTTACGAGGCAGATCAAAATTTTTAATAAATGAAGATTATAAAAAATACTTGACTACTGTAGAAACGAATATTATTCATAATTATAAATATTTTTGGCAATGTAAAAAGCACAAGAAAAGCAAATAATTTCCCTAATAACTTGCTTATTGCTCAGGGCCCTACTACCGACTTACAAAAAATTTGTGATATATTTTCAGATTATTTCTCATCTGTTTTCGTAAGTAGTGATGCTAGTAACTTTGGTAATATGTATACTAACACACCACCCAATATTCCTAACTACACAATGACTCGTGAAACTATTGATGAAAAAATTGAAAATTTACCCAATAAAGGTCCTGGGCCAGATGTATTACCTACTGATTTTATTAAAAATTGTAAGGACTCGCTAATAGAGCCATTATTTTTGTTATTTAATAAATCTCTAAGTTCAGGTCAATTTCCTGATACATGGAAATTACACCAATTCATAAATCTGGAAACAAGAATAGAGTTAAAAATTATAGACCTATTTCTAAATTAAACATCTTTAGTAAGGTGTTTGAAAGTATCATTTTTTATTTTCTTTATCATGACGTAAAAAACCTACTTAACATTGAACAGCATGGCTTCATGAAAAAACGTTCGGTGGATACAAATTTATTCCTATACGTTGAATACATACTTAAAAGTCTAAATGACAGGCATAACGTTGATTCTGTGTATACTGATTTCAATAAGGCCTTCGATCATTCCGTCCTTGTCTCAGAACTTTCTGAATTGGGTATACATGGTAATTTATTAAGATGGTTCGACTCATTTGTCAGAAATAGGTCACAGCAAGTAATTTTAGGTGCTCTTAAATCTAAAGCTGTGGTAACTACTTCAGGAGTCCCATTTAGGTCCTTCATTTTTTAATTTATATATAAATGACATCTCTAGTGGCTTTCAATTTGCTAAGTTTGTTATGTATGCCGATGATTTGAAAATATATCACTCAATTTCATGTGCTTACGACAGAGTTCGATTGCAAGAAGACTTAGACAATTTATCCAACTACTGTGTGAGAAATAATTTGTTTTTAAATGTCTCAAAGTGTTATTATATACAATTTTCTCGTTGTAATTCAGACTTGAACTACAACACATATGAAATTTCTAATAGCGCATTACCGCTGTAGATATGGTTAGGGATCTTGGTATTATTTTTGACTCTAAATTACTTTTCGATCGGCATATTTGTAATATAACTAGAAAAGCTAATCAGCAGTTGGGCTTAATCTACAGAACATGTTTCGAACTTCAAAATCCTCTTACCGTTAGATCATTATATACGGCATACCTAAATAGTATATCAACGTTTGGCTCTACTATTTGGAACCCGCGTTATTCGATCTATATTTCAAAATTAGAAACAGTCCAGAACAAGTTTATTTCATATTGTAAAAGAAAATTTTATTCCGATGTGGATAGGCAACGTATTCGTTCTAATTTAAAGATAATTTCACTAGAGCATGGTAGCCAAATTACGGATGTACTGTTTAGTCCCAAAATCCTCAATAACAATATAGATTGCCTTGAACTTACAAACTTCATAACACTTCGTATTCCCAGCCACTCAACTAGAAACTTTATCACACATCAGGCATTCACCAATTATTTTCTAAATTCTCCTGCTCACAGAATAACAAATACTTACAATAAATTGTCCAGTATTGTTGAAATGGATATTTTTTACCACAGTGCAGATTTGATTAAAAAACTACTGAAACACTATTTTTTGCATATTTAATTTTGTGCGGTGGTCAATTCATATAAGTTTTATTACCTTTACTCTTGTCCTCTCTTCTTTCTTTTTTTTTGAATACTTGCATTTACTTTTATTTAATGTAGTTTTATGATTATATTTATATTCTCTTTTTTACCTAATTTGTAAAATTATGTGTAACTATTAGTGGATACTTTTATGGGTTTGTATCCCAAATAAATGAAATAAAATAAAATATCGGTAACCGCCACTATCGGTACCGCTGATTCACTTCTTGCTAGTGGGGTGATTGGTGATTCAGTATCGTCCACTCGAAATCTCGAACCGAATAAATCGGCAAAATAGTATCATCATTTACAAATAATAATATGTGACGGAAAAATGGTGTTTTAACATGATAAGAGGTGTATAAATAATAAATAATATATTCGTATTCGTCGCCAGTTTCCGCTGTTCTTGAATAATCGTTATTTTGTGCTTTCGATTTCATCATTCTTATTTTATTTATTCATGTCAGATGAATAAGTTCAATCTCGCTTTGAGCGTTGAACTAAAAATTGAGTATTTTGTATCTACATTTTACTGATCAGTTATCAACCAGTCGCCATATTGTATAAGTGTGGAAAATCAAGTTTTCTTTTTAAATTCATTTTTGGAGTTATATTTGAACACAAAATTGACGTTTAGTATATTAAAAGTCTCTTACAAACTTAAAATTTATTTACTGCGCTTGTAAAATATTCCATATGGGATAAAGTTACTTATCATGATATAGGAACAACCCTACATGCTCTGTATAATGGTTTTGATAAATATACAACAGGTTTTATTTCCATTTCGCAATTAAATCACAGTATTATGCAAATTTTAAACTATGTTAGAGCATGTAACAATCGCAAGAAGACTCTACACATCGTATGATCGAGTCAAACACAACGTTGAAATTGAGGGTCAACTCAAAACGCTGAGTATCAATCGGAGAATTGTAGCGAACAAACGTGTTAACGAATAACACCGTGTCGACACAGTAACAGTAAACGGCATGGGGCAGCAGATAAACGATATAAACGAGACATTTCGCTTTACAGAACAAGGACATCGGCCACATTACTAATGCAAATCGGCGCGAAAACAAGCTGCAACGTGTTAGGACGTGTTTGCTCTTGTTGAGCTGATTATGACCGCGGAGTTTGACGATTCCCATAGGACTGACACGGTCACAGAGAGCCAGAGAAAACCCTCGGCTCCATTTACAGGGCTGGTACAATTATTTTTAACCCATTTAGTTAGTATCAGGCAATTCCTCCACACGTAATTAGATTATTACGTTATTTTGAAATATTTTATCAGCCACGTTTTGAACATTATTAGTAAAATAAATCATAGAAACTTTTTTTTTCGATTATTTTATCAACATAAGAATGTATTTCTAAAAATTTTCACATTATCTAGTATTTCTATGAGAATATAACTTTTCCACCCAACCTTATCTAATATGCCAGAGAAGTATTGGTTTAACCCAAAAAAATTGGAATTTTGAATGTTTTTTTTATTTTTCCGTTTTTCAGCGAGAAAAATACGAAAAAAGGGTTGTCGTTATCGTCGGCCACTTTTTGTAAGATGTCTTGTTAACACGATACAGTCTCCGAAGTGCAACAACAGGGCTGCTCACAGATGCACCCTATTGATTTTTAGCTCACTAGAGCCGGAACAATGGGTGATATGGTAATTGAAGTACCACCTATTTGTATTTTTGGAGAAATTTCGAGTTGTAACACGATAAAGCGTCCGGGGTGTAGACAAGTGACCAATTTTATGCTTAGATATTGTTCAGTGTATCTCACAGATGAAGCCCATTGGTTTTCAGCTCATCAGATTCAGTACAGCGGGTCCTATAAATCCAGATACACTACATTTTTGGTAATTCTGGAGAAATTTCGGTGTGAGCACAATACAGCCTCCGAAGTGTATAAAAGTGACCAATTCTATGATAGGATATTATTATGGGCGTCTCACAGATGAACCCTTTTGATTTTGAGCTGACCAGATCCAGTACAACGGGTCCTATATCGAGATATTTTTTGGTAGTTTTTGAAGAAATTTCTGTTTGTTAGCACGATACAGCCTCCGGAGTTTTTATGATTGGATGTTGTTGAGGGCTTCTCACAGATGAACCCTATGGATTTTCAGCTCACTAGTGCCAGTACAATCAATGGGGGATATGGTACTTTAAGTACCACATTTTTTGTCAAGATTTTATATCATGAAAAATATGTAATGACGTTATAAGTTGACAGAAGAAGTTTTGAAGGAACAAATTGATATAGTTGCAGAAATTGTAGTAAACCCTTGTTCTTGAAAAACCCTAGTAGCGTCTACCTGTGGAGTCAGTCATAGTACAGTACACAGGGTGTTGACCAAAAACAAATTTCATCCATACAAATCTAAATGATGCATTCAGATGACGATCCCGGCCGAAGGCTTCAACTCTGTGAAAATATGTCAACTTAAATTTGTTCAACAGCCAGACTATGTAAGGACAATTTTGTTTTATTGACGAAAGTACTTTCTTCCTCAATGGGAATGTTAATACTCAAAACGTGAGGTATTGGAGTGACATAAATCCTCACATGTTTCGAGGAAAGCATATACAGTTCCTGTTGAAAGTAAATATCTGGGCAGGTATTTTGGAAAACCACATAGTCGGGCTTCTTCTTTTGAACTCTAATTTAACCGGTGAAGTATATCTCGAGATGTTAGAAAACGCAATTGAACCGTTAATTCTTCAAATTCTGTAAGATAATTCAGATGAATTTAGTAGTTTGGAAATAATGTTCCAATAAGATGTTGCTCCTGCAAACTATTACTTTGCAGTAAGACATTATCTAGATGAGGCATATTCTGGTAGTTGGATTGGACGACATGGTCACCGGACCTAACACCTTCAGATTTTTTTCTGAGGGGATACCTTAAATCTAAAATTTTCGCTACAGCTCCTGACAGTATTGTTCAAAATATAATAATGTCCAGCAATATTAGCTGTCAAGAAAAACGTCAAACAACTTCTCTCTCAATCATTGTAAATTGTGCAAGCAATAAACCTTTCTTAATTGAAACTAATAGTTTTTTTATGTTCTTTGCAACATAAAGTTTGGTGCCGTGACGAAATCGACATACAGTGTACATAGAAAAATAATAGTTTTTGTTGGTTCCGTAAGATTTCATAGCATTTTGGGAGTGTGCCTAATGTGTCGCCCGGGGAGTGCGTGACACAACATATGAAAGGCAAGAGGCAAATTGGAATTAGCAATATCTAAACGGAAGACGCCCTCAATAGTAAGTAAATGGAAAATATGGATCAAGCGTAAAATTTTTCGAACGAGTCATTCCATTCAATCACGTCATCTCTTTCATTCTTGCCCATCCCTAGCGAATTTGAAGCCAGATCCGATAAAGAAGAAAAAAGAACTGATTGTATTTTGAGTGAATGCAAACGACTAGTACTCAGGGTGTATGTGTTTATTAATCTGCAGCTAAGCGCTTTAGGCTATTAAGCCATTATCAAAGCTGTCCTATGAAATTACAAAGTTTGGACCAGATCGCCAAGAATATTTCGCCCAGCACACGGCTGATTCGTAAAAGGCGAATGAAAGAGTCTTTCCTATCTTCTATTCATTATTTACCTCTATTTCTTCTATTTTAAGTTTGCTCAACCTTATTCATTTCTCACATTTGCACCACATCTATCACTGCATTACACACTGTGTCTCAGACACCTATAAACTTCCACTCTCCATCCAACAACCAATTCATAGTATCTTCTTAACAACAATTTTCTTTCCACTCCTAGAACTATGCATGGATATGCCTAGTACGGGTCTAGGTTTATTCTTTCGGGTAGTTCTACATCATCTCTCAAACACATTGGTGGCTAGTAACCAAGCTATGTATGGGTCATAGTTTGCCTCACTAGTAAATAACCAAATTTATAATAATAGGAATACAACCTACCCCCCCCCCCCATGGATCTTATCTGAGACATGCCTAGTATGGATCTGGGTTTGTTCTTGGAACTGGTTCCAGATTACCACAGTGTACGTCGGACACCAGGCTATGTATGGGTCATAGTTTGGTTAAGCATATAAGCTATCTTATAAATTTGAGAAAATCACCCTCCTTTTCACTTTTCCTTATTTTCTTCTTCTCCTGCGCATGTCTGGTTCGTGACGGTCCTAGTATAGATCTAGGTTTGTCACAGCCATGGCATGGCTGCCATCCTTTCTTCTCTTTATAATTTCACTTGGTTTCTTCTCATCTATACATGCCTAGTATGAATCTAGGTTTGTTATAACTACACACCATCTCTTTCTTCTCTTTACACCCCACCCCGTTTCTTCCTGTACATAAATGAGTGAAAAAAAGTCTTTTCTTGATAATTGTTCTTCCTGTACATGCCTAGTATGGATCTAGGTTTGTCATACCTATCAAAAATTTCTTAAACACATTGTTCCCGTGTAACCTAGCTATGTATGGGTCATAGTTGGGTTCATCAACAAGTTCTTTTTCTTGCAGCTCTTATCAAATTCTGTCCTACCCTTTCACTCTTAACATACTCCTATGAATTCTTCTCTTCTTGTACATGCCTAGTATGGGTCTAACAACTAACCTTAATTCAATAATCACATTGTGTTCTTGACGTCGGGCTATGTATAGGACATAGTTTGGGTCATTAGGTCACAATCACTATACCATTTACAACTAATTCATATGGGAGGCCATCAGTTGTTGGGTTCACCTTGCCAGCGTACTTTTCCACCTTCGGCACTAGATTATGTAAACTCCTCCATGGATGTATTTACAACTAAGTGTTTTTTAATTTATGTTATCTAGCATTTCACACGTTTAGGTTACTACGCTTGTTCCTGACTGGTTGGGGAATGGATCCAACCCCTAATTCAATTTCAGTACACAACCAAGGGAGAAAGGGGATTTTCCTATTCGTCTAAAGTAGATGAATGTTGGGAATTGGAATTTGAATAGAGTTTTTTAAATTTTTTGTTTTATCAAATCTTTAACTTCATGTTTCAAATTTGAAAATAAATGTAATATACAGGGTTTCCTACAATTTACAGTTCACTATATGAATTTTTTCATCTTTTCAATCATACGTTTGATTCAATGTTCATCACACAAATATGTTGTATTGTCATACACTTGTTTTTACGGCACGCTGGCTTATTAGCCACCGTATTTTTAACGTCAAACTTGTCAACGGTTTTCATTCAGTTTACACTTCTGAATGGGAATTTCCATCATATAAATTATAATTGTACACCCTTTCAACAGGGTAATTTTAATGTTTTTAATTGAATGACTTCATCATAATAATGTTTTAACTTTGTGCATTCTTTATTTTTTATCAACTGGATTGTTTTGACACCTGTTTTGGTTTTTTTTAATGACGTAAGTTCAATTTCTTAAATTGTTTTTTTTCAAAATTTCACGAACTTTGTAATTTCATAGGACAGCTTTTATAATGGCTTAATAGCCGAAAGCGCTTAGCTGTAGATTGATAAACACATATACACTGAGTACTCGTTGTTTGCACTCACTCAATTTACATCTAGTGTGTACAGCATACCCGCGGACAGTTCTACTGATTGTATTGTTTTGTTGCGTATATTTCAGCGAAGTTCAAACGGTTTACATTGAGATTTTCTATAAAATTTACGATGTCGCCAAAGGAAGACGAGTCAAAGCGAATTAGAAAGGCAATAAGATTGTTTAAATCGCTGGTAACACGTACGGAAACCTTCATAAACGTGCGAAAGGCCCAAGTGCTAACAGATACTGAAGGCATAGAGGTCCATAAGGAGGAGTTACCAAAAGGCTTGGCAAATTACAAACAGTTGTGTCTTGACTTATTAAACATAAACGATGAAGAACCTGGCTCATAGGATGAAACCGAAGAAAGGTTTTTTAGAATTATGATGGACATTAAGCGAATTTGTCAAAAAACTAAGCCCAATAATGGAACTCCAGACAAGACTCATCCTAACAGGCTTCCACAACTAGATATTACACCATTCGATGGCAACATTACTAACTACAAACCTTTCCGGGACATATTTAAAGCTGTTGTTCATCAAGATTCTTCATCAGGGCAAAAATTTTTCTATTTTAAAAGGTATACGGTTTACCATTAACGAACGAATCCTATAAGCAAGCTTTAGATCTTTTAGATAAAAGATACAACTAATGCTTAGTACTCACTCATCATGTGAATTCGTTATTGGATTACCAGCCAATCTCAAAAGGGACATCATCCGAACTTAGACACTTTGTATCTATACTAAGGCAACATTTGGGGACTCTACATAACTTGGGGCAGCAAATTCAACATTGTGATATGCTCATTATACCTATCCTTCTACGAAAACTTGACCCTTTGACTTCCAGAGTTTATCACTCTGAACGAGATGCTACCAAATTACCTACAACAGAAGATTTGTTAAACTTTTTAGAGAGAAGGGGAACTAGTTTTGAAGAGACACAATTATCAGCTGTTAAGTCATCCAAATCTAATGCAAAAGCGGTGAACTTGGCCAATGTTAGTGATATCACTAAAACCTGTAAATTTTGTAACAGACCAGATCACAAATTGTTTAATTGTGATGAATATAAAGCAATGAGTGCGCAAGAGCGTATTGACTTTGCTCATAAAAATAATTTGTGTAAAATCTGTTTAAAATATCATGTTAATAAAAGTAAATACCACTTTAAGTGCTCAGTATGCAAATGTAAAGAGCATAACTCTTTATTTCATTTTGAAAAAAATGTTTGCAATTTTTCCAATTCTGGTAGTAGTGAACAGAGCAATTCTATGGTTTTGTTACCAACAATAAAGGTTAACTTCAAGGCTCAAGACGGGTCCTATGTCATAGCTAGAGGTTTCGTTGACATTGGCAGCCAAATTTCTTTCATAAAGACAAATTCATTAAATAAATTAAAGATTCCTTCATTTAATTATGATGTGAATGTCACAGCGATTGGTCAAGTTCGAAAGCCAATCACTAAAGCTGTCCATTTATCATTACACTTGAAACACGATAATTTCATCTGCAATGCACTGTTTTCTGTGGTAGACAACATTACTTCATTTCTACCTCAGACAAAATGTGATCTTCGGGGTATCAATATTCCTTCCTTAGTCAAATTAGCCGATGACGAATTTAGTGTTCCTGGCGAAATACAGTTTCTAGTTTCAGCCAACATATTTTTTAAAATTTTGCTGCCAAACAAAATAATCATATCCAGGGACTTATTTTTATTGGCTACAAGGTATGGATACATAGTATCTGGGGACATACAAAAGAACAATGTTTATCTTACATCACAAGGCGTACAAATAAGGTAGTCATGCATGCCATAAATGAGTACAAAGTGGACTCCCTCTTATAAAAAAATCAAAACAAAAGGTATAGAAACGGATGTATGCGAAATAGATTTTGAAAAGTCTGTTACAGATTATTGTAATGCACACTCTGTAGAGTTCAAATTTATTCCTAGCTTTAGCCCATCCTGGAGAGGGCTCTGGGACGCTGGTATGAGATAAGCAAAGTTTCATTTTAAAAGAATAATTGGAAACTTGAATTCAACATATGAACAATTTAATACAGTTATTATTCAGATAGAAAGGATTTTAAATTCGAGGCCCATCTCACCCTTTACTAGTGATGTCACAGATTTTACATTTTTAACGCCTGCTCATTTTTTAATTAATCAGGCAATAACCGCTATTCCGGAACCTGAAATATCTAATAAAAATATGAATTATTTAAACTTTTGGCAAAAATGTACAAGAATCAAGATTTTTGGCGAGCTTGGCATAAGGCTTATTTGTCACAATTACTTAGCCGCCCTAAGTGGCATAATATTAGAAACAATATCCAAAATTGATCTTTAGTATTAGTATTATTAATTGGAGATATTGTCTCTCCTTTGCAATGGCCTGTTGGTATAGTTGTTAATATATTTAAAGTACAGATGAAAACAAAAACAGGATATTTGCAAACTAGAGCCATTAATGAACTTGCTGTGCTACCTATATACGATAATTGATGTCATGTACACAACTAAGGTTATTTAGTAGTCATTTACTAGTTATGCTACGTTTAGCCAAACCAACTTTATATTAGCATAAGTAAATGTTAGCTATATAGAGGATTAATCAATTAATTCAAGTTTTCTTTCTATATTTTCCCGGGGGACAATTTTATGTTTAAAGAAAATATAATGTCAAGCAAATTAGCTGTCGAGGAAAACGTCAAACAACTTCTCTCTCTCAATTATTGTAAATTGTGTAAGCAATAAACCTTTCTTAATTGAAATTAATAGTTTTTTTATGTTCTTTGCAACAGTATTGACGTTTCCAAAAAACGAATTGTTGAAGAATGTAGGGCAATTGCTTCTGACACATTTTATCTAGTCCGACAAGAGTTTAATAGTATTTTACTGCCAGGTAGTAGGTGGAGTAGATTTTAAACAATTATTATATGAACTTGATCTTAAATATCTATTGATTAAAAACGAAACAAAAATTTTAGTGTTTATTTATTTTAACCATCAAAAACATCGTAAATCCAAAAAAAATTAGTATGATTGATCAGGTATTCGAAATACCTTTCAAACGAGGTGTCACTTGCCCTGAGATCCCATTAAATATTATTGGTTTCAATATCTATCTGCGGAAGGTTGTGTGGAAAGACCCTTGAGACCTATTACAGTCTAATCTAACTCACATAGAGCGTAAGTTTAAAATGGTAATTTATGCAATAAATAATTTTGGAAGGCATTCAGTAAGTTATGAGATAGTATAAGGAGGAGTCTTAATGCATTAATTAATTTAATAATTGTGAAAAGAATCAACATTAGAATTTGACATACTCGATACTAACAATTTTCAAAATGCTAGAAATATTATTTAAGGAGTCTGCACCAACTTAGTATTGTTGCGAAATCGCACACCGAAGTATATACTAAGTACGGTCCTGTAAGCTCATTTTAACGGAGTTTAAAAAATGGCGAGCGCGCCGAATTCTGAGAAGGTCTATTGGGATTTTTTGTGACTGTTTTTATAGACATGTTCTCCGGAGATCTTTTAAGGAGTGAGCCAGCATTCGAGAAATATCCGGAAAGGCGATTGTTTTTGTGTAAGCCGCAAACTAGAATTATCTAGAAAAAAAGGATATTTATAAATAAAGGACTGATCAGCGGGAGAAGGAGTTTATAAAGTGATCTAGTGAAATAAACAAGTGAACGAGTAAATAGTAGTGCAGTGTTTATATAAATCAGTTTAAGTGCATATATTGTGTATATAATATAAATTAGTGAATAGTTGAGTGAATAAATAAATTAAGTAAGTGAACCTACTGTGTGTATGAATTTATCCCACCAGTCAGGATAAACTGTTTTAAATAAATAAGAAAAACATTACATTGGTGTCAGAAGTGGGATAATATAAATAAATAAGACGTAAACATGGCCAAGAGATTTAGTGACCTGAAAGTGACAGAGCTAGAGGCAGAATAGGAAAATCGTAAGTTGCATCCAGAAACATTTTTATTCAATGACGAGGCTTCCACCTTAATCTCAATCTCAATTTCTACCGTGGAAGAAAAGATTTCAACTAATGTGAAGAACGATATTTCTGCCATGGAAGAAAAGATTTCAACTAATATGAAGATCGATATATTTGCTAACATGGACAATATTTCTGCCGATATCTTATCGCTAAAAAATGACATTGCTGCTGACGTTGAAAATAAAATTTCATATTTAAAATCGGATATCGAGAATAAGATGACAACGATGGAAAATCGGATGAACGAGAAAATAAAATCTGATATTGAGAAGAAGATGACAACGATGGACGAGAATATCAAGGAGTTGGAAAGGAAGATTTAAGAACTCAAGACACGTCAGCAGAAGTAAATAATACTGAGCAAACAAAACCTTGCATGCCAGAAACACACCCTAAGATAGAAGGCATTGTCAGTTTTGCCCGAGTCAAGGCTCAAACATTTGACGGAAAGACATCGTGGGCCAATTATGTGAAACAATTTGAAGCAGCCGCTAGAGTGAATAATTGGTCCGATAGGGAAAAGGCAGTATACTTAACCATCGCGCTTTTCGGGGAGATGCCTTAGATGTACTTCAGACGATACCACTTGAAGAAACGGATGACTTTGAGCAGCTGAAATAGAAGCTGGACATGCGATACGGTCACGAACATTTGGAACATTTGTAGATTCCAGCTGAATAACCGAAGGCGGAAACGTGACGAAACCCTTCATGGGTATGAACTGGATATTGCCCGATTAGTTCTATTTGCTCATCCATCAGCACCAGATAACGTCATGGAATATTTAGGCTTCCAGTCCTTTATTGACGGCTTATGTGACCACGATATGGAGAAGACGCTTCGATTAGCCCATCCTAAAACATTGGTCGATGCATTGACTGCTACTTTTGAATATGAAGCAGCCACGATGGCTTCAGGATACAACAAAGGTGGGACCATACAGGAAGAAGGCGACGATGACACACTTGAGCAGATCGTCAACTTGTTGAAAGATATGGTCGACAAGAAGCCGATGAAGATCAGGTGCTGTAATTGTGGCGAGCTAGAAAATGTACGCAGTTTGTGTAAGCGTCCTACGAGTCCTGCCAACCAAGAACGTCCCAAATGCAAACCAGCCACGAAGGATCCGTGGTACAACAAAAGTAGTACCATACAGGAAGAAGGTGACGATGACAGACTTGACCAGATCGTCAACTTGTTGGAAGGTATGGCAGACAAGAAGCCGAAGAGGATCAAATTCCGGAAGTGTGGCAAGATAGATCAAGTACGCAGCCCGTTTAAGCGTCCCAAGACTCCTGCGACCCAAGAACTCCAGTCATAGGGGAAATCAGACAGGGGTGAGCATCGGGCTGATGTGAGTCACCGAAAAGCCGACTTTTTGCCTAGACGGTCATGCCCTGTAGACTATTCTCACCGCAACAAATCGGAACCTAAGGAAGCTGCAGTTTTAAGAACTACTGTAGTTAACGAAGAAAGGTCACCTGCCAGGATCAGAGAAGATCAGGAGAATGATCCTCACCTACAGAAGATTCAGCAATGGAAGGAAGAAAATCGGCGACCAACCTGGCAAGAAGTGTCAAGATTTTCACCGACACTCAAGACGTATTGGGCTCAGTGGGACTCCCTTATCCTGGAAGAAGGGCTGTTGAAAAGAGTCCTTGAAAACGATGATGGTTACGATATGAGGAGACAGCTAGCTATCCCGAGAACAAGACTAGTTGAGGTACTAACGAAGTTACATGACAGTTCATCGGGAGGTCATCTGGGAGTGAAGAAAACCCTCCAGCGAATCCGTGAGAGGTTTTATTGGATGAACAGCTCCAATGATGTTGAGGACTGGTGTAAGAAATGTACGACTTGTGCTACGAGTAATGGAGCACAACGCAAGAGAAAGCCACCCATGAAACAGTACCATGTTGGAAGTCCTTTCGAACGGATAGCTTCAGATATCGCTGGACCATTTCCGATGACAGAAAATGGTGGCAAATATATACTGGTTGTAATGGATTATTTCACAAAGTGGATGGAAATTTTCGCAATTCCGAACCAAGAGGCCACAACTATTGCAGATGTATTGGTGAAAGAATTTATCAGCCGATATGGAGTGCCCTTGGAAGTCCACAGCGACCAGGGAAGACATTTCGGAAGCCATCTATTCCAGGCGATTTGCGACAAGCTGGGAATGAAGAAGACCAGGACAACAGCATTACATCCACAGTCAGATGGAATGGTCGAGAGAATAAACAGGACTATAGGAAAATACCTGTCCAAAGTAGTTTCCAGCCATCAGAGAGATTGGGACCAATATATTTCCCTATTTGCTTGGCTTCTCGATCTGCCGTCAATGAGTCCACGGGTGAAACACCTGCGAAAATCCTATTTGGACGTGAATTGAGGCTTCCTTGTGACCTGAAATTTGGCTGTCGGCCTGGAGAAGATGTAGCACTTGAAGACTACGTCATACAATTGAGAAGAAGACTGGACGATATTCATGAATTAGTTAGAACAGATTTTAAAGCTGTCAGCGATAGAATGAAAAGTCGATACGACACGCAGGCCACACTAGGCGGTTTTAAAGAAGTGGACAAAGTATGGTTACACAACCCAACGAGGAGAAAATAATTTTCTCCAAAATTACAAAAATCTTGGGAAGGTCCATACTTAATCAAGAAAAGGATCAATGTTGTTATATATCGCTTAAGTAAGATCGCCAACAGAAAACCAAAAATAGTTCACCAAAATCGACTAGCGCCATTCTAAGAAGACCATGACCTAGAGAAAGGAGTAAATCCTATTCCAGATATGTCTGACCCTACCTTCGATGAATTTATGGGCGGGTATGGAGGTACCGCGAAAGTTAGATATGGTGTCACTTCAGAACAACGACAAGATTTGTTCACTGTCGCGGAAGATTATTCACTGGCATACATCCCCTCCCGTATCAAGAATTTATCCCACACGTCAGGATAAACTGTTTTAAGTAAATAATATTGATAGTAGCTTCATTTAGAAATACTTCCATGAATACAAATTAATTTCTTCATATTTTATATCCAATCGAGCCAGTCCTGCACATTTCTATGGCAAACAATGTTAAATTTTGACATCTGTATCTGTTTCGACATGCGAACGGAAAATTCCATTTGCAGAAAGGTGAGGGTGAGTGATTTATGAATAGGAAATCAATCAGGCTTGTTACCTAGTCCGAGATGTTTACTCATACAGATACACGAGTCAGGACATGAATTTCAGTTAGTTCTGTTGTTATGGAATATGTTTAAGGCCGTACATAAATACACATAGAATATAACGCACTTTAAATGGTTCATTTTATACCACATTGTCTATTGAGAAAAGTATCAAATTTCAAAGTGTTTTTCTAGTAAATTGATTATCCTCTATATTCTCAAGGATAGAAATGAAATCAATGTTTAGTTCGAGTTATTTAGCTTCTATAAATTATAGGTTAAAACTGTCAGAATTTTTAACAATCTGTTATTAAGAAATAACTTGTATCCGTTTTAAAGAAGCCGCTAAAATCTCGATTACTGGAGGAAAGTCACAAACAACCTTTCAAGTTTAATAACCAAGTTGGGGAGGTCTCTTGACAAATTTGGCATGGCACGGTTTAAACCCCAAACCGCACTAAGTTAGTTGGAAATGACATTCTAGGCCTATATTCACCGAAACTTTATGGATGATAAAAACTTCGTAATAACGTGCGTCTAACAAATGTATAGATGGAGGAGAAGATCTTTATTGGATTATTGGCAAATTAATTTGTAATAATATAAATTATCAAAGAAGCTTGAGCTGGTATTTGAATTAGCGAACTTAAACCTTGTTTACCGGGCAGGTGATGGTGTTGAATTGCGGTTATTTGTGAGCAAAAGAAAAAATGCATGCAGACATATCAACACCTTCACTTTACGTTAGTATATTTCGAGTAGTAGTGTTCCTGACTCATATAATTTCAACTTTTATAGATGAATTTGAAAGTAAACTTCTTGTCATCTAAAAACAACTTTCGACGTTCTATTAAGTGGAATTAGGAATTGAAAACGAGGTGATTTTTAAACATTCTTAAAGAGTAAAGTCTATGGTGCATATATTTTTCCAATGTCTACGTATGGATTAAAAACCATTGTTCAGGTATAGCTTAACATTAGGACATTGCGGGTGATGTAATCGGGTGAGAACAGATATTCCCGAAAAAGAACCGAATTGATGACATTTATAAAAAATTGGAGAACAACAATAAACGAAGGATGAATACATAGAATCATACCATGGCGGTACAAGGAAACGAGACAGAGTTTGAGATTGATAGACGAAATCGAACAATAAGCAGGTGGAAGGTATTCAATAATATTTAAATTCATCTCTCAACTGTTCTAAATAAAAAAACTGGAATATAGTTAGAAGTGAATCGTCATTTCAGCTGTTTCTAACGTCCCGAAAGCAAATGAAACTACTTCTGGATCACACTATATTTTTATTTCTATTCTGTGAAGTGCACTTACTGCGTTTCAACAACTATATCCAATCCATGAAATTATGAAATTATAATGATCCCTGTTTTATTGGTATCAAAATATATAAAACACTTTGGATACTGTCACATTTGGGAACTACTAATAATAAGCAATAAGCACTCTGTACAAATAAAATACCGCATAGAGAAAGTTAGAGCCTCTTCTTTAGGATGGGAAATTTGTTCAATAGTAGAGACCTCAATTTACAAACCAAACTGAGACTATTTAGATACTATGCCTGTTCTATGCTCCTGTATGGTACCAAGTCCTGGACATTGACGAAATCATCCACAGAGAAACTTTAGCCTTCCAGATGTGAATAAAAAGAGATCTTAGAATCTCCTGAGTTGACTACATATTCAACAAGACAGTTTTAAAAAGGCTTCAAAAGGATACCTAACGAAAATTAGAATTTCAGGGACACATAATGAAGAACCAAGAGTGATTTGGTCTACTTCAGTTGATTCTCCAGGGGAGATAGAAGAGGACCTAGAAGGCGCAAAATCTCCAGGTTGAAAAACTTAAGAACTTGATTACCCCTGTTTACACGAGGATTATTTGTAGCAGCAGTCACAATTCACATCGCTTTGATTTTCACCAACATCCGGAACAGGTAAGCACACTCAGAAGACGAAGAAGAAGAAAAGGGTTCATATGTTCATATTTTGTATGCATCAATCAAAAGTAACGAAGCAGTAAATATATTCGCTATTAGAGTTACTGAGAATAAATATCTTCCAAGAAGTGATACGATAGTGGATGGTAATATATAGCGACAGCTTCTAAACATCTTTCAATTCATCAAACTGAAGTAGTACAGTTTTTGCAACGTGAAAAAGAAGCGATTTGGTAAATAAAAATAGTTAAAACAATCTAACTTACAATTTCGTAAACAAGGGACCCTTGTTTATTAAATAAGAAACAAACTACACAACCTACTGAACTATATTGCAAAGAGACTTCCAGAACCTTTGAAAATAGTAAAACTCATCCGTCGAGACCGTAAATCATTCAATAAATTCCCATTGAATAAATATCAAGAAGGGAAGGCAAACAAAATTACACGGTAAACTGAATTTATTAGGGTTCAAGAGAATCGTTGGCTAGGCGTCGGTGGACCCACGTCGTTCGGATGTTGGTAGAATGCTATAGTCGGAAAGGGACCTGCGTCCACATCCGGTCAGACCTCGGGAAATTTAATATTCGTAATAATAATGTTGCATCCCGAAGGACCATGAATATTGCCATCACGCAACTTATTTATAATAATGTAAATTGAATGTGAAATACGGTTGGATAGAATAATACTGCATTCTACTAATTGTTGTAATAATTTTAGAAGTTTTAACATTGGCTATATATAGTCCAATAAATGAGGGGATTTCACTGGGATATATTTCGGTCTGAACCGATTGACGTAAAACTCGAACATTAAGTAGAAAATGCCTCAAAAAACAAGGCTAATATGGTACCGGGGTATGCTTTTGTCTAGGGGGTGGAAGCCACCCCTGCTGGGGGTGGAGAAATAAAATGTTAAATTCAACTGCAGAAATCGATAAAGGAATAAACTTTAAGTAAACAGTAATATATGAACATTTTTTCAATACTTTTCGAGTTATTTGGGATTGAAAATATTCATTTATCATTAAAAAAATCACATTCTTCAGCAGCTTTTCTCAAATAACTCAGAAAATTGACATCCTATGAGATAAAAAAGTTAGAATGAAAATGTATGTTATTGAAAAGGTAAACGATATGTTTTTTTGTATTTATTTAGATGCAATAGGTGGTGAAATAGAGCTGATTGAAGGGAACTTTTTGTTCTCTGGAAACTATTTAACATGAAATAAGTTAAAAAGTTGAAGTTTTTAAGAAAACTATCCCCTACATTTTTTAAAGAACTATAAGAAAACTTCAAAATGAATTTAATTTTATGTCGTTAGCATGAAAAATATCTAAGTTGTCATAAAGATAAAACTGCTTATTCGCTTTTCCGAGAAAAAAATCAGTACAAAAATAGATGAATTTTTCATGAAAATATTAATTAAAGGTGATTCTTTCATAATTTGGTTTAATTACATGCTAACAATATTTTCTTCAAGTTACAGAAATTTCTGATATATATTTTTTCAATATAACGTTATAAATAAAAAAAAAATTCGAATTTTTGAAAATACTCAGAAATAAAAAAAAATTCATAGAATATTTTAATTTTATTCCCGTATGATAGAAATTAACGGAGATAACGCTGATACAAGTTTGCAGATGAGAGCGAGGACCATGTTTTTCAAACCGTTTAACTTCAAAATTTTCAAAAACAACTGCATAGAAAATATTCAAGTTCACAGAACTTGTAGCTGTTGAAATTCCCTGTAAAATGGTTTTTGGATCGATTTAGTAGCTTTAAAATTAAAAAAAGTTATCATCGAAAAACCAACCGTACCTTTCAGAGCAGAGCAATATGCCTGTTTGTATGTGTTATACGAGAGAGCTACTGCAGAGAGGCATCCTTTCCATGTTGATTGTATATTTTTTCATCATTAAAAGTGATTTAAAAGAAGAGGCACCATAATTAATTTTAAATTATTAAAAAAAATATTACTTACATTATAAACAGTTAATAATAAAAAATATAAATTTATTTTACAGAAAATATCAAACCATTTTAAAATGTATTTTTAATTTTCATTTATGGGTAGTTTATAAGGGGTGCGTTATTGTAATAGATTATTAATTATATCACAACGTTTAAAAACGAGTTAATATATAATACGTGCACAATAATAACTTTCTTACATGAAAGAAACCATTTTTTTTGGTAATTTTGTTTTTAAGGGTGGTTTTTAAGGGTTAAAATGTATTACAAATTATGTAAATTACAGTCAATAATCTCAAATAATATTTATTATACCTATTTACATATGATTTTAATCGACATACGATAATTTTTTGTATTTTCCTAAATTTTTATAATAAGGGGTGTTTTTCACCCCTTAAAAATAAAAAGCATACATCAGGAGTATATTAGGTTTGACCTAGAGGGTGCAATAAGCTTAATTCTAGATTTGCATAAAAATCTGTTCAGAACGAAGAAATTCGGAGGTTACACCATTTTTTGTCTTCATTTACTGGATTACTAATGAAGAATACGAGACATAACGTGATGATATCACGTTGTATACGTTTGTCTCGTTTAAACCATACTTTTCTAAATCATCTCATGTATTGAGGTGCTCCAATCGTCAAATACAGAAATAAATCATATTCGTTAAAGAGGACAATTTTCCTGCACCCATAGTCAACAAGTGTAAGAAGATATTAATGTACTGGATAGTATATAGTATTCAATTGAAACTAATAACAATGAAAGGTATAAAATATACAGAGTGCTGGACGGAAACGAAGCTGGGCCATTATCAGGAACTGCGTAAACGTTTTAAAAAAACACGTCGATTTTTGTTCAAGGGGGTCACCTTTTTCCGGCATTTTTCACTTGATAGCTGACCTAATCTACAGTGCCACAAGTTAGAATTTGAGTTATCATTTTTACATAGATTGATTTCTTTATTAACTAACGTAAATTCCAAAACATAAAGATTATCATTTTTAATGCCTCGTGTAATTAATCTATTATTACTTTTCCGCTCAACCTTTCTATATGCGAGAAAAGTATTGGTTTACCCCAAAAAAAGTTGAAATTTTGAAATTTTTTTTGAGTTATTTTTACGTTTTCCATCAACAACACGAAAAAACGGTTTTTAGAAAAAAAATCCTGTGTGTATGTCGTCGTCGTCGTCGTTGTCGTTGGCCACTTTTCCTTACATGTCTTGATAGCACGATACAGTCTCCGGAGTGCGATAAGTCAGCAATTTTATGATTGAATATTGTTAAGGACATGTCACAGATGATCCCTATTGATTTTCAGTTCACCAGAGTCACTACAACGGTTGTTATGGTACTTGAAGTACGACATTTTGTAATTTTTTGAGAAATTCCAGTTTGTTAGCACGATACAGCCTGCGCAGTTCAACAAGTCACCAATTTTATGATTGAATATTTTTCAGGGCTTCTCACTGATGAACCCTATTGATTTTCAGCTCACCGGAGCCAATACAACTAGTGATATAGTACTTTAAGTACGATATTTTTGTCATTTTTGAAGAAGTTTCAGTTTGTTAGCACGATACAGCCTCCGGAGTATATACAAGTGACTAATTTTATGATTGGATATTATTCATAGCGTCTCAAAGATGAACCCTATTGATATTCAACTCAGTAAAGCCAGTACAACGGATGCTATGGTACTTGAAGTACCAAATTTTCGTCATTTTTGGAGAATTTTCAGTTTGTTAGCACGATACAGCCTCCAGAGAGTATACGATTGATCAATTTTAGGATTGAATATTGTTCAAGGTGTCTCACAGATGTACTTTAAAGATTGTTAGTTGACTAGAGCGAGTACAGCGGGTCCTCTAAATCCAGATATACAAATTTTTTGGTTATTTTTGGAGAAATTTCGGTTTGTTAGCACGATACATCCCTCGAAGTGTATACAAGTAACAATTTTATGATAGAACATTGTTCAGGGCCACAGATGCGGAAAAGTTGTTTTATTCCGTAAAACCGTTTATTTTTGTACACATTACCTTTGCTAAATACTACATCTAAGCCCGCTTTTTCTAGTTTTTTTAACAGACAGCAAATTATGCCTTAAATCTTTAACAAACATGACATTCTCAATTGTAGCATTTTCTCCTGTATCTAACAGTATATTTATGTAACCAATATGAGTGCATTTTAAAGATTCATTTGCTTTTGCAACATTTATTAAATTATTATTACTCAGCTTTTGTTAAGATATTCAAGTTATTTACCAAATGATCAGTCGCACCTGAGTCTATGTACCATTTTATGCTGTGTTCATTTTTCTGTTCAATGTTGAACGCTGTATTCATTGCTGATAAAGCGATATTCTGATCACTGTCTTCTATTTTCTTATTCGTCTGATTCGCTTCCTTTTTGTGCCAGCATTGCTGTCTTGTATGTCCTGGCTTTCTGCAATTGTGACATATAATTGTCTTTCTATCATGAAAATGTCCTTTTCCACTTGATATTTGTCCTCTTCTCTGTGAGTGCCCCTTGAAATTACTTGAATAAGCAGCCGATACACCTGAATTAAAGGTATCATTCGGTTTATTATTGAATTTCTTGATTTCATGATCCAGCAGCTTTGCCTTGACAAATTCTAGAGTCAGTTTTGATGATTCCAGCATTTTTAAAGCTGTTACTATGCTTTCATAGCTTTTTGGAAGAGTTAATAATACATGACACACAGTATCTGTTTCTTCGAGAGTGGCTCCAACCGATTTCAGTTCCCTAACTGTTTCTTCAAACTTGATGAAGTGTGATTGTAGTGGCTCACCTGGTGAAAGTTTCATTGTCAAGAGTTTTTTTCTTAGATACAGCTGACTTGCAACACCTTTTCTTTGAAATGCGGTTTCTAAGGCTGTCCACATTTGGTAGGCAGTCCTCTCGTCTTTGATATATTCAAGATGAGTATTTGGAACATACTGTACAATTATAGATTTACACTTTTTGTCTAGTTTGACAAAGGCATCATCGGGGTTTTGCTTTTATGCTTCTACACATGTTTTAACCTCATTTTGGTCGATAATTATTTCCATCCTAAATTTCCAATGGTCGTAGTTATGCCCATCAAAAGGTTTAATTCCATATTTTCATATGTAATTGCCAATGCCACAGTTTTCTAGGTATGTGGTATGTATTATTCCAGAGATTTATTTTTAAGTTATCTATATTCTTTCTCACTCATCTAGGCCCATAACCTGTTGTTTAGTGAAAAAGAAACTCTGCTAAAGATCTCTTTATATTCATTTTGTTAACCAGTAGGTTTATTACACACGATTACTAAAGAAAAGTTATACACACATTTTATTATTTTTATACATCCAAAATTTAAAACTGTCATCCTTCACTACTGACGTCACCACAAAACTATATTAAGGCAAGTTCACAGAACAGTTCTTTTTAGGTCTATGGGGTATTTTATTGTTCCTAACATTTATCAGATAGCCCTATTCCATCACTATCTTTTCCTGTGTAAATGTACGCGTTGTATAAGTAGGAAGTAGCTGAATCCGCCATACACTGAATTTTTATGCCGTATTTGGCAGGTTTCTTTGGCATGTACATGCGAAAGCCACACTTTCCTCTAAAAGGAACGAGCATTTCATCCACAGTCATGTTCTCACTAGGGCAGTACATTTCGTGTGAATTTTGTAAAAACAACTCTAACAACAATTCCAAAATTGCAGCAGCATGATCTGCTTTCTTGTTTTCTTCGCATCGTCGAACCGTAGGCAGTTGTTTAGTATCTAGAATCGTTTAACAGACAGGTTGCTATAAATATAGGTCTTCCAGTGAGATCTTTCGAGAAAAGTGAAACCATATTTTCGTGACCAGATTTGAAAATACAGGTGAAAATAAGTAAGCCGATATCATGGTTCCTGGTTTCAACTTATTCCTTACAGATAACTTCTCATTTGTATGTAAAACTATTTTATCAACCATCTATTGGTGGAACAGACACTTCCAAATTTCGAGTATAGTTGGATTGCCGAAATTGTTAGCCTCTCGTGTCAGTCTAGGCATCTGTCTAATTATATTATGACTTGGCACTCTTCTGGTTGCAGCTGGTGGTTGTTCACTCTTTACAAAATCTTTTTTGTTATTTCTTCCAATGAAAAATTGTGCTACTTTCGCTACTTTCCATCCCCTAGCGGTGGTAAGCATAACCTCAAAATATTTAAATGACATTAGGGATCGAGTAAGGTATCATTTTAGAGCCCTTTTAATTCTCTTTACAACAATCTTTAAATTTTATAATTCGGCCTAATATTTTTTAATAAATTACATTTTGAAATTTAAATTATGTTCAGTTGCTTATTCACTTGTTAGTTAAATTAAATATTCAAATTGATGACCACCCGCGTCCATTCAACAAACAAAGATTTTGTTCGAAATGTTTTCGCACATTCCGAAGAATTTCCAGAGTGGTTCGATGGGATTCCTCGACAATTCCTTGACGCAAATCTTCTAAAGAGGCTGGTTGTGCTTTGTAGATTTTCTTCTTCCAATCCAGTACCGTGTAAAATATTGGTCTAAATACTGATGAACAATCAAAGCATAATGCGAAAGAGCACCGTTTTGTTGAAACGTTGAATTATATTCACTATTCTATAATACCGGTCACAGTAGAGTCAATGGCATCTTCCAGTAATTGAAAATAAATTTTGCTAGTCAAATTACCAGGTAAAAAATATGGACCCACTAGCCGGTCATCGAAAATGCCAGCCCATACATTTAATTTTTGCGGTTGCTGTGTATGCACCGCCTGGAAAATTCATGGGTTTGAATCAGACCAGTAGCGGTAATTATGACAATTTACAGTTCCGTTAATGAAAAAGTTGTATTCATCGGAGAAACAGATATTAAAGAAATTTATGGATCGTTCGCTGCTCGCTCACTCATTATTTCCCTAAATTGCAAATGGCGGTCATAATAATCGTCATAAGTCTCTGCACTAAATGCATTTTATACCGATAGAATTAGTTTTCTTCAAAATGGTTTGAATGCTAGTTCGATTGATCCCAAACACAGATGCTAATACCTTTGTACTCAACGTAGGATCTAGATGAGCATGTCCCAAAACTGCAACTTCACTAGCTTCGTTTACTACACGCGGTCTATTTTCTCGTTTTTTATTAGCTACATTTCCACTCTCTAGAAATTTTTTCACTAACTCTAGAACACACTTCCTAGTGAGCTTTTTATCTTGATATTTTCCATTAAACAACTGAGCCGTTACATTTCCACACTTATTGTTCATAAAATAAAGCGAAATGATATCTACCCTCTCCGCAATGCAATAAACCATGGTATTTAATTTTTAAAAGCACAATTAAACAAAACTTCGCTACGATATACGAATCCACTAACTTCACGTTTTTAAATGTGCATGTAGTATCCATTTGTCAATTCCAAATGTGACAAAAAAATTACAAAAACAATGTAAAGCAAGAAAATCAACATTTAAACCATTGGGGTACTCAACGAACCATATCATTTTCACTAAAATGAAAAAAATTCCAATTTCAAAAACTCTTATCATTAACTAAACAAGCACATAATTTAAATTTCAAAATGTAATTTATTAAAAAGTATTCGGCCGAATTTTAAAATTTAAACACTGTTGTAGAGATAATTGAAAGGGCTTCAAAATGATACCGTTCTCAACCCCTAATGCCATTTAAATATTTTGAGGTAATGCTTACCCCCGCTAGGGGGTGAAAGTAGCGAAGTTAAAAATACCGGACAAAAGTGTCCCCCTTCAACCAAAAATCGAAGGGTTTCTGCGTTTTATTGAAACGTTCACGCAGTTCCTGGTAAAGGCTCTGATCGAGAACGCCTTTAAATTTTTGGTTTAAATTTGGTGACCAATATGCTCCTTAATGCAGTAACATTTTGACATAAACCAGTGGCGCGCTCTCAGCGTTAGTTGTCACTTTCATCCCCCTATTTTTTACGCCACTGGAACAAATTCTTTTTTTAATTTTGTTTTAAATTGCCTGAATATTTTTAGTCAAAAAACTAATTACCTTTTATGGAGCTAAAATGAACGGTATTGTAGAAATTTGCCTCTAAACAAAAGTCTGCAAATTTCAGCAACTAGGCCCCGTAAGGGTTCGTATTCCTATATCAAAATGAATCATTTATTGGTAGAGCGTTGTCGGTCGAATATAGAAACACCCTGTATATTATAACGTATACACAAAGAGATTAGTTATAGAATTATAAATACCTGATAAGTCCAAATTCCAATGTTGAAGTTATCCACACAAATAACCACTAGAATATTGTTTCGAAAACAACATATTCATACCATAACATAAGATATGAACTACACTTCAGTAATTGCCAGTGAACAAATTAATATTGGATAAATGTAATCCATATTTAGACTAATATCTGTGATAAACTTTGTGAACACAAAATGTCGCGATGACAGTTAAAATGTTGGGTTAAAATTGTCAATGTCAATGGTTTGAATCAAATACCAAGAAGAATATGGTGTGAGATGTATGTGGTTATACAGCTAATTCGATAAATATAAAGATTCCAATTAACATTTGAAAGAAAAGATTTCTTATAAATTAAAAGAAGTGTAACTGGTAAATAATATAGATTATAATGTAGATTCAGTTCATAGTACATGAAAAGAAGGTATAACAAATAATAAAATCATTAAATTAAAATAAACAAGAAATGTGATTGGTCGAAATAAATAACTAAGACGGATTGAACTTTTTATATATATAAAAAAAAAGAATATCGATCCGAGAGACGGAATAAATAGGGGAGTTTTTTGAGAGATTTTGACAAAGGTTACAGGAATTTTAGGATTCCAGAGAAAAATTATAAAAAACAACTTTAAATTATATTAATTTGACGATTTTACATAGAAAAGTGAACCAAACCAAAGTAATAAATATTATAAAAGGAAAAATATCAATTTAGAAAAAGTTATTGAAGACAACGTGGAAAGAAATCAAGTAACAATAGAAGCAAAAGGCAGATAAGAAACTTTATCAAACAAGAAGCAGCATCACAGTAATATATAGTAAATTGTGAGAGCAGAGACGTCAGTAAAAACGAAATAAACATGTCACGGATATTCTAAAAGTAAAAATTTTAATGTTGAAAAATTTAAATAAAATAAATTGGTAGGAAAAGAAGTTAGGAGTGCAGCAGAAGATACTTAAGAAACAAGAAGCAACGTTAACATGAAGTGTCAGAGCTGAGACGTTCGTGAACAACGGAAGATTGCTGTTGAACGCATATTGGGAGAATATTATTGGTAGAAAACGTCACGGAATAGAAATTAAAAGCATATAATAACCGGTAACAGTAATTTATTTTCTAAAGCTTATAAATTTCTTTGGAAAGCATTTATCATATATATATATAAACAAATAAATAATTGAATATTTAATTTCAAATCCAAAATAATTAAAAATCAATAATTAGAAAGGTAAAAGATTTCACAAATTAGAATTATATTTCAAAATTACAAAAATTCAACTATAATTAAAACTTATAAAGACAATATGAAGCGGTAGGTAAACATATTAGTTGGTATACCATCAAAATGAATTTGGGTATAAAAAATAAATTGTGTGAAAGAGAGTGAAAGTGTTGAGTTTGTTTTATATCGTGTCTGTGTGTTGTAATAGAAAAATATTTAATTAAAAAAATGTAACAGGTATATGTTTTCTTCAAATTGCATCCATAATATATATATATATATATATATATATATTTATATATATATATATATTATATATATATATATATATATATATATATATATATATATATATATTTATATATATATATATATATTTATATATATATATATATATATTATATATATATATATATATATATATATATATATATATATATATATAAACAGAGACAAGTAATCACGGCTGAACTATTAACAAACAAAATTGAAAATATCACGGGGATTGCAGCCTAAATAATATTTATATTCTTGTTATACAAAACCGAGCGCTTTCGAAAGACTATTTCTTTCTTTTTCAAGGTTGCATGTTAGAATTATGAGAAATCAAAGAAAACAGGATACATAGTAATCACATCCGACTTAAGTTAGAGCTAAAATCAATGCCTCAACATTGAATTAAAATGCAATAGGGAACCAAAAAATTAAAAAAGTGAACAAGTAAAAAATTAAAAAAATTGAAACATTGAAAAATTGACAAATTGCAAAATTGAGTTTAAATTAACAACATAAAATTAATACTTAGCTAAAATCCCTCCTGAAGGAAACACATTTTGGTTTTTTTAACTTCACCACTACTACATTTTGACAGAGAATATTTAAAACTGATTCGGTTGTTTCAAGTGTATCTAGTTTTTGGACAGACAGTAATGTTTTTTACTTTACCATACCTGCTTTCAGTCGTATTCTCTTCAAACGAGTTTGTTTTATTATATGTCAAACATACCAGGGTAGTTAGAAAATTGCAGAGTGGGATACCAAATGTTGCACCAAAACTAGCAATGAGATTAATATTTAAAATTTTGGATCTTGATGTCCAATTACTGTTGAAATTTTTTTCTTCTTGCAAAAAAATTCTTTTTCTTTCATATAACAGTTGCCTGCTGTTATCATTTGGTAGGTTATTTATAACAAGGAGTTGAATATGCTCAGAGCCACCAAACAGCATGAACTCTCACTTCATCCGTCCCGCGGCTCTGAACGCATCCAGGCAGTTATCGCGTGTAAAAAAGCACAGGCTAAAAGAGGACAACACCAATAGGTGGTAAGTTTTATTATCACAAGAGGTTTCCTTACAGAAAAGAAAAAATTAATCAAAGTCCAGTCTCTCACCCTGCTACTCAGAGGCTGTCACCCTCTGAGTAGCAAGGGTTTTTTTATATTTTAAATTTTTTAATTTAATTATACAACAAACTTCAAAGAGGGAAATGGCAAGCCCCACACCCTGTCAAGTTTGTCAGTCCCGACAGAGGTAGGAACTCACCACAACCTCCCCGAAATGCTGTTGGTTTAAGTAAGTACTCTCAATGCCTGGTGTTATTTGATTCAACATGCTATACTATTACTTTTTTGTGAATTATGTTATAGTGTGAAAAAATGTTTATAGCGGAGTTAGCTGATAGTGCAACGCCCGTGAAATAAACTCCACAATTTCCACACAGACATCCCACAGCAACTAACTAAGGGAAGAATCAGTCAGATTTTTTATTCATAGTTAGGTCATTAACTTGGATGTGGTACATTTCTAAGAATTTACGTTTATTTCTATTTCTTTCAATTTCCAAAATCTCACAATTTCCAAAATCTACGTGATGTGTCTCATCTATTATGTGTTCTGCAAGAGCACATTTTCTTTTCCCTAACCTACTATCACTTTTATGTTGTACCAAACGATTTTTTAAATTTTGTGAGGTTTCACCTATATACTTCTTCTCACAATTCATACATGGTATTTGATAAACACAAAGATGAGACCCTCCAACGTACAAATGTGGTCTATCAAATACCATGTATGAATTGTGAGAAGAAGTATATAGGTGAAACCTCACTAAATTTAAAAAATCGTTTGGTACAACATAAAAGTGATAGTAGGTTAGGGAAAAGAAAATGTGCTCTTGCAGAACACATAATAGATGAGACACATCACGTAGATTTTGGAAATTGTGAGATTTTGGAAATTGAAAGAAATAGAAATAAACGTAAATTCTTAGAAATGTATCACATCCAAGTTAATGACCTAACTATGAATAAAAAATCTGACTGATTCTTCCCTTAGTTAGTTGCTGTGGGATGTCTGTGTGGAAATTGTGGCGTTTATTTCACGGGCGTTGCACTATCAGCTAACTCCGCTATAAACATTTTTTCACACTATAACATAATTCACAAAAAAGTAATAGTATAGCATGTTGAATCAAATAACACCAGGCATTGAGAGTACTTACTTAAACCAACAGCATTTCGGGGAGGTTGTGGTGAGTTCCTACCTCTGTCGGGACTGACGAACTTGACAGGGTGTGGGGCTTGCCATTTCCCTCTTTGAAGTTTGTTGTATAATTAAATTAAAAAATTTAAAATATAAAAAAACTCTTGCTACTCAGAGGGTGACAGCCTCTGAGTAGCAGGGTGAGAGACTGGACTTTGATTAATTTTTTCTTTTCTGTAAGGAAACCTCTTGTGATAATAAAACTTACCACCTATTGGTGTTGTCCTCTTTTAGCCTGTGCTTTTTTACACGCGATAACTGCCTGGATGCGTTCAGAGCCGCGGGACGGATGAAGTGAGAGTTCATGCTGTTTGGTGGCTCTGAGCATATTCAACTCCTTGTTATAAATAACCTACCAAATGATAACAGCAGGCAACTGTTATATGAAAGAAAAAGAATTTTTTTGCAAGAAGAAAAAATTTTTAACAGTAATTGGACATCAAGATCCAAAATTTTAAATATTAATCTCATTGCTAGTTTTGGTGCAACATTTGGTATCCCACTTTGCAATTTTCTAACTACCCTGGTATGTTTGACATATAATGAAACAAACTCGTTTGAAGAGAATACGACTGAAAGCAGGTATGGTAAAGTAAAAAACATTACTGTCTATCCAAAAACTAGATACACTTGAAACAACCGAATCAGTTTTAAATATTCTCTGTCAAAATGTAGTAGTGGTGAAGTTAAAAAAACCAAAATGTGTTTCCTTCAGGAGGGATTTTAGCTAAGTATTAATTTTATGTTGTTAATTTAAACTCAATTTTGCATTTTGTCAATTTTTCAATGTTTCAATTTTTTCAATTTTTTACTTGTTCACTTTTTCAATTTTTTGGTTTCCTATTGCATTTTAATTCAATGTTGAGGCATTGATTTTAGCTCTAACTTAAGTCGGATGTGATTACTATGTATCCTGTTTTCTTTGATTTCTTATAATTCTAACATGCAACCTTGAAAAAGAAAGAAATAGTCTTTCGAAAGCGCTCCGTGATATTTTCAATTTTGTTTATATATATATATATATATATATATATATATATATATATATGTAAGAAAACATTAAAAATAATAATTTAGATTCATTAATCGTTTACGTTAAATTTCGAGATATTGATACCTATATAAAATAGAACAAAATAGAATTGTAGTTAGTATGTAAGTGTAAGAAACATTCGGAGTAAATATTTGAGATAATCATAAACATTTTTGACAAGAGATGTCAAGTGATTTTTGACAATGGAGGTTTTTGTTTAGGGAAAATTGAGGAAAAAGGTATTTTCGTTCGAAAAAGACGTATTTAACGGCGAAAATATTAATAATAATAATAATAAACGACAGGAGCAAAATTTGAATGTGCAGAATAGAAAAGAAAGAAGCCTGATAACAGAAGATTGGATAGTGCGTATGGACATTTAACCGGTTGTGGACAGAGTGATAAGGTCAGTAACCATTCAATAATACAATAGAATAAAGAACATTTTCATTATAATTGAGTACTCTAATTTTGACAGACATTTATTGGACTAATTATTAAAACATCAACTGTAAATAAAAAAACGAAATTTAATTTATATGTACATTTTAGTAGGTATCAATATCGATTTATATTTTTCACATGCATTATAAAACAGGGAATAATTAGAATCTAGTTTTATTGATTTATGAGAAATGAAACCTTCACACCCTGAGGTATTATAGAGATAGTGTTCGATTGAGCTGGCAAAAGTATTAAAGGTTATTTCTTAGACGTATAATATAACATTACAATATATATATATATATATATATATATATATATATATATATATATATATATATATATATATATTATATACACAGGATACAAACTATTAAACGAAATAATTGGACGATGATTAAAATAAATATAGACGCAGAGAAGAGAAATAGGTTTCTCCACTACCATGTAATAATTTGATATACATTCCTGTTAGATATTAAATTGAAGAATGATATAAATTCTACACCTCGTGAATTCCAATCTGGAATCCACGGCCTGCCGGCCAATCACATCCTTCGTATTTTCGGAATCCACGGGCCTTCTACGGGCAGATCATCAGAGGGCTACGTGGATGATTCTATGAGAAACAAAATGAATACAAGAACTCTTAATAATATTCAACAAACATCACCAAATACTCATACTTTAAATGCAGTCAATTTTGATCAAGAGTCAACACCATAAGTAGTCAATATTACTAAGAGCACTAATGTCACGATTCATTTTGTTAGAAGATAAATTTAAACTCTAGGCACCTATTTATTATATATCTATATATAATATCCGTTTTGTTTAGCTGTTTTGGATATAATGAAAATATTTGATTAATAATTAGAAAAGGCTGAGTAAAAATAAAAACATTAGAATCTGTTCAATGATTTATTCAAATAGCGATTTTTTGTTTGTATAGTCGTGGAGAAAGTATAGTCTTCTACTTGCGTACAATGGTTATTATACGCTCGTTGAAGAATATACAATTCCGCGATCAGAAATATTAAATTGACTAGGTTCATGAGTTGAACCGCGTTTAGAGTTTGGAATTCGACGTTTCGGCTTCCATTTGAAGCCATTTTCGAGAGATTTTCTGGCAATGAGGCCTCAATCTGCCTACTTCTCGTGTCAGCGCCTGATGAGTTGTCAGAGCCTCAATCTGCCTACTCAAAAGGCTGGTCTTTAAACGTGTCAGAGCCTCAATCTGCCTACTCTCCGATCTTAAAAGACGGCACGACTGTTGCGATTTCATAAACGCCATGGTTTTTGTTGGGAATTTCATCCTTTCTTGATCTAATGAGTTGGGAAAGTTTCTGCTCGGTTGTAATAGTAGTTTACTTAACAAGTCCCGAAAGTGGCTTTTACTGGACGAGTGGGCAAATTCCAGGACGAGCCGCAGGCGAGTCCTGCGAGCCCGCGGGTCCAGTAAAAGCACTTTTGGGACGTATTAGGTACGTACAATATTTTTTTTAAAACGGGCATTGTTGTACCATAAACTTCATATTATCCAGTTATACATTTTTATAACAAGAACTTTTTTAACAATCGTTAATTTTGGGTTCACAAATATAAACATTATTTTTGAATAGTTATATTAAACGTACAATTATTAGCATTACTTATCTGTAAGCTCGGTATTTCAAAATTATTCGTTGACGTGAGATTTTTTGAACTGCTTACATTACAATGAGTTTCTTGGACAATTTCTGTGTTTGAGTTACCTGCTTTTTGAATTTTGTTAGCTATATCCATCTTATTCTGAACTGAATCCTCAATGTACCCTTCGGCAACTTGAGATGAACTCCAACCACCATGTCGTTTTAAGTTTATGATGTCAACACCTCCGTTAGCTAGCAAAGTCGCCGAACTACCCCTAAAGCAATGCCCTGTGTATTCCTTTGGGTTTGGCAGTCTAAAAAATGTAGCTATTTTGGAGAGAGCATTACCTACAGTATGTATGCCTACAGGTTGTTTATTACATTTTCCTTTATTGTAATTATTAAAGAGACGTCGATGAGGAACGTTGGTTGGGCGTATCGCTATATACTTCCTATACAAATTTAGCTTTTTTTCCCCATTAATAATAAATGATCTTGATATGTTCGTTTTGGTGTTTGAACTTTTAACCAAAAGCATAGTTTGTTTGTCTTGTATGTCCTCAATTAATTTACTAGTGATTTCTTCCCGTCGACATGCACCAGTATAACCCATAGTCAACAACACTTTGGTCATTAGATATTGTTCGTCTGAAGTTTCTACTAAAAACTTATCGATATCCTCTTTATTGAGTACTCTAGACTTCTTTGCTTTATACCTTACGGATGTTTTCTTCACAAACGTTGTTAATTTAAAATATTTGCTTATGTCGATATTTCTTCTGGTACGTAGCATGGCCTTCAGCATCGAATATAAACTCCACAACGAAGAAGATTTCAGCGTTTCTGATTTTTCTGACAAATATGCCAATAACACATCCTCACAAATGCTTATTACCCTTTTTCCAGGCACCACTTTCAAAAATTTGGTATGTTTGTCATATCGCGTCCGGGACCTCGACGGTAATAAATCAAACGTTGCTTGGGTGGCCGCCTTAACAATTTCATCTGGTATAATTTCATCATCCATAAATTCACAATCATTTTGAATATCCATATTATAATAAATGTCACGTTTTCAACTAAACGTCAAAATATGTCAAGTTATTTTATAGTTTTAAATAATTCTAACTCGGTTACTACAGAAACCAATTGACCTTTCTCTTAGACTAACTATTTTATTATTTTTTTCATTAAAGATAGGCCGGAAAGTAAATAAAAATGAGTCCGGTAAAAGCTTTTACCGGACTATCACAATAATTCTCTGGTTCGGTCCGACAAAATGAGTTGTTTCGGTTTCTAGCTGAGATTGATTTTGTGGGGTTTTGTAAAGTTGTTTTCGAATGTTTCTATTAATGTGAATGTAGGAGTAGGCATTTTGATGATGAATTTTTTGACAATTTGGACATTGAGATTATCGGGTAACCGGATAGAGCAGGATATAAGTGTATTTACTACTGAATTGTGTTGGGAAGGAATGGTGATGATGTGATTTCGCGTTTGTGGGTGGGATTTCAATATAGAGTATAGGAAATATCTTGTTGAAGATTTTTGGTGATTTGTACGTCTAGAAATGGTAAAGTTGAAGTATTCTCTAACTACATCGTTAAACGAATGTTAGTATAGACATTATTCAAATGGGAGAGGAAACAATCCTTGGAGTCTCTAGCATGAGGCCAAATAACGAATGTGTCATCAAAATATCGTAACCAACAGGAAGTTTGGAGAGGAGCCGACGAAAGAGATTTGGTTTCGAAATATTGCATTAAGATGTTGGCAATAGCAGGAGAGAGTGGGGATCTCATTGGGACACCTTCTATTTGTCTATAGAAAGAATTTTGGACGATGAAGTTTGTATTGGACATACAATGTTTTATGAGAGAAATTTTGTGTTTGTTTTGCAAGATGGAGGAGGGTTTCATCGATTGGGATGTGAGTGAATAGAGATACTATGTCGAAGCTGACCAAAATGTCAGAACTGGTTATGTTGAGTTGATGGATAAGATTGATAAAATGAGAGGATATTTCCATACATAATTCGGTTTTCCTTTCCACTATAGGTTGAAGAATATCTGAAAGGTATTCAGCTAAACGTTGGGTTGGACAATTGTATACACTTACAATGGGTCTGAGAGTAACATCATGTTGGTGAATTTTAGGATGCCGATTAATTTTTGGAAGACGAGAAGATCTTTCTTTGGGGATTACTAAACGTTTGATATGTAGGGAAAGTTCTGATATGTTAATCTGGGCTTTGGTGGTTTTCTCTGGGTATGTGGTGTGGTGTGGTGGTTCATTTGTGTTGAGCAATGAGTTCATTTTATTGACGTAATCGGAGTATTCATACCCATTGTAAGTGCCTACAATTATTGTCCAACTAAATATTTAGCCAAATACTTTTTAGATATTCCTCAACCTATATTTGAAGAAGCCAAATCCTAAGTGGAAAATTCCTGTCATTTTATCAATCGTATCAAACAACTCATCATCACAAATTTTGACATTTTGGTCAGATTTAACATAGTATCTCTATTCACCAATATCTCTATCGATGAAACCAATTTTGCAAAACAAACACAATATTTCTCATGATAATGTGTCACTCATAAAGGATCATATGTCCGCTTACTACCTTGATGGGACCGACTCGTCTCCGGACTTTGTCCAGTGTGGCCATCAGGTTGACCGTTCAATTAGGAGTGTGATTAAATCTCACTCCCAAATATAGAGCGGATCTCGAGGCGCTCTACCAAGTCTTAAGCGGAAGTTTGTTGGTGGAAGTATTTTGCACTGAGTGGAGGGATGTTTGAGAACGATGGCTTGTGTTGAGTCAGTGAGAGAATGTCTAGGACGAAAATTATGAGTGCCCTATCGTCTCCGCGTATAGTTGGATTCTGCCTTGGGGGTGTTGCGGTACAGGGGTATCATATGTATGGATTATTCATAGTAGGGGGATACTAAGGAGCCTTGAGAACCACCAGTTAGGGGGGGGGAAAGGTTGAGATAAGCAATGACCGACTTTGACGCATATTGAAAGGTTGGTAAGGTAAGAATATATTAATTTAACAGTGGGAGAGGGCAGTCGGATACTCAGAAGCTATCAATATGAACAATAGAGATTTATTCATACCACTCAAAGTGAAAATTAGAGTCATATAGATTTTGATAATGAATGGAGATAACACAAATGGGACAAATTGTGAAACGTGGATGCGCTCTAAAACCTCCAGAGTAATTACAACGCATTCATAATATATTATTTCTATTCTCTCTGTAGCTTTCTAAAATGTGTAATCAGAACAATTTTGGTTACAATATTTCGAAGTTTGAAACATTCTTGAACAGTAAGTGATACAGACTGGGTCCGATCCACTTTCTTCATTACACTATAGAATTTTTTTGTAAGTACTTAAATAATCTTCCCTTTTTCCTATCTGAAAACTAAACATACTTTTTCCTTTTGCAAAAAACATTGCTGTGTATATAAATATATAAAATAGTAGAAAATATTTCTTCTCCTCTGTGCAGACATTTAGAACCTAACAAAGTCTAATTTCTGGTGTATTTATTCTATATAACAATCAAATTATGTAGAATAATCTTTTTCGATTTCAGTCGATTCTTTCGTGAAAAATATTCTACCTGTAGCAGCCATTTAAAATAAATTCAAATGGGGAATTGAACAAAAACGTATTACCGCTAACCGGAAAGAAAGATTATAAATAAGAAAAGGAAAAACAAATCTTTACCAAATTGTTCGCAGTTCCGCCATATTAACCTGCTAAATTGGCTTCTCCACAATACAGTAATTTTTTCCTACTGATTTTGCCAAGTTCGTAAATTCCCTTTGAAAGTCTAAAATCCCAACATAAAATGCGAGGCTAACCATTTGGACCCGTTGAATAAATAAACACAACGATTTCTCGAGGTTATTCAAGGGGCAATTTGTCTTCACACTACCACGTGGGAAGGTGTAAATTAGACATCCGTGGTTGTAAAAGATAACCTGTCGGTAAAATTTCCGGCAAAATCTCAGTGAACAAGCAATAAATACGAAACAAACAATATCCATTATTTACGTGAGTCCCGGATTAGTTTTCTAGTTCAGGGTCGGTTTAATAGATTACTACAAATTCGCAATTCCAGTAGAAATACTTTTATTTTTAGGAGGAAAATCAAAAAAATATTATTGAAATTTCAATTTAATTCAACTATAAGCATGTGAATGACTTTTTTGACAAAGTAATTTTATATTTGAGAATTTTACGTTCACGGCTACCAACGTCGTTCTACCATTACAAATTTGGTTGAATTGGTCGAATGACTGAATACTGTTTATAACAGTTTCTCCAAAGCTTTCGATACCATGGCATATTGTTGAATAAGCTCTCTTCCATAGGTCTTTCAGAATCTCCTATAAAACTATTTAAATCATACCTATCTCCCCGTCGTATGTAATGCTGAATGGTTATAAGTCAGTAGAGCACACAGGAACATCGGGTCTCAGGGGAGTAATTTGGATCCCCTTCCGTTCCATATTTTTATCAACGGCATTATTGACGTAAGCTGCCTGATATATGTGGATGATTTGAAAATTTATAGCGAAATTAATGAAAATAAGAACAATCCCAAACTTTCTCTTAACCTCAATCGTCTAGAAAACTGGAACTCGGAACATAAACTGACTCTAAATGCAGTGAAATGACATACACTCTGAACACTAATTATTGTAGTTATCGTAGACTTAGGGGTGATATTTCATCCAAAACTCTCACTTGCATCTCCTGTTGAGACAGAACAGTCTTCAGTTAATAAAATGTACGGATTTTAAGCGAGAGTTTTGAAAGATTTTATTTCGGCTAATACATTAAAAATCCTTTATTATTCTTATGTAAGGTTGAAACTGGAGTATGCATCTCATGTTTGGTGTCCCTTGTATAACGTTCATGGAGATAAGCAAGCTTGAAACAGTATCAAGAAGATTTTTAAAAATTTTTTCATTTCGAGCAGACAATCTCTATCCTCCTCTGTATGTTTGTATGTATGTAATACTGAATTATTGCAGAGACATGGATTAATAGTTCAAGTTCCCGGCGTAATTGTCACGGTATAACATTTTTGTTCATAGTAAATTGCAATATCCTGGCCTCTTGAGTAAATTACACCTTAATGTGCCTAGAACTGCTTCTAGATCTGACAAAATATTTTACCTTGCTACGCCTCGTAACAAATATTCACCACTTTACAATACGTGTCATAAATTAGATCAAATATATTGCTACCTTAATATTTTCTATTACATTATGTATGTATGTGGGAGAAATTGACTTGGAAGTAAATCCTTCCGCCATAGAGGTTTATTGGTGAGCAGAACTTGTGTGTCACTTGGATCTACATTTCGACAACATTACAGATCAAGTTTGGTCTGTCTAATGAACTCAACCAGAGTGTCAAAAACTTTTTTATTATTCAGCCCCAATAAATGAGCTAGATTTATGGGAAGCTGTATGTTTGATTTACTAATAGATTTAATAAGGTTTTTAGTTTCTCTTTATATTTAATACAAATTGAATATTATATGATTGATATCTGCACAAGTGCCATTATCACAACTACAGCAGCCGGGTTAACAAAATCTAATTTATCAAGGTGATATGGATACTTCCCTTGTCGAGATTCCAATCTTACAATTGTGGCTACATAGAATTTGGGAAGATTGTAATCAAATATTTATGACTGTAGCGATGATAGTTGAGGGTGTAGTAATATCGATTTGTGGAATTTTGAGCAAATTCATTCCATTTTACTTTCCATATTTCTGTATATCTCTTGTTTAAGTGCCGATTCAACCCATAATATGGCAGAGTATCCTCTAAGATATATACATTAACCAAAGCTACCAAAACTACAAACTTCAACTTACACACAAACAAGTCATTGCAATCGTCATGGTACTCACATCTCTCGCTTTTATGTACAATTGAAACATACAATGTCAAGATTGTGTCAAAAAAACATGTGATTGCTGATGTTGAGGTAATTAGACACCTACCTTTTGAAACTAAGGGTCCATATTTCGAAAATATACCTGAATGCATGTCTAAAGGGATGATTTCAACTATTTATGTGTAAACAATTCTAAAAATTAACCACTTTTTCTTATAAGCGTTACAATAATTTGAATGTATGCTGAAAGAAACACCAAGAGTAATAAGAAATGGCTGTTTATCTTTTGTAGCCTCCAGTCTGCAATGCCAATAATTGAGTAAAATAATTTTAAATTGTTTTACCTACGACCGCCCCTGTAAGTAGTCAAAAACACACAGTCGGTAATCAATGTAAGACGTCTATTACGCACGGTAAAACAAAACGCACGGCTGTAAAGTAAATCGCACGGCTTTCATAGCAACTACTTATCAACTGTCAATAGACGTAGCCATTTTATTCAAAATTTATTACTTAGACAATAGACGTTGAATTTTATTCTATATACAGTGTGACCCATTTAAGATCGCAACACCCAGTTATATCGTTTAATTGACATGTGCTTAACTTAAAATTTTGGTGGTTTAAAAAGGTCGGTAAGAGGACTCCTTTTACTTATTAACATTTTATTAATGTCAGTAGCGTACATTTTTGGGGGGCTTCAAAACGTCGATTTTTCAAAAAAGTTATTAGCGATTTTTTTATTGGATTTCCGGTTACCACACTGTAAAGAGTATCCCATGAAACCCCTTAATCCAAATTTTGCGTGATGTCACTTCACCGGTGTCGGACATGTAAGACGTCAAAAATTGTTTTTTTGATTTTTGAACGGCCCTGTATACACGCTAGTCGACGTTTTATGAACTTCACATTTTGGTTTTCAGTGGAAAACAATTAGTTGAGTGAAATTAACTGTCTCGACCCTTACTTCGTCATTCTGACGATGATATTGATTTATCGAAACAATTGTCAATTTTTTAGAAGTTTCAATAACTTTTATTATATTGTGGAATTAACTAGAGACCGTGAGTTTCATTTAGAAACACTAATTGGTTGAGTGTTTGCCCTTATCAATATTTGATTTTGTCAATAGCGTACGTCTATAGGGGACTTCAAAAAATTGTGCTTAAAAAAATCCTGTAGGACCAAATACATTTATTTTGGATTAAATAAATAAACAAAATTTTTATGAAATTTGAACTACACCAATTTAAATATAACCAAACACTAAATAAACAAAAATTAACTTAAATGGCTTCTACCAAACCTCCATTAAGTCCAATACATTTGTCATATCGTTTCCTTATGATCTGCACTGCATTCCTTATCTGTTGGGGTGTGATTTCTGCACAAGCTCGACGTATTCTTGTCCGAAGGTCTATTCGATTTTTTGGACGTGATTTGTAGACCTTTTGAGTTACAATACCCCATAGGAAAAAATCTAGAGCTGTAAGATCGTGGGATCTGGGCGGCCAATGAATTAGTGAACTACCTCGGCCTATCCAACGGTTCGAAAAATTTGCATTTAGCCATTGCTTAATAATCCTTGCGTTGTAGATTGAGCTACCGTCTAATTGAAAATACAAATATTGTCGTGTCGCAAGTGGAAGTGCATGAATTTCATCAAATATTTCATTTCTTAAAAACTCTAGAAAATTGTGCATTGAGGTTTCCCTTCGAAAAAGAAAGGTCCAATAATTGGGTCTTTAAATATTCTGCACCACACATTGACCTTCTTAGAATATTGTCATTTACAGTTTATCGTCCAATGTGGGTTTTCAGTAGCCCAGTACCGTATGTTTTGGGATGAAACAACCCCATTTGTTGAAAACGTAGCTTCATCACTGTAGAGAAGGTAGAGAATATATTCCAAAACATGTCTATAATTAAGATACTCTCCTTGAGCCCATAAACAAAAATCCATACGTTTGTCTTCATCGCCAGGCTCTAAAGTATGAAGAAATTTGGGTTTAAAAGCTTTCATTTTTCGCTTTTTGAAACTTCTTCGAATAGTCTCTCTTGACCAATTTAAATCTAAACTAGCCGTCTTAAACTTGTACGCGGATTATTTCTAAAATGGTCTAACACAATCTTGTCATGTTGAACATTCTTTTTTCTTGCATTATTTTTTAAAATATGCTTACTTACAGCTCCAGTTGCATTAAATACAATTTGTATTCTGAGTACAGACAAATGTTTATAGGGAGACGATCTTGATGTCTATCGTTAAATAGAAGAACAATTAGGAATGGGAGGAGAGGTTGTTGTCGCCTTGAGTAATTCGATAAAAAAGCCAGCTTTGAGTATTCTTACTTCGATAACTACTTCACTTCAATTGACTTAATTTATTTTCTTCGGTATGAATATGGTGGTATACTTTCTTTAGGAACAATAAGACAAAATCGGTTACAAAACTGTATTTCAGGAAGTAATAAAGACCTCAAGAAAAAGAGAAGGAGATCGTCTTGACCAATTTAAATCTAAACTAGCCGTCTTAAACTTGTACGCGGATTATTTCTAAAATGGTCTAACACAATCTTGTCATGTTGAACATTCTTTTTTCTTGCATTATTTTTTAAAATATGCTTACTTACAGCTCCAGTTGCATTAAATACAATTTGTATTCTGAGTACAAAGCTAATGTTAATAGGGAGACGATCTTGATGTCTATCGTTAAATATTCGGCATACTTCTCTAACGCTTCGGCCATTGTCTCCACAAAGACGAATAATTTCAAATATTTTTTGTACCGACAATTTGTCAACCATTTTATTTCAGAGAAATAATTATTAGTTTGATAACGAGTTCAATGAAGGAAACTTAAATTATTATGACATTTGCATAAACTGACATTTGTACAGGAACCAAAACCAAATCTTTCTTTTTAATTTTGTTTAAATAAACTACATAAAATTAAGAGTGAATACCAATCATAGGAAAATGTTTATTTAGCTACAAAGCTCGTTTTACAATAAAACGCAGTAGGTACCTTAGAATAAAAAGGGCAGTATCGAAATTTTATCAAATAAAAAAACAGTTTAGACTGTGATGTTGGAAAATTAAAATAACGTAATGCTTGGGGGGATGTACTACACCAATGACAGGTAACTAACATGACTCGAATTGTACATGACTACTCCATTCTCGACGCGCGTTTCGCTGACCACGTCAGCATCATCAGGAGATTATGTTAGTGGTTTTTAAGGGTGCTCTTTACAATGGGGTCAAAATGTAAGAAAAAGTTGCAACTACTATTTTTTTAAACACGAATTTTGGAAGTCCCATATACGCTACTGACACAAAACCAAATATTGACAAGGGCACCCTCTCAAATAAATGTTTTTTATTGACCAGCAAAGTATGGAGCTCATAAAACGTCGACTACCGTGTATACAGAGCCGTTCAAAAATCAAAAAAGCAATTTTTGACGACTTACATCTCAGACACCGGTGAAGTGACATTCCTCAAAATTTGGATTGAGGGGTTTCAAGGGATACTCTTTACAGTGTGGTAACTGAAAGTCCAATAAAAAAATCGCTAATAACTTTTTTGGAATTATATGATAATTGGTTCCGGTTCATTCAATCCGCATCCTTTAGCTGTCAGAATGTATCTCATATTAGTAAACAATAGTATTTATACACCAAGCTGCTAGAGTGGCCCATTTAATCCCGCGGGTGATGTTTGATTCCTGAGGGAAGTAATGTCACTTTAGTCGAGAGGTGTATACGTTATTTTATGCAATTCCGGTAAATCTACATACATTTTTAATAAAAATAAATACTACTAAGGATGGATTTTTACGAGGAGCGACTTTTATAAAACTAGGCTGGGCATCAAAGATGTACGTTTTTATTTGTACTTTAAATCCCTTAATAAGATTATAAATCCAAGTACAAGTAGGTCGTAGGTAAAGTATAGTACGTAACTAGTGTTGTAACGCAGTTCACGCACTCACGGAATTACGCGTAACTTCGCGTAACTTTTCCGTTCGTGCGTAGAATGCTTCTTACAACACACGTTACGTAATATACTATTATATCCTATAGTCTACAACACTAATAACTATAACGTAAGATTAAATTGTTGAATCCTATTATAGTCTACAATGACAATTACTAAAATAAAAACGTTGTATAATTCGGTAGAATGGTATAAAGTAATAAACTATGGATACATTCGATTTTTTTCGATCAGTTTGGAACACGAAATTATGGTTTTACGCCACCACCAACTTCTGATGCAGACAATTCAACTGATGATGATATGTAAAAAGATATGGCGGGGAAAACAACTGCAGTAACTCTGATTATGAGAGTTCTGGAGCACCTAGTTTTCCTCCCGACGTTGGTGCAGTGTTTGACGAGTTGTCTAATACTGATACTGCTTCAGAATAGTATATTGTGCAACAAGTGGGAAAAGTTCAACTTTTCTCACGAGTGTGGAAGTTTGTGGCACCAGCCAAGGGCGAGTGCCGCAAACACACGAGTGAGAAAAGTACTTCTCCCACATGTTGTTTACTATACTTTTTCTACAACTGCACAAATTTGAAGAATACAAGTAAATAGTTTTGTAGAAAAAGCCTAAGCATCGAGGGCCACCCACCGAAAACGGCTGGGCATCGAGTATAAGTTTCTGAAATTGGCTGGGCATCGAGGATCCCCTACTGGATTCTCCATATAAATGTATGTAGTGTGGGGAAAGTGCAGTGAGAAATAATATTTCTTACAGTGTGAGCAATATATGGTTTTGAAAATAAGTAAGCTGTGAGGAATATGCTACTTTTCATAGCAGTTGTAGAAAAAATTATTATACAGTTTCAAACCATTTTGCTGAAAGAATACTCCTTATGGAAACCCCTAAATCTGTTTTTACGCCAAAAATAACAAGATCGCACAGACACCACAAACTTCTAACTCGGGGATTGAAGGCGAAGAGGAAGGGTCAAATGTTCTAGAAGGAGCGTCAGCACCTGCAAAAAATAATAAAATTACCAAAAAGGAAAAAGATTTGAAGTATCAATGGAACACCAATTAATTTGAGTTTCTAGTAGAGATTCCATCTAATAATTTTTCCATTCATGAAAAACTTCATTCCCCATTGAATATTTTCTAATGATTTTTTCACCTGATTTATTCCATTTATTCGTTGAAAATACTAATTTAAACGCAGTTCAACAAACTGGCAAATCAGTTAATGTTTCGGAGTAAGATATTAAGGATGTTATTTCAATTTTAATTATAATGGGCATTGTCGGTTTACATGCCTATACTGACTACTGGAGTCAAAAACTTCAATATTCAGAAATTTCAGCAAATTAGAAAAATTTTGCACTTTGCAAATAAAAACAACATTAATGACGACCCCTACTTCCGAATTAGACCTGTATTGGAGATTATTAAAGGAAACTGTCACAATGTTGAGAAAGGAATACGCCAAAATATAGACGATATGATGGTACCTTATAAAGAAAAAAAGGCGGGGTTCAGAAGGCAGTATACCAAATCTAAACCAAAAAGATTGGTGTTTAAAATTTTTGTAAGAGCAGAAATTACGGGGTTTGTGTATGATTTTATTGTACATGTAGGAGATGAAACTATAAATTTAATGTACAAGAAGAACAATTAGGAATGGGAGGAGAGGTTGTTGTCGCCTTGAGTAATTCGATAAAAAAGCCAGCTTTGAGTATTCTTACTTCGATAACTACTTCACTTCAATTGACTTAATTTATTTTCTTCGGTATGAATATGGTGGTATACTTTCTTTAGGAACAATAAGACAAAATCGGTTACAAAACTGTATTTCAGAAAGTAATAAAGACCTCAAGAAAAAGAGAAGGAGATCGTTTTGTTGCAGAACCGATTACACCCATAAACTTGTGTTAAGTGGTACGATAATAAGGCAGCTACCTAAGTAAGCTCTTACATGTCTTCTGAACACATATCGACTATCAAAATGTTCGATAATATACAGAAATGGAAATCAAACATTGTTTGTCCAAATGCTGTCAAGCATTATAACTCGCACATGGGTGGATTTGATGCTATGGACATGTTGGTGAGTTTGTATAGGATCCCTTTAAAAACACGTCGAGGGTATCTATCTATTTTCGCCCAGATGTTAGATATTGCTCTAAATAAAACTTGGTTGTTGTACATGCGTGATAGAACCTTATTTCATGAAGAAGGTAATCAGTTAGCAATAAAAGACTTTAGATATGAAATAGCACAAGTACTAAAGATGAAAGATATACATTCAAAGGAACGAGATCTTTAGAAGACTGTGGCATTCAGACCTGCAAACGGAATTCGATATCATATAGTTGATCATTTCCCCACGTTTGGTAGTAAAGGAAGGTGCAGATACTACAAACAGGGTAAAACTCATTGGATATTCTCTAAATCTAATTTGAGACGTTGTCTAGTAAAAGATAGAAATTGTTTTTATCAATTCCACCACATTGTTTAACTTTTTTAAGTTTGCTTTTATTGTTTTTGTACTTTATTTTTGATAATTCACATGTATTCTTTGTTTAATAAAAAACTTCTTTCTATCCACTGTGCTCTATCAACTTGACAGTGTATTTTATAGGATACATAATAAAAAAAGACGTTGTTGTTGTTGTTTAATAAGATACAATTTTATATTTATTGAGGCGGTTATTACTTTTCCGCCCAACCTATCTAATATGCGAGAAATGTATTGGTTTACCCCAAAAAAAGTTTTTGAAAATTTCCTTCACGTTTTCTTCAAGAACAACACGAGAAAACGGTTTTTTAAAAAAAATAATCCTGTGTGTATGTCGTCGTCGTCGGTGTCGTTGTCGTCGGTCACTTCTCGTTACATGTCGTGTTAGCACGATACAGCCTCCGCAGATCAACAAGTCACCAGTTTTATGATTGAATATTGTTCAGGACATCTCACATATGAACCCTATTGATTTTCAGCTCACCAGAGCCAGTAGAACGGGTGCTATGGTACTTGAAGTACGACATTTTTGTCATGTTTTTGAGAAATTTCAGTTTGTTAGCAAGATACAGCCTCCGGAGTGCAACAAGCCACCAATTTCATGATTGCATATCATTCAGGCTATATCAAAGATTAAGCCTATTGATTCTCAGCTCACCAGAGCCAGTAAAACAGGTGCTATAGTACTTTAAGTACGACATTTTTGGAGAAATTTCCGTTTGTTAGCACGGAATATATACAAGTGACCAATTTTATGATTGGACATTATCCAGGGCGTCTCGAAGATGAACCCTATTGATATTCAGCTCACTCGTAAATCCAGTTCAACCACTGCTATGGTACTTGGAGTACCAAATTTTTGTCATTTTTGGAAAATTTTCAGTGACCAACTTTATGATTGAATATTGTTCAGGGCATCTTATAGATGAACGTTATTAATTTTTAGCTCACAGAGCTACTACAATGGGTGCTATGGTACCTGGAGTATCACATGTTTGGTCCTTTTTGGAGAAATTTCGGGTTGTTAGCACGATACAGCCTCCGAAGTGTATACAAGTGACAATTTCATGATAGAATATTGTTCAGGGCCTCTCACAGATGCGGAAAAGTTAGTTTTAATCTTTAAAAACGTTTATTTCTTTATTGCTTCAAATACTGATATTGAATCACTCCCCGTTTGATTTTATTATTATTTGAATAAGTTAAGGCTTTTTCTATGGCTACCAATTCAGCGGTAAAAATGCAACAAATATTTGGCAATTTATATTTTTGATATATTTTGGGGTTAAAGACATATATAGCACATCCTAACCTTAAATTTGTTTCTGAACCGTCAGTGTAGATAACTGTGTACTCCGTATAGTTACGAACAATAGATTTCAACAGATTCTTGCTGATTCGTGATGATTCTGAGTTACGAGGTATTATGATCTTGTGATTGATTATAAAACTTTTGTACTCGGTTGTGTATATAGGCAAAAGATTGCGGCTCTTTACACATAATTGATATTTTTGACATTCAATGAAAGCATCTGTAACAGGTGGTGAATTTCTCTTTCTCCAATAATTATTTGTTAATTTCTCTATATTTAATGACGATATAACTTCTACTAGTCCTGTCTCAAGGATGCTCATCTTTATAACATAATTTTTAGCAAGTGTTTGACGACGAAAACTATTGGCAGTTCATTAGTTTCAGTTAATTAGACATAACCTAAGACATTTTTATTGCATTTTCTCTAGGATTTGTAAATTATTGTTACTTGCCGAACCTAATAAACAACTACACAACTACCATAATCTATAATTGAACTTACGTAAAACATAAGTACAGCTTTGGGGTCAGGGCCCCACCTATGGTTTGTTATGAATTTCAAGGAGTTAATGCCTCTTTCACATTTACCTTATATATGCTGAATATGCCCAGCCCAGAGGAGTTTTCTGTCCAGAACAATACCCCCAGGAATTTGTATTCTTTGACCACTGGCGCGCTATACCCAGCCAGTACTAAGCTTTCTGGTGTATGCCATCTATGCCTAGTGGAAAATATAATAGAGGACTTATGAGGGAATAATGTCATACCCGTTTCACGAGAACAGTATAATATTATTTGCATTACTAGTTCGGCTCTATGCAATCTTAAGATTTATGGTAAGATTTTACAGTATAATTGAATGAAGAATGTATATTAGCTGAATATACATTAAACAAGGTAGGGCTGAGAATATAATATAATGATATGTTGTAGTGCCACTGAGTGTAAAATAGAAGATAATTTATAATTAGGAATGCTAGAGACCCTGATATAAGAAACAAATTCTGCAGGATTGAAGTGAGTAATCGAAGTCAACAATAAGGGTAGTGAATAATTTCCTGTATTCATCCTGCATACTATATACATAGCTATAATTGAATAATATTAGATATTTAATAAAAAAAGTGAATTAAATAAACTTTTACTAGCGATTTTATGATTTTGCATATTATGAACTGTGAAAAACATTACTTACTAAGATATGAAGACTTTCTATTTTAACAATAATCAATTTTAGTACAGGTCTGGATATTGAATTACCGAATTGTAAAAACGCTAGTAATATTATTCTTATTTATTGGTTTTTAAAATAAATTCCTCTCTGTTTTCTGTTGCTCCCACACCCGACCCGTTTGTTTACCTTCTGCAAGCTCCCGCAAGCCGTTCCTGGTTCTCACCTCATTTCGGCCGCCGCTTCTGCCGTTCACCGCCTTTACGGTCGCTTCACTGACTAACTCTGACCGCGTCGGTAAATACAGGAATTTATAGAAGTGTTTACTTCGAGTCCACGAATGGAACACAAGCAGCGAAAGCTATGCGACAAACAAGGTAGTTGTGAATAATTAAAATTTGGTAATTATCCCGAAGGCAATCTGCCCTGAGCTAATGGGATTTCGGGTAAGTTATCAAGTGGCTGGTGAAACATGACCCGCCTAATTTGGACAGTCATTTCTTGGTGAGATGTGTGTTCTACTCTAAAAGGGACGCAGTTAAATTAAGTGTTTTCTTCCCATGAAAAGATGCTGCATTTAATTATCTATACAGTGTGGAGGGTTTCGTAAACAAAACGAAACTATAAGATTATGACTATTTTGAGAAAATGATGTCAAACGGATTTTTTTAAATCTCTATATAAACAAATTGACTTAAAGAAAAAGTCAATAACTTGTTCGTCAACTCTAATCGAGAGTAAATATCGTAGAATAATTTGGTATATTGTACAGAAGGCCCTCCACGCTGAAACTAAAGTGTGGCCAATACTTTCAAATAATTATATGATCAAATAATAATCACTACACCTGCTAGACCTATCAAGTAGTCACCTCATTTACTCTAATTAACCAAGATTGTGCATACGTACTTAATGCGACATAAACAACAAACAATCAATGTATGTACAAACAAAAATCGAGCCAAATACTGATGATCTTACTGGAAAACTATATTATTTAATGTCTGTTAGTAAAATTGTTGGAACAACCGATCAAACAGAGTGTTTTTTTCAAAGGCGTAATACGCTCCAGCTTTCACTATAGCATCATTCACCCCTGTTTTAAAAACAATTTGGTTCAGCGCACCTAAACACCGGCGAACCCCTACCTTTTTTTCCTAAAATGTGTAGTAGGAGTATACTTATGCTGTATCGTAGTCGTAATGTTTTCGTAAAATGTATAATCGTAGTGTATTTATGTTGTATCGTAGTCGTGAAGTTGATCTATAACGGTGCCGTCGCTCTCAATTCAAGTTCTATTGACCATCGATGGTAGTGTCGCAGCTTAATTAGAACATCGGTTGTTCTTATTAAGCTGCAATATTAGCTTATACCATTTAAACTGTAAATAAACGTTTTTAAAGATGATTGAAACTAACTTTTCCGCATCTGTGAGATACCCTGAAAAATATTCCATCATAAAATTATCACTTCTCTTCGCTTCGGGGAATATATCGTGCTAAAAAACTGAAATTTCTCAAAAAATAACCAAAAATGTAGTATATCTGGATTTATAGAACCCGCTGTAATAGCTCAAGTCAGCTGAAAATCAATAGGGTACATCTGTGAGACACCTCGAAAAATATCCAATTATAAAATTGGTCACTAGTATACACTACGGAGGCTGTATCGTGCTAACAACCCGAAATTTCTCCAAAAACGATCAAAAATGAGGCACTTCAGGTACCATAGTACTAGCTCTGGTGAGCTAAAAATCAATAAGGTTCATCTACAAGACGCGCTGAACAATATTCAATCATAAAATTGGTCATTTGTATACACTCTGGAGGCTGTATCCTGCTAACAATATATGTTATAATTTTTATTTGTATAATTTGATCGCGAAAGTATTGTTGTGCATGTCATTAGCCAACATATTTTTAATAACATTCATTTGTGAATATTTCTACAAACTTTATCTGCCGTATTAGTCTCCTAGTACCAGCACGGTTGCCATATTTGCTCTACCAAGCTTGTTTCTCATTGTTTAATCAATTTATACGTCGAACTATTTTGAATCTAAGACACACTTAGATTGTCGAAGTAGGACAGATGAGCACAACATCACGTGTCTGGTTTTGTATACCTTTTCCGATGCTTGGCAAAACATCTTAATATAAGGTAAAACTGGAAGCGTGTATTTTTTTACCTCTTACCCAAACCTATAATATTTCTTCACGTTTAAGTGTATACAGTCTCTAGCTGTTCTAGATTGGTCCTTTGAGAAATATTAGTTTTGACCCTCTCAAAATTGTCTAGGGAACCTTCTCAAAGCAAGAAACTTTGGATTCATACTGGAATCGGCAAATTATTCACCTCCGTTTCCTTACTTTATTATTTTTTTTGTCCTTCAACCGGATCTATTGATAGCTCTTCATAAACTCTTACACACTTTGTCTCTAACATTTTTACGTATTGATAATTTGCCGATATGGCACTTGTTGTTCCCACGCCCCAGCTGGTGCATTTGTATCCTCCGTTTCATAATTTTCTGGCAGAGTGCCCATTGACATATATAAATTTTCTGTCATATGTTATACCAAAATCAGACACTCAGCAAATTTTCGTCGAAACATCGGAAGTCTTGGAAATCTGGCAACACCGAATCGAAAACTATTCTGCATTAGCTGCATTGGCTTCTACCTTCAAGATACAACTGCACTTGGACCCTTGGGGTGTAACAAAACGCCGACTTCATTTTTGATCGAGATTTGTGTCGACCACTGCATTTTTGGAACATTTTAACTGATAAACATTGTGTTTGTTTTGTATTTGACTATATAGTGTTTTTATCTAGGTGAAACTGTTTGATTTTTATTTTGTGCACTGTTTATCAGCGTTGCCACAGCTACTTCGCTCGGAGTAAATCTACTCCCATTGCATGTGTTTTACTCCGCTACTCCAAATTATCAAAATCTACTCCGTTTTGTGAGTTTGTCTATCCCGCTCTAGTTTCTCTCTGGTTCAGGTAGCAAAACATTTGTCTTCTGCTATGTTTATTCTATAGTGAAATATCATAGAATATTGGGATATGTTTTATGGTATGGCAGGGCTTCTTATTCTAGATCAATCATTGGCTGAAAAATGACAATGACATCTGTCAAAATGTACCAATAGGAAGTCTAAAATAAGAAGGCGCGGGGTTCGAAAAAAACTCTCAAATAGAAAGCGGCTATTGTTATTACTTGCCTTGCATTGGTCTTTGAGCGGGTTTATGGAGTGAATTTTATACATGCGATATATTAACAATTTAATAATAATAATTATAACTCTAATCATCGTTTTGGGTACATGTTGCGGTCACAATTGCAGGTTTTTTCGACGAAAATATAATTATGGTATGTATATTATATCTAGAATCAGTATTCATTCATATTCCCACAGATTTGTCATCAGGAAACCGAAACTTTTGCATGATGTGCCGGTACCAGAAAATATACAGGAACTTGTAGCCTCCACTTCTTATTCAAAAGATTCTGTTAGGGAATCGAACTCAGAACTTCAACGTGTTGTGGTGGAGAGGGCAAGAGTTCTTGATGTATATGAAGGTAGCAGTCGAGTTCATTCTAGTCAAGAATCGAGCAATTCGTATAATGATATTCCTGGTCTACCACTAAGAAAGAAAAAAAATTATACTCAACGTTTTAGAAATGTATGGACCGAAAACGTTCCCGACTTAAAATGTGGTGATCAAGTTGCTATGTGCATGATATGCAATAAAAATTATCCTGTAATTATAATTATATATCAAGACACTTTATTAGTAATACTCATCAATTGAGTGGAAATTCTTGCGGGACAACACCACAAATCGGCCAGTTTGCAGATGCCAAAAGAGCACATACTAATAATTTGGTGAAAGCTGCTGAGCATTTTTACATGAACACAATTGATAGTTTATGTTGATGGATCATTTGCCCATACTAATAGCATCTGCATGCCCTGATTCCAATATTGCAAAGCAGTTAGAAATTGGTCGAACAAACTTGACCAAGAATCACTTTGTCGAAGAAGCCCTAACAGAGTTGAGGAATAAGTTGACTATTAATAAGCTTTATAGTTTAATAATTGACGAAACCACTGATATCTCTACAAAAAGTCTCTGGCTATGATTATTAGATTTCATGATAATGTATCAATAAAAGATATGTTTCTAGGATTCACAAGTATTGAAGATGGAACTACTAAGGGTTTGTTTGATGCTGTGATGAACCTGTTGACTGATAAAAATATTCCAACTGAAAATATGAACGGTTTTGGTACTGATAATGCATCTGTTATGATGGGAAATAAAACACGCGTACAATCTAAATTTAGAGAGATAAATCCTTCAATTCTAGTTATGGGTTGCATGTGCCATTCACTACATCTGTGTGGACCAGCAGCTGCTCTGAAACTACCCAAATCTGTGGAAGAGTTTTTGAGGAATGTGATTAATCATTTTTCGAATAGTTAAAAAAAAACTGAAAGCTTCAAAGAGCACCAAGAAATTGTTAATATAAAACCCCTAAAACTCCTGAAAACAAGCCAAACGAGGTGGTTGTCATTATAGGTAAAATTATTTACATTGTCATTGTAGGTAAAATTATTTACAACTTTGAAATAACAGAAGTATATGGTTAATAATAACTATAATCAATAATGTGAGTAATATCTGATTTTATTACAGGCAGCTATTGAAAGAGTTCTTCAGTCGTGGGATGCACTTGTGCTTACAAGTGTTGTTTATACAGCTGCCGTTCGGACTTATAACCTTCAAATTTTCTCAAATATAGTTAATTTTGACAAAGTTAACAATCTCAGGTTATAAGTTTGAAAGTCACAATTAACCCGTATTGAAAATTTTGTCAATTTTTTAGATGGCTCTCAGGAAGCCTATTTAATCAATATTAAATTGAAAAGTCTCATAAACATTTATGCTAATTATGGTAATGTGGAGTCTGACATTACTGCCCTGATGACGGAGAGTTATCAAATAATGATGAAAAAAATTTGATTGAAAATAGATTTGAAATGTGCATAGCTAAACTGGATGCCATTATTGCTAAGTTAACTTCAAAAACATCCTCAGGCTACAATTGAGTGATTCATTAAGCCTAACTAACTAAAATCTTGAGGTCGCTTTCACAATTTAAAAAAAATACCTATGATAATACAGTTATTTTATTGCAAACTTTCTCCAAGACACTGGTAGAGCAAAAGGCAGTGGTAAAAAGCAACGGCGCTGATTTACGTGAGTTTCATATTTCGTCTAAAAAAAACCTTGATTTAATAAAAAATGTGGGGTTAACCTCGGAACTTAGTTTTGAAACACTTAAAGTGTTTTTGTAGGAAAATAAATTAGACTTTAATTCAAGGAAAGAATTTGAGAGCGACCGTGATTCGAATCAAATGCCAAGGACGGATATATTTTTTAAGTTTCTGAAAAAACGTTATGTCTTGTTAAACAGTCTAAGCCTGTTTTAAACCGATGCGACTAAAATCGCTAAAGTTACTGATTATAATAAACCGAAGGTTAGTCTCTTGAACAATGTTGTCAACAATATTTCCCGAACTGGTGCTGCAAATGCATCAAATAAATCGATTTGTCATTGCTGCTCTGATCCTTCTCATTCTTTGTATCAATGTTTGCAAGCCTCAAACCGCAAGTGTAAATTATTCAAGCAATCGGCATGAGTTTGCCGAATGCAAGTCGTTGAAAAGATGTTTGAGTTGCAATAAGCCCCACCATTCATTTTTACATTTTAATTTAAATAAAAATGGTCAAGCCTCTGGACAGAATACGAATACCGCGACCAACTCACAAGGCAGAATAATACCTGTAAATACAGGAAATAGTGTAAATAGTAATAGTCTCCGTGTAAATTAATCCCCTAGTTCCAGTTTTGTTACTGAACAACCTGTTGGTCGCGAAAACACAACATTATGTATGCCTGTCAATCAGGCAGCTACTTTTTCTTCTGTTTCGCCTACGGATCAAATTGTTTTACCGACCTCCGTGGTTAATGTTCAAGATAACGAAGGACGGTGTACTATTGGGCCTGTCTTGCTGACCTCCGCTAGCCTCCTAATCAACAAGTACTCTGTCTTGGAGGCATTGATAGTTAGTTTGTTCTCTCTAAGGTATGGTATGATGACTGTATTTAAATGTGTGTATGTAGTACAGTGTCTGATGTTTTTACTGATACGTCAAAGTAAGTGTCGTCGGTGTACATACCAGTTAGGATTTGAGGGGATATTGGTAAGTCATGGATGAAAAGGAAATATAGCAAAGGTGATAGAACTGACCCTTGAGGAACTCCGGCATGTATGGGATATGGACCTGCATAGACTTCGTTAATATTTGCGAAGAATTTGCGGTCGGTAATCTAGGCGTGTATAATTTTAATTAAAAAATCAGGTTGATTCAATTTAATTAGTTTGCAAAGAAGTCCCTTGTGTCATATGGAATCAAAGGCTTTTTGAATGTCAATAGTGACTATCACGGATTTGTTTGTCTCCCTAAATCCGTCTCTGATGTGTTGAAGATTAAATAATTTGTTCGATTCTACTATGTCCGCCTCTCAAACCGTATTGCTCGGGGGGTATTATTTGCTTATCTGTGAAATTTTCAATTCTTGTAAGTATGATTTTGTCTATATGTTGTATAGTAAGGAGATGGCTTGCAAAATTTACTGTTTCTACACTTACCCTGTGGAATCTACTCATACTACTTTTTTAAATGAAACTAACTGTTTCTAGATAATTCCACAATATATTGAAATAATGCTAAAAATTCTAAATTAAGCATATTGTGGAATTATATAGAAACGGTTAGTTTCATTTAAAAAAGTAAGATAGGCTCGTAGCTATGCACATAACATGGTTGTTTGTTGGCTTTGGTAATCGGGATAATGTTGGTAATCTTGAGCATGTCAGGGTAGTTTCCTGTAATTGGTTATATAAGTTAATTGAACTATCGCCTGTCTTGGAATATTTTTCAGCAGGACATTTGGTATACTATCGTTACCCGATGCTGACTTATTTTTTAAGCTTTGAATTGTTATATAAATTTCATGGAATGAACCTAGATTTTTTCTATTTGTTGTGTGTGTGTTTGTTGCGTAAATGTTCTTGAGCTATTTTGTGTCATGTTATGATGGTATTGCGTCTTTGGTGTATTATTTGTGATATTGTTTTAGAAATATTCTCCAAAAGCTTATGAGATTCTAGATTTCTCCGTGAATGTTTGACCATTTGCAACAATTTTTGTTAATTCATTATGTTTATTTTTGAAGTGACTAGAAATTTTCTTTGGGATTGAGTTTCTTTAAGAACAGCTTCCATGCGTAGTTTTTGTATTCGTGTACTAATGCGTTGATTGTGTTTTGCTAATGTGTGATTAATTGTCTATCATTGTCGTGTGTAATTGGTTGCCATCTTCTGCATGTTTTGTTTTTGTCGTAAATTATTTTTGAGATATGGTTGGAAAAGGTGTTGTTGATTTGAGGTTTCGGTTTGAGGGATGTTGTGATATTTTTGGCAGTGATGTTAATAACAACAACGAGATTCATGGGCAATTCACGTAAAAACAAAAAAGGGCTACTGAAACAGAGTGGTAACCGCGTACATGCATGTTTCTGGCTCATTTGCCGTCCGCAGCACAGTATAACCAAATAAGAATGTGAAACTTAGGAGCAAACATGTTAATCGCAACATAGGAAAGCATAAAACAACGAATTTCAACAGGGAAACCAAACGCTCATTTTTGCCTTCAATTGGAAAATCCCGAGTTTTCGGGACAACAACCAAGATCGACACGGAGGCGCATATAGCCCCCCTGCCTTAACCTTACGACCAATAGTAAATAACTAAGAAGATGTAGGAATATCGCGTGATATGTAAACAACAACAACAAAGAGATTCATGGGTAGTTCACGCAAAAAGAAAAAGGGCTACTGAAACAGAGTGGTAACCGAGGACATGCACGTTTCTGGCTCGTTTGTCGTTATCGGCATGGGCTATATGCGCCTCCGAGTCGATCTTAATTGTTGTCCCGAAAACTCGGTTTCTTCCAATTGAAGGCACAAATGAGCGTTTGGTTTTCCTGTTGAAGTCCGTTGTTTTCTGTTTTCCCAAGTTCCGATTAACATCTTTGCTCCCATGTTTCACATCCTTATTTGGTTACACCGTGCTGAGGACGGCAAATGAGCCAGAAACATGCATGTTTGCGGTTACCACTCTGTTTCAGTAGCCCTTTTTCATTTAGCTTGAATTAGGTACCCATGAATCTCTTTGTTGTTGTTTACATATCACGCGATATTCCTACATCTTCTTTGTTATTTATTATGGGTCGGAAGGTTCAGGCAGGGGGGTTGTATGCGCCTCCGTGTCGATATTTGTTGTTGTCCCGAAAACTCGTGAATCTTCCTAATAAAGGCACAAATGAGAGTTTGGTTTCCCTGTTGAAATCCGTTGTTTTGTGTTTTCCCATGATTCGATTAACATCTTTGCTCCCAAGTTTCACATCCTTATTTGGTTATACCGTGCTGAGGACGGCAAATGAGCCAGAAACATGCATGTCCACGGTTACCACTCTGTTTCAGTAGCCCTTTTTCATTTTGCGTCAGTGGTGATAATGGTTTGAATTTTTTTAATTGTGTTTGTTAGGTGATTTGTGGTTTATATTTTGTCGGTAATTGTTGAGTTCTCATTCACGTATTTTCTGTATTTTATCCAGCTAGTGGTTGTGTAGTCGTAGGATTTTTTGTTGGTGTGTATGTTATGCGTACATTTTCAACATCTTCTAAAATAGTATAGTTCCACGGTTTTGATTTTGTATTTGATGCTCGTTATCATTGGCCAAATTTCAGCTCCATATATATTTTGGATTATACTTTGAATTTATTTTGTTTTCTTTGTGTTATTCCGTATTAATCCATGTCATGTTCTTGTAGCTTGTTTCCTCTTAAATAATTAAAAAATAAAAGGTTCTAAAGATAAAAACTAACTTTACCGCATCTGTGTGATGCCCTGAACAATATTCTATCATAAAATTGTCACTTCCACACACTTCGGGGGATGTATCGTGTCTAAGAAACCGAAATTTCTCCAAAAATTACCAAAAATGTAGTATATCTGGATTCATAGGACCCGCTGTACTCGCTCTAGTCAGCTAAAAATCAATAGGATACATCTGTGAGATACCTTGGAGAATATCCAATTATAAGACTGGTCACTTATATTCACTCCGTAGTCTGTATCGTGCTAACAACTCGAAACTTCTCCAAAAAGGACCAGAAATGTGACATTTCAGGTACCATAGTACCCGTTATACTAGCTCTGCTGAGCTGAAAATCAATAAGGTTCATCTATAAGATGCCCTGAACAATATTTGATAATAAAATTGGTCACTTGTATACAGTCTGGAGGCTGTATCGTGCTAACAAACTGAAAATTCTCCAAAAATGACAAAAACTTGTTACTTCAAGTACCGTAGCACCTGTTGTACTTGCTTTATTGAACTGAATATCAAATGGTTTCCTCTTTGAGTTGCGCTGAATAATATCCAATCATAAAATTGTTCACTTGTATATACTCCGGAAGTTGTATCGTGCTAACAAACTGAAATTTCTCCAAAAATTACAAAAATGTCGTACTCAAAGTACTATAGCACCTGTTGTACTGGCTATGGTGAGCTGAATATCAATAGAGTTCATCCGTGACACGTCCTGAATAATATTCAATCATAAAATTGGTGACTTGTTGCACTCCGGAGGCTGTATCGTGCTAACAAACTTAAATTTCTCAAAAAATTACAAAATGTCGTACTTCAAGTATCATAGCACCCGTTCTACTGGCTCTGTTGAGCTGAAAATCAATAGGGTTCATCTGTGAGATGTTCTGAACAATATTCAATTATAAAATTAGTGACATATTGCACTTCGGAGGCTGTATCGTGCTAACAAGACATGTAACGAAAAGTGGGCGACGACAACGACGACGACGACATACACACAGGATTTTTTTTCTAAACACCGTTTTTTCGTGTTGTTCATGATGAAAAACGTGGAAATAACTCAAAACAAAAATTCAAAATTCCTACTTTTTTTGGGGTAAACCAATACTTTTTTCGCGTATTAGATAGGTTGGGCGGAAAAGTAACATCACAATAAGGACAAGATTAAAAGTGAGAATTGGGAAAAATATTACATTGTAAACATATAATCCACCACAATAATATTGCTTCTTCTGAATTGAAGCTTCCGTTATTTTCCAATTCATTGATTTTAGTGGGTTTAATTTCAGTTGTACATTCAATTTATAGATAAAGCTATTGCTTAATGGACTGGACTACACATATTTTCGATACGAATAAAATGTGTTCGGTTATGTTTTCAAAATGTCGCAAAAACAATAAATATGAATACCAACCCTTGAAAATTTGTGGTTTTATACGCTTTTGCCCTAAATTTACACCAAAACAAACACATTTTATACATTCAATGATGTTAATCTGACTATGAAATATATTAAATATGAGAGAAATGGCCGCAAAGTTTAATTTTCATCTCGTACCGAGTAATAAAAATGAGTTGATGTTATCAATTTCATTGCGTCTATTAAAATATTCATTGATACCTGGGGTACGATGACGTGACTAATGTTCTACAATGATCTAAATTCTGGCTCTATTGGTTAAACGCGATAAAAAAATTCCTTTGAAACCTCACGTTTATTAAAATTGGAGTGTCGAAACGTATGTCAACTGTTACCCAGGGGTTGGAAGTTTTCTAGCAGTTAGACTGCCACTATAATTTTGTAAAAATAAAGTAGTATGCACTGCATTCAAAGGTGTAAAATGTTGAAAACTATATTCACGTAGTGGGTAAATGAAAGTATCATCACAACTTTAATAATTTTTTTAGAAATACATAAAATCTTCTAGATACAGGGTGTTTTAACAGCATATAACTCAGAGAGTAATCAATATTTTTAGTTTAAATTGGGAAATGTCAGTTGGACCGTATAAAAGAATTATAAATTGTGATTTTTGTTCTTCGCGAGATGTTTTTCTATGATCTAGCACTGACTCTATTGCATGCAGACATTTGTTTCCACTTTTAATTCGGACTTTAATATCTTCTGTAAGATTGTTATCTTGAGCAATTGTGGCTCCTTAAAATTTGCGACCCTCTCGAAATCGTATTGTAGTAATACTGACATTTGGCCCGCTCTACCTCTATGCCACCTTGTTGCCATACCATAACTCCTCTTTCGCGTCCAGAAAATTCAGATATCTCCCTTATGTGTTAGCATACTGTTTGTAGCTGTCAAGGGCAACTAGCGTTTCTTTTGAATTTGAAAAAACTAGTTACAAAGTAAAAATAGGCCAGCATGAAGTTACTTTGGACATGATAAATCTACCATTAAATTGAAAATTCAGCAGATTTATTAACAGTAACACCCGCAATGTGGTATATCTTTGAATTACGGGTAAAAACCCCTTTGATTTGAGCCATCTTCCACGCCTGATCAATTTAAGTTGTTTCATTGAGATGACGTCACAGCGCCTGTGATGAAGATATAGATCTCAAGTATACCTAAAATGATAGCATTCTAGGTCCGATTGACATTTCCCAATTCTCAAATAAAAATAATGAGTACCTTCTGAGTTAAAGACTGTTAGAAACATCTTGGAACACCCTGTATATAGGTGATTGAATACACTTTTTTCCGATATCCTCCGAGTAATGGTGAGATAATATGATCCCAAAGCATTCTATCAACATTGACGATACACTAAGCCGTGTTTCAAAGCACTGATCTATTTGAAACAGTTACATTCCATCTCATACTTTATAAGAATATTCTCCTCTCCTATATGAAAAATGAGGTATTGAACAACACCACAACTAACCTTGTCAGTAGGATATATACCTGTTCGAAATATCCAATAAAAAGTGTGCCCGGTACGTCACTGGGCGAAAACGGATGACGGTAGGAGTTTATTAGACGCTAAATAGAAATGTTGTTCGAGAATTTAAATTCTTCGTATTTTATTACCATTGTTATATTTAAGAAAAATGCATTGTAATATTTGGGGTCTAATTATTTTCTTAATGTTGATAAAATTGTGAAAACCTTGCAGTAAACTCTCTGAACAGAAATATGTTAAGAATAACAAGTTTATTGTTGCTTTTTACACATGTCAATAGTTTATTACGTTTTCATTGAAATATCTATCCTTTTGTACATTCAGGACAATTGTCGTCTATTGTTAATATGTAACTATTGTATATACCGGCTTGTTAATAACCAGCCAGGGAAAAGGACTCTCTCCAATCAATACATTCATGAAGCCACACCCTCTGAAAACTTGTATCTAAGGAATGGCTTTGGACATATGTAATACATCTGTTCCAGTCCATCTCTCGAGCAAGGCGATACTAGCAGAATTGGTTACTTAATCAAACCATTTCACAGTCGATTCCACCGGCAACGTGGACGCCGCAAACGACAACCCCAGCCAACCCACGAACTTTTCAGTTCGACAGTTTATTGTAATCACTCTTGGAAGTGTATTAGAATTGTTCCTATCGCAACAGTATTTTATTCACGAAAACGTGAAGTAATCTCTCACCCAATCCAACTGGAAACACACCAGGCAGTAAAGATATTTAATCCAGGTAAATATAATCAGCCCAAAAAGCTAAAAAGTCAGGAAAACTTTAACTAGGGAGGGAACTGTCTCCGGCAGTGAATCCGCTGTTGGTATTAGCTTTCACCGCTTGAATTCCATACTTACTCCCAAAAAAAACAGCCAAGAATGACCGCCAGGCGCAGCCACAGCAATAAAACTGAACCAAATTCCACCAACTTAGAATATCCCGATCTAATTGCTGAGTTCATCTAACAACTCAAAGCTCTTGGATATGCTGCATCCACAATTAATGTCCTATAAGACTCATGTGAAGTCAGTAAAGCCCTCAACAAACTCATCGGCTCAGAAGAAACACCATAAAAATCTTCTCGCTCAAAATCTCAAACAACTTCAAAGCTTCCAACCTCCTCCATATCTCCAAGCTACTCCATAACTTCATTTTCATCAAAACCTCAAAATTTCCCAATTCTAATACCAAAATTCACTTCATTTGTATCTCCCACCAGGTCTTACGCTTCCTCCATAAAAACCTTCCATTCCCAACGAGGATTTCACCCACATTGACAGAACCAAATACCGACTAGCTCAAACTTCAACCCCTATCAATAATCCTATCTCAACCCAAACTTTAAACCCTAGAAACTAGAAACTCTTCAATATTATTCACAAAAATCCCTTTCTAATCTTCTAAATACATACGAACTAATTCACGGACACATCCTTTATCTAAAAGCAAACTTTAACCGAACCTCCCTCCTTAAAACCTCCTCAAGCTGGCCCCCTCCACACTCTTAAAAAATCCATAACTCCACAGGCGACCCCAACATCACCATAAACATCCTTCAATCCACTGAAAGTCTGGTCAAAATACTCACATCCACATTCTCCTTCGTTTGCAGAAATGTAGACGATTCCATCCCTCTAGAAGAATTTGAGGAAATTATTGTAGATCAAAATTTCACTTGCCAAAAAACTTGGCGAATCATTGCCAAGTCGACAAATAAACCCACTTCTACGTTCTGCATTATCACCGACTCCGAAATCCATTACCACCAAGCCCCAAATTCAGGTTTTTTAATCCACGGTCTCCCACACCAATGCAAACCTTCCAATGCCAACCCGCTACCCCCAGTCCCCAAATACTGCAACCGTTGCACAAAAACCGGACACTCTTCCGAGTCATGCAGGTACAAACCGAGTGGTCCCTCCTGCAGCCAAACCGGCCACCGCCCAGAAAAACTCCCTAAGTCTTAAACCCCAACATGCAAAAATTGCGGTAGTCCTCACCCCGCTTTCCACCCTCGCTGCTCCAACAGGCTCGCCACCCATAAAAATCCACACGAAACCGTTCCAGTCACAGTGGAAAAACCTCAAGAATAATACAGCCGCAACCCGCTTCCATTTACTTGATGATTATTGCTTGCTACTCACTAATTAAATCACCAATCCCATTAATTCAATCAAAATTCTAATTATTTAACTTCAATCAAACGTTTATCTCTCGCTTCTCCTCGAATCACCATTTCTAATCAAAAACTTCACTTCCAAATTCATTTTCTCACCCTCCCTTAACTAAATTCGACCTTTCTTCTACTCACAACCCAACCCTCCACCGAGCGTGCGCAAACGAACCCCAATCTAAAATCACCCAGCCCTTGCAAACACCCTTGCCCTGCAAAGGAACTTTATCCTATATCAGCGACCAATTCTCTAATTTATCCAACCATTATAAAAGAAAACCAACCCAAATATACAGCAACTAACATCTAGTCAGAAGTATCAAGTATTCACTGCGTCTTAGCATGCGTATTCATATCAAATTTAGTTTGTTATTTCTAAAATTGTTACCGGGTGTTGTGCAAGGGAAATAATTTGTTGTGTAAATAAAACTGAGAATCTCTATTCTTCTTAGTTGTATTCAACGTCAACGTATCCGAAGACCACGAGTAGGAAACCAGCCAAAATATAGAGTAAATGCCATTAACAGCCTGACTAGTAAAATACTCAAAGTCCCCTCCAATTCTGCAGAGTACCAAATATTTTTAAGAAACCAAAATACCATCCTTATACTGTGAGTCTCATCCATGATTTGGCTGAAGATTACTGTGATTGTAGAACTGAATTCTGTGAGTACATTATGAATCAAAACAATAATAATTGAAATAACAATTTCATGGCAACTTTTTTGTTTAAGTAGGAATCCAGTTAAATTCGTTAATTGGAGGTCATTTCATCTAACACAACCAATCAGAACATTACGCAGGAAACAGATCTCATGGGCTGTTTTCACTCTATCACGTTGGTATGGATACATTTTGATTTATTTCGATTTTGACGTTTCAAATATTTAATGTTTCAAAATGTCACGATTTGGTTGTAATACTGACGAGAATATGAATGAAATTATCGAATCAGTTATATGAAAGAATACGGCTACCAGTGAAAAATTTGTACGGAAGGCATTTATGGACTTGCGTAATGTTAGAAAGTATCAATTAGAGGGATATCGGACGGAGGAAGAATTGGCATCGATTTTAAGGTTATTATTGACCCATTCAACGCGCGAGCTGCCCGCAATTCTATACGACGAAAACTGCAATCAAATCCTGTGAAAGGAAACAAAGTTCATCAAAAATAACTAAAATGATAAATTTGTGGGATGAAAACACCCTTGAAGGGCTGCAACGGAAATTATTTCACATAACCGCGGTAGAATAGCTTGGCGAGGTGGGGAAGCTGATGTTTGTTTGATTGAGTTTTTTCGCATCGAAACAAATAACGATAGCTATATAACAAACCAAGTTGCTGTATTCAGCAAAATCCTCGAACATTAATAAACGTTCAAATTTTTTTAACAACTTCCTCAGGCTTGTTGCTTGGAAACTAACCGACGCCGTCCGAACAAGAAATCGGCGAAGAACGAAATTCCTGGGGATAAATCAAATAGATGGCTCAGAATCGTGGCCGTTGGCGTTCCATTGTTGAGGCCCTTTGTTCCCTCTGGATTAAAGGACATAAGTAAGTAGGTAGTTGTTTAGTGGTCAATGGAGAACAATTCGAACATTTACTGTAAATTTTCTTTGGTGCTTTTGTTAGAGTGTCCATCAATTATTTTGTAAATAATAAATTGGCATGAATAACTTTTGCGTTTTTGTGGAGCTTGAACCAATTTGAAGTAGGTTTGAAATAAGCTCAGCAAGAGAAATCCGCAAAGTGAAATAGGGACGTGTTGCATTTAGCTGTATCATATATTTTTATAAATATTCAAAATAAAAAATCTACCTGTTTAGGGTGTTCTTTGTACAAATAAAGACATTTATTATTATTAATTCCTCTTTACGCTTTTGTTATACGAAAATATACATCTTTACAATAGACTTAAAATTTGTCCATTTAGATGAAATTTGTTCAGAAATTAAATAGAACCAAAGTAAGTTTGATTATGCATTATATGTATTTTACCGAAATAAAACTTTTATTTTCAACGTGAGGGATTTCTAATTCCTTTTGATACACCTAAACTTGTACTTTTCCAATTCCATTTCACTTTCCTTCGCTATAGTTCATTCCGTTTAATGCCAAATTCAATTTGTTGCGGGAAGTCATCGGTAGAAAAGCTCGTAGATGCTTGTAGGTGATCGCCGGGGAGCTTTAAGATAATGACTTGGAGTGTGGGCTTAACGGAGCTTCGCGGGATTAGAACTATACTCATGACGCCAAAACTTCTCTACTACATTTTCTAATAGAAAAATGGAGTTTTGGCTATGACGAATCTCACAGGAAACATTTCAAATCGTTTTGGTATTTATATTAAAGATTAAATATAAATATATAAAGGTTAGTCAATGCAAAAATGTTTGAATAATATAAAAAAATATAGAAGAACGGATGGAGAAAACTATATTCAGTATGGAAGAGCCACATGAACTTAATTTGTTATGTTAATAAGTAATTAGAAAAAATCCGAAACGTCGTCATTTTGGATTATTAATACAAATTAGGAGCTACCTTCAAACGTTTATTTTTTAAAATGTTTGGAAATTTATTCTAAAAAAAAATCGAACCTCTATGTACAAGACCAAACTACTCACTAAAAATATCTTGGAATAATCCCAACCTTGAATACAGCGTTATTTCGTCAAATTGTTTCATGGTTTCATTTTGTATAACAAATTATGTATTCATAAGACATATTAGCGTTAGATCATTTGATCGCGCTGGCGACCTCATCAATCCTGCTCCTCTTTACCGACGAAATAAGAAGTTTCGAGGTGCTGTGGGACACTGAGTTAGTAATGTTATTGTTTTGAAATTTGGTAATAAAAATTAATTCATCTGATTTAGAGAATTCGCTATGGAAGTCTAAAAACTTGATTAGTTTTGGGTTATTGTAATAAGTGGAAGATAAGAACATATCTCAATTCAGGTCAGAAAAATGCTTACGATAAACTTCTTGGAAACAACGTTAAATAAAACATGATATTATCTGCAATACTTCAATGTGTGATGCTGTTTGCAGTGGGTAGTCAGGGTCGAAATAAGAGGAACTGTAGGCTTGTTATTTATTTATTACCAACAGCTTCACAGTATTCACAAAATAATGTATGCCAATGCTATCGAATTAACGGTTGAATTACTTCTAAAATATATACGTTCATTTATCCTGATATATGTACAAACATAAATAACATTCTTCCTCTCCTCTTTCGTTGTAACTCGAATCTCAAATACATGTATCTCTACTAAAACGCCATAGTTGCACGCTTACATTGCACTGTTGAATTTCTGGCATTAATCAATATTTTAGTTTGTAGAGGTTTGAGGTTTATTTACAATAGTTTATAGTTCCCTGTTTACAGTAGGTCAAAAGGATAATATACACAAAAAATAAATATAATGCCGATGGACTGGCAATCCTTGGACTTCCTGTGCTTTATCTCGGAGTGTAGATGGTTCCTTGCTTCTAGCGCATTATTAATATATTCTGGTTCATAAAATAACTTTTTTCCCTGAAAAGCAGCTGAAAAACAGGGTTTCAATAATTCATAAGGGTTTTAGTCTTGGAGAAGGCAACGTGGCAGACGTTGATTTTAGTTTAGTTTGTTGTTTGTGAGTTGGGGGTAGTTCAATCCAGTTTGTAGAACTGGGCTAAATTTACTCCTAGTTTTTTAGATGTATGCGTTTGGGGATGAACAACCAAGTCATATAATTAACGTACTATGCAGAAGTCTACACCCACTATATTGGGTTATTTCTTCGCGATTTGCGGCTTCGAGTGCTTTTCGAAGATTTTCTGGAAGACAACAACCGTTAAATTTTATAGAGATTTTCGTTACAAAGTCTTTAATAATGGAAAAGTCGGCTTTGTCATGTAACCATGAGGTTATTGTGAGTTTGGGGTAGGGTGTTTGATATTTGTTTACCAATCTTATACACTTGTTTTGTACCATCTGCAGGGAGTGAAAGTTTCTTTGTTCCTATGAGGTAAACTGGTGCTGAGTATGTTAAAATGGGTCGTATTATTTAATTGTAAATGATTAGTTAGTTTTGAGTTGTGAGATTACTGGATTTGCATATTAGTGGATATCACTGGCCCATTGCAGATTTAGCTTTTCGAAGTTGAGTGCTTCAGGTTGGTGTTACCTTGTATTGTATATCCTAAATATTTTAGTATGGTACTAGGGGATATATTAAGTTCGTCTATACAAAGTTGTGATTGCAATGAGCTGTTTTTTGTGGTTTTCCTCTTGAGTAATAAATATTTTGTTTAGGAGGCATTTATGTTTAGTTTTTGATTGTTAGAGTAAGGTATTATTTTTGTGTCAATGTATTTTTGAAGGTTTTTAAGAGCGTTATGTGGATTCTTTGCCGATGCTACAAAACAAGTGTCATCGACATACATGTTGGTTAATATATTTGGGGTTTATAGATATTGAATATAGCAAAGGTGATAAAACTGAACATTGCGGGACTCCGGCCTGGATTAGGTATTGTCCTTAAATGTCGCTTAAGAGTTTAACACTTTGATTAAATAATTGGGTGCTCTTAGATTAATAAGTTTGTACAATAAACCTTCGAGCCATACGGTGTCAAAAGCTTTTTGAATGTCTATAGCAACCATGACGGCTTTGTTTTGTGCCTGAAATCCTCCTCTAATGTGGTTTGAAACTCTGATTGTTTGAGAAATTGTACTATGACCGCTTCTGAAACCGTACTGCTCGGAGGGTATAATGCTGTTTTTATCAACAAACGCTTGTAATCTTTTTAGTAATATTTTGTCTATCAGATTTGCGATATTATTCAATAATGATATAGGTCGGTAGCTATCCATATTACATGCATTTCAGGCATCTGGGAGTACTTCCACAGTTGCGTGGCCCCACAGTTAGCAAATATGATATATTATCACTGCATGTGTGTTCGATAACTCTGACGTTTTAGTTTAAAAAGTCAAGAGTTATTTTTGAGTCGGCCTTTGTTCTCATGCGATGAATGTATTTTTTGAGGATTTTGTACGTGTTTTCATTTCTTCCTTAATATCAGTGATTTGCATGCCTTCTGCCAGGCCACGCAGGACGAGGGCATGCGATTTATCCGGCCTTCTAAAGTAGGTGTGAAATTGCTCCTTCTCGTTCCTTGAAGTTTTAGAAATCGTAAAAGCTATGGCAGAGTTGTTTGTGTATTTTATATCAAACGTCTTCTTTTAGTGTTTGGATTATCTCCCTATGCGCCGACACATTTCCATCAATAACAATTGGGGACACGATGAATTGTTTTTCTTTACAGATTTTTTGGGAATTTCCTTAGTTCGTTTATTAACTTGTGCGTTCTGTGGATCTTCTTTGGAGTTGGAGACCGAGGCATTGAATTTTCGGAAAGTATTTTTCTTTTTCCTTCTTTGTACATTGCTGGATTGTGGGATTTCGTCAAATGACTGTTCGGATAGTGACTTGTATCTATTTGATGTTACTATATTTCGTCGTTTTATGTTTTGGTCTATTATTTTATTGTATGAAGTCACTCTTGGGGGTTTTTCAAAGCTCGGCGGTATTGTCTCATTTTTATCCATCGGTTGGTTTTGAGGGAGGGTCGTGATTACATTGATGTGATCTTGTGTTTTGCTCTCATGCTGGTCATAATAAATTGACTCGCGGTAATCTGATTATTTTTGTTAATTAGATTCTCGTATTGAGAGGTGATATTATCTTAAGTATTCTTTTCAATGTTTTCCTCATCTTCTTTTTCCTGCGCCCAGGAGGGAGTTGATGTCTTGTGGAATTGGACTTACATTGTTTGTTGAGGGTTGAGATCTCTTCCATTTCGTCAGAGAAATTTATGTTAATTTGTGACCCTATAGTGACTCCTCCTATTTTGGATAGTTTATATTCATTTACAATTGATTGGTCCGGCGTAGACGTACGGTTTGTGTTATTTTGAGGATTTTGTACGTGTTTTCATTTCTTCCTTAATATCAGTGATTTGCATGCCTTCTGCCAGGCCACGCAGGACGAGGGCATGCGATTTATCCGGCCTTCTAAAGTAGGTGTGAAATTGCTCCTTCTCGTTCCTTGAAGTTTTAGAAATCGTAAAAGCTATGGCAGAGTTGTTTGTGTATTTTATATCAAACGTCTTCTTTTAGTGTTTGGATTATCTCCCTATGCGCCGACACATTTCCATCAATAACAATTGGGGACACGATGAATTGTTTTTCTTTACAGATTTTTTGGGAATTTCCTTAGTTCGTTTATTAACTTGTGCGTTCTGTGGATCTTCTTTGGAGTTGGAGACCGAGGCATTGAATTTTCGGAAAGTATTTTTCTTTTTCCTTCTTTGTACATTGCTGGATTGTGGGATTTCGTCAAATGACTGTTCGGATAGTGACTTGTATCTATTTGATGTTACTATATTTCGTCGTTTTATGTTTTGGTCTATTATTTTATTGTATGAAGTCACTCTTGGGGGTTTTTCAAAGCTCGGCGGTATTGTCTCATTTTTATCCATCGGTTGGTTTTGAGGGAGGGTCGTGATTACATTGATGTGATCTTGTGTTTTGCTCTCATGCTGGTCATAATAAATTGACTCGCGGTAATCTGATTATTTTTGTTAATTAGATTCTCGTATTGAGAGGTGATATTATCTTAAGTATTCTTTTCAATGTTTTCCTCATCTTCTTTTTCCTGCGCCCAGGAGGGAGTTGATGTCTTGTGGAATTGGACTTACATTGTTTGTTGAGGGTTGAGATCTCTTCCATTTCGTCAGAGAAATTTATGTTAATTTGTGACCCTATAGTGACTCCTCCTATTTTGGATAGTTTATATTCATTTACAATTGATTGGTCCGGCGTAGACGTACGGTTTGTGTTATTTTGAGGATTTTGTACGTGTTTTCATTTCTTCCTTAATATCAGTGATTTGCATGCCTTCTGCCAGGCCACGCAGGACGAGGGCATGCGATTTATCCGGCCTTCTAAAGTAGGTGTGAAATTGCTCCTTCTCGTTCCTTGAAGTTTTAGAAATCGTAAAAGCTATGGCAGAGTTGTTTGTGTATTTTATATCAAACGTCTTCTTTTAGTGTTTGGATTATCTCCCTATGCGCCGACACATTTCCATCAATAACAATTGGGGACACGATGAATTGTTTTTCTTTACAGATTTTTTGGGAATTTCCTTAGTTCGTTTATTAACTTGTGCGTTCTGTGGATCTTCTTTGGAGTTGGAGACCGAGGCATTGAATTTTCGGAAAGTATTTTTCTTTTTCCTTCTTTGTACATTGCTGGATTGTGGGATTTCGTCAAATGACTGTTCGGATAGTGACTTGTATCTATTTGATGTTACTATATTTCGTCGTTTTATGTTTTGGTCTATTATTTTATTGTATGAAGTCACTCTTGGGGGTTTTTCAAAGCTCGGCGGTATTGTCTCATTTTTATCCATCGGTTGGTTTTGAGGGAGGGTCGTGATTACATTGATGTGATCTTGTGTTTTGCTCTCATGCTGGTCATAATAAATTGACTCGCGGTAATCTGATTATTTTTGTTAATTAGATTCTCGTATTGCGAGGTGATATTATCTTAAGTATTCTTTTCAATGTTTTCCTCATCTTCTTTTTCCTGCGCCCAGGAGGGAGTTGATGTCTTGTGGAATTGGACTTACATTGTTTGTTGAGGGTTGAGATCTCTTCCATTTCGTCAGAGAAATTTATGTTAATTTGTGACCCTATAGTGACTCCTCCTATTTTGGATAGTTTATATTCATTTACAATTGATTGGTCCGGCGTAGACGTACGGTTTGTGTTATTATCCCTACAGGTAGGCATTGATAATGATGAGCTAGGAGATTTGGTCAGTTGAGTTCTGCTATCTTGTAATAAATTTGTGTTTCTTATACAATTTTTATTAGGTTCGTGTTCTAGACAGTTTTTATTCTGAGATTCCATACACTTTTTGATTGTCGGTTCTACACACTTTCCATATATTGATTCTGATTATATACATTTTTCTTCTGCGTGTTCGATATTCTTTTTATTAGCGGTGTCTATACATTTACTTAAATATTTATAACTGTAGATTTAAAAATCTCTATGGGAATTTTAATTGATCCTGTTGTTTTTGAATTATTAAATTTATTGAATTCAATCTTTTTATCGTCTGAGCATTCTCTGTTGTTCAGGGCATCTCACAGATGCACCTTATTGATTGTCAGCTCATTAGAGCCAGTAAAACGGGTGTTATGGTACTTATAGTACCACATTTTTGGTCGTTTTTGTAGAAATGTTGGGTTCATGGCACGATACATCCTCCGGAGTGTATACAAGTGGGTAATTTTATTATTGGATATGGTTCAGCACATCTCACAGATGAACCCTGTTACCATTGATTTCATGAGAGCCAGCACAACGGATCCAATAAACCCAGATATACTACATTTTTGGTTATTTTAGGAGAAATTTCGGTTTTTAGCACGATACAGCCTCCGGAGTGTATACAGGTAACCAATTTTATGATTTTTAATTGTTCAGGGCGTCTCACAGATGAATGCTATTAATTTTAAGCTGACCAGAGCCAATATATTTTTAGTAATTTTTGAAGAAATTTCGGTTTGTTAAGACAACCCCCGGAGTGTATAAATGCGGAAAAGTTAGTTTAATTCTTTAAAACCGTTTATTTTAAAAATCCTTTATACAGCTACTTCATCTTTTTCAAATCAAAATGTTCCGAAAATAGTACACAGTATCGAGTTTTACCATGAGAAACTGTTTATTGTAGAATTGAATAATGTTGGAGTTCAACGATACTAAACTCTATCTGATTGCTCATTTCCATTTAACTCTGTGTTCACCTCGCTCAAGTCGGACGCATACGTCATCACTGCACCCACCTTTCTTAGTTTCATGGTTTATCGTGTGTTTTGACGATTTTATGCCTGTTTTTTTTTAATTTTGAAGGTGTGATTTATTAATACAGATGTTCAGTAAACTTCTCTAATTGTCAATCAAGAAATTGAATTCATACGAAGCACGTTATTTCAGTGTAAATTCAAAACTTTTGGATTCGTGTTTCAATGTATTCGTCGATAATCAGTTTCGTGAAAATTTAAAAAAAATATTTTACCAAAATTTTTTTTGCTTCACTATGCCAGGTCGAATATGTGCCTCGTGGCATCTTACAAAATCAATCAGCCTACTGCTGAGAAACCAGGACTAAATTTTCGTTTTAATCTGTTTCCGAAGGGGGCGATTTAGTTTCCACATCAACAAGGCGATAGTGGATACATCAATGTAAGAGGAATTATAAGTTTATTGTGGAAACATAAACAGTTTGTTATGAATTCTTACGTCATATCATTATGAGAGAGGCTTACAATATAAGTTATTATGTAAATTTTTTTATTATATCATACTATTATTTCGTTATGTATGTAATATTTTATTGTTTATATTTCCATGAAAAATGTATGGTATAGAAGGAGTTTCATGCAAAATATTTTTTGTTGATTTAGGTCTACCTGTACCTGTCCCAACTTTAAATTTGGGTGAGAAAAGTAACACTGCCAGTAATTTGAGAAAAATTATTTTCCCATTTTTTATGTATAAACCCGAATTTTTACATTATTATCTACTACATATTATTAATAATAACAATTTTAGAAAGCCTAACAGGTAAGTATGTTATTAACTATTACTACGAACAGATAGAAAAAATTGTTCGCCATTGTTAAATTTAGAAAGTCGTTTAACGCTTTATCTACAAAATCTACCTTACTTCCAATTTATGTACAAATAAACCTCAATGACGAATATTATGAAGGAACCACTTAGAATACATTAATTTGAAGTAAAGGTGAAGTTTATGTCTCTTGGAATCTATTTATTATTTACATCGCATAATATAATAAAGGGTAGTTATAGAATTTCCCATATGGATTTTGAAGCAATAAATAATTATGTATGTTCAAAAAAAAACCCAATTTTCGTAGAAAAATCTATTTCCTTATTCATTTGATTAAAAATACAGAACACATTAATGTTATTTTGTTTTGTAAACTCGATTTTATATAATTATACATGTGCCACAATTTATTATTTTTAAATCCAAATTCAAAATATGGTGTTACCCTTGCAGGTATTAGCAGTCTAAGAACCTTTAAAACTTCACATGCGGAATGTACGTCGCCTGCTCTTCCCGGTAACTGCGTTTACAACGTTGTCAAGTTGTATGGCTTTCTCGCGCATCGTCAACTGCCAAAATTAATTTGCCAACCTGTACAATGCAAATAATTGGAATGATTTTTGGAATGTAGTTAGTATGCATTTCACCATAATGAATGTTCAGTTTTGTAAATTACTAGTTCACACTTTTCCTGCTTTTCACAAGAAACTTTGATAATCATATTAATTCTTCAAGATTATATTTTTAATGTAGTACTAGTGCAACTTAAAAATTTCGATGATATAGCATTTGATGTAGAAATTTTGTAAACTACCCTGATGATGGTCCGAAATAAAGGAGCCGAAACGACGGAATCTACGTGATTTTTAATAGTAATGAAAGGAAGTTGGTGAGAAACCATTTAATATCTAAAACGAAAGATTTCGACAGCCAAGTAACCATTAAACAAAACATTAATTAGGTTGTATTGACCGCCGTTATGAGGTAAATTATAAATATTTAATCTGTGGTTGTATGTTTCATTTGCATTTCTGGTAATTTTTGTTGGATAGAGAGTGTTTGTGTTTAATTGTTCTGTTATTTAGACAAATGTTAATTAGACAAATTTGGTCATTTACGCCACACTGCGGTGCTTCCCTATTTGTTTAAATTGATAATTCATCTTATTATTCCAAATAATTGAATTTGTATATATTCATATAGTTATTCGTCAGCTATGGAATAAGAATAGCTAGATGATTGACGCTCAATCAAATAGGATTGAACAGAAATAATTGATGCTCAATACGGTACCAATCAAATAAAACTGAACGGGAACGATATGCGGCCGATACGCAGCCAATACAGGAGAGGGTATCATTTATCACACAAATATTCCTATTAATCGAAAATTGAAGCCAAACTAGACCCTAAAGTCGATGTATGTTTGTTCTTATACATAAAGAGTTATGTATATACCCATTATTCTATTGTGACAGGCTGAGTAGAATTCTACTGATGTTCTATTTTGCCAATGTCGGTAAATTATATTTCTTCCTCGGCTTTGAATGACTTTGTATATACAAATACATTGATGACAATTTTCCACTAATTAATTTGAAGAATTAATTCTGAGGAACGCTGGGGCAAGACTTTTAAGACTTCTACAATCCTTTATTTTTATTTACTGAAAACGAACGTCAACATCATTGAAAACGTTGTCAGAAAATAGTCGATATACATATTTCCTTCTAGTTATACGAATAAAACTAACCAAAGAAATGTAATCGAAAATTAGAAATGAATTACCTATTAAGGCTTTAAGAAAAATTTGAAAATTTGTGTCACCTTTGTAATTTAACTGCTTAACGATAGTTCATTCACAATTTTCCACCCTTTGACCAAAACTCGTACAGTCGAGAATGGAAATTTCACTTGAAAAGAGAAGTTGTCAGGAAAAGCGAAGTGGACCGTGAGTTATCTGTTGTTCGCTCTTTAATGACGTTTGCCGTGGTAAGTTAAGAAAACATCAGTGAGAAAGTTTTTAAATGGTACTGAAACGGTCGCTTCCTTTTTCGCCGTTTATTTATCCTAACCTGAATGTACTTTTAAATAGCATTTAGCACGGTAAAATATCAACTGTGATAAAATAAAAAAAAATTTTCTTTCTTCATACCACTTTTTCGAAATCTCTTCCAATAAAATATTGCTTGTATATTCATTCGATTTTTTTTTTGGGTTCATTGCGGTTTTGTTTATTCTTTATGGCATTTTCTTAATTTTTTCTACATTCCCTAACGATTTAATACGGGTTGTTAATTGAGACACGTATTACCATCGCCTATATTTTCAATAAGATTCAAAGCCACTCCACACTTATTTTTAAGGACAGTTTGTTGGCTGATTTTCAACTAAATTATATGAATCCTCTAGTGGTGGCGGACACACAAACTAAAATGTTAAATGGAAAGGGGGGTTGCGGATACCTCATTTTAAAGGTCGTTCAACTACGGTCTCAAAAATACCACATACTTAACTTTTTTTTAAGTATCGAAAACACTTTGTGATATTATTTTAATAAATTAAAATGAATGAAACTGAAGTACTATTATATAACGGTACATTTTAAAAGTATTTTACTTCTTATATCAAACAAAATAATAAAGAAGCATAATGTCTAGTTAAAAAAATTATTATTAGAAAGATTGTAATTTACTTATTGTGGCCGTACAGATTATAACGTAGAAAAAAGAGCCCAGGTATAGCATTCTTGAGATTTTTGTTAAAATATTTTTTATTCATAATTTCCAACGCCATTTCTTGTCGCCAAAATTACTGTATTATCAAATGAGTTTTGCGAGTAAAAGGTTGTGTGTTTATATTTTTTTAAATGGTATTCTTCTCTCTCTCTCTCTCTTTCCCTTTCTCTCTCTCTCTCTCTTTCTCTCTCCTCAGCCACTTCTCATCCACTCCTGGACATAGGCCTTTCCTAGTTCCTTCCACTGATTCCTATTCTGAACTTTATGAGACCAGATTCTACCTGATATCATTCTTATCACTATCCCAAGGGTGGTCTGCCTATACTTCGCATTGTCTCTCTTGGTCTCCATTTTATGATTCTCCTCGTCCATGTTTGTCCATGTTTCGTTGTCTTGTCTGGCTACATGAACCGCCCATTGTCATTTCATTTCTGTGAATAATTCTATAATGTATTTAACCTTTGTTCTTCTGCGAATTTCCTAGTTTCTTATTTTATTTCTCAGAATCACTACCACCATTGACCTTTCCATTGCCCTCTCCATAACCAGCGTTTTATCGGCGTTTCTTTGAATAAGGGCAATATATTCCATGCCGTATGTGGCAACTAGTAAAACACAACTATTGAATACTTTACATTTTAAGTTTATTGGGATGGCACTATTCTTAAACATATATGACAGATTACTATATGTGGCCCATGAGAGTTTTATTCGTGTTGATACTTTTGTTGATCCATTTCCTTTCACTAATGATATTTTATAGCCCAGATAATTATATTCATCTACATTTTCGATATTGGTGCCTTCAATAAATACATTCGTATATCTGGGCTCGTTATCTTCGTCTTAGAAATGTTCATTTTCAAACCGACATTATCTGCTTATCAGCTTAGTTACTGGAGCATTTGTGCGATCTCTGTGACGTAATCGGATATCAACACGACACCTTCCACGAATCGTAGATTATTTAAGTGTGTTCCATCTATTTCGATCCCTTTATTTTCCCAGTGTAGCCTTAGGAAGACATCCTCTAGATCCAACATAAATAATTTAGGCGATATGGTATCTCCCTGTCGGACTCCATGTTGAACCGCGATGCTGTTAATTTCAATGTCTTCGTCGATTTTAACGTGGAGGGATGCGTTTTTGTATACATTTTCGGTTATAGAAATAAACCTAGAGTTAATACGCTCGTTATCCATGGGTTTTAAAATATAACATATTTCAGTTGAATCTAAAGTCGATGAAGGCCGCCTGTTGCGCCGCTTATCTTTATTTCTAGCCGCAACACTCAGCACCCTCTGACAAAAATGAGTGTCTTTAGGATTTAGATGTTTTATCTGAATACAGTATACCTAACAAATATACTGTGGTCTGAATGACAACTGCTGTCATATAGTTGAAATAAAAGCAAGTTGAACTGTCATCGCATTTTTTACACATCAAACCTTATTCGCACCCGCAAGAAAAGTAGAAATTGTTACCGCCGCCACACCAGAACTTTGGAGAATAGACGTCTGGATTTCACAGGTAAGTGCATTCCTTTATACAAGATGCTGTTGTGGTTAAATTCGTTGGGTTTGTGGCCTTACACTCTCTTCACAGGGAAGTTTCCCAAAAACGCATCAACACAACCTGAATTGGTATGTTATATTCAGTTGTTTTCTCGATAAGTATTTTGATTGACTGTAGATGGTCTATTTTGGAGAATCCTTTTTTAAATCCGGCCTGCTCCGCCGGTTGATATAAGTCAAATTTCTGTGTCTCTTTGTTAACATATTTTTAAAAAACTTATATAGGTGCGAAAATAGGCTGGTGGGTCTATAGTTTTCTATATTTGTTGAGACCTATTTTTGAACAGTGGAATGGCTTCTACCTCAAGCCAGCTTTCTGGTATTTTGCCTTCATGAACACATTTAGTGAAAAGAATTAGGATATATTTTTTCAATAAAGTTCCGCCTAGTTTGATCATTTCGGTCGTTATTTTATCTTCGCCAAGACACTTATCAATTTTCATTCTACTTAGTGCATTTCGAATTTCTTCATTTGTGATATCTGGCACGTCTTTCGATCCAATATTCAATATTCTTCCCGTTCTATCCACAGGACGTTCAAGTGTGAACGAGTATAGGGTAGCGTAGAATTCTTCTATAGTTCTTGCGATGTCCTTTTTATTTGTTATAATTATTTTGTTTTTGTTACTGCCCACTCTGGATCAGACGGCACGTGGGAATTTTCTTAGCTTTGCCTTCTAATAGTCGAGACCTTACAGGCATAGGTGACCCTACCAGTAGCTACGCTACCGTTGGCATCGCTCCCTGGCTATGAAGGCTACTGATCCCTCTCACCAACGACAAGAAATGAATTATTCTCATATATGGGAAGTGTGGAAGATCTGCAAGAAGAACGTCAACAATGTTTAATGAAACATATCCGAATAGTAATTTCAAATCAGAAATATGTTCTTGAATTAGTTGCTAAGTTTAGTGGAACTGGTTCCGTTGCTAACAAATAAATAAATAATCGCCGTGATTTGGATGGAGCAGCACAAATAGTAGTTTTAGGCACCTTAACTGCGCATCATTTCGCAGTATGGCACGTCAAGAAGGAATGTCTAACGGAATAGTAAACAAAGCACTACAGTTAAATACATTTCAGCCGTATAAAATGCAAATTTTTCAACAGATTTTTGAAGACGATTTTGACAGCAGGATCGAATTTTGTGAAGCAATGACGGCTTCTATAATTGACACCAGAATATTTTGCATAATATTTGATTTACTGATAGCGTTTTTTGTCAATGGACATGTCAATAACAAGAAAAGTTGTCGCAACTAGAGCGATGAGAACTTTTAGAGAAGGTCATATACAGTATCCAAAGAAAGTGAACGTTTGGGCTGGTACTCTTGGGAATAGTATTATTCTATCTTTATTCATTTAAGAAAAAATCTAACTGGTGAGGTCTACTTAGATTTACTTCGAGATGTAATAGACCCCTTAACAAAGGCGAAGTGCAGGTGCACCCCAAACTTGGTTATTCGTTAATTTTCAATTTAATTCACTCACAAGCGTGAACATAAAAAGTTGCTGGGGTACGCGTGCACCCCTCTTAGTGCCTAACGCTATGTCTTTGAAGAACAGTAATATTTACTTTATTCTTTTAGTATTTACACATAATTTGTAGAGGGCGCTGCATTCTCTGTTTCCGTGTGCTTCCAATATTATGCATGAGTTCAGATATATAATAAGATTGAAGTTTGGTCAAAATATTTACAGTATTTCAGTCGGAAGACGTTTGAGATTGCTGTAACTTATAGTGTATTATTCTGAATATTAGATTTCTTATAATTAGATTTGTGTGTTTGTTACCCTGAATAATGGTTTGGTAGAATTTACAAGAATAATGAAAATATTGATTAAGCTGTTGGAGCGCCTCAACCATCACGACATGCCCCACTAAAAAGCAGTAGAAGTTTTATGCTGATCATGGCGGTGACGATAAAGAATTTTTGAATGAAGTATGCTCAGACTCTGACGCGTTATAGTTCTAATGTTTCTACTATTAAATCAGCTTTTATGTTGTTTCTCACACTCGAAATTATTGAACTCATTGCTGTGGAGACAAATCGAAAAGCGGATTTGATATACCAAGAAGCTTCCAGAAAAAATACATAATTGGAAGCCTATAGATAGTATAGAAATATACGCATATATCGGTTTACTTTTTACACAACGTGTGTTGGAAGCGAACAAGGAATCTGTCAGATCGTTGTGGAAATCGAATGAAATATATTGCAGACCATTATTTCCTGCCACTATGTTATGTTGACTGGATTTATCAGAAACGCATAGTCAAAATATCTGTCGAAAAGAGTAAACTTGCTATGAGTTCTTCTTCACATGTATGCATCGATGAACAGCTCGTGGATTCCGAGGAAAAACATCCTTCAGGGTGTATATGAAAAGTGAGCCCGATAAATATGGTCTTAAAAACTGGGTACTTGCCTATACCGAAATAGTATACGTACCCAATATGCACGTGTATTTAGGCAAAAACCGTAAAAAGAACAAGGTAAAAGAGTTTTTTCGGACTTAGTGGATTATTTACTAGCCGGCTATCAAATAACAACAGACAATTTTTTACAAGTATGTCGTACTCTTTGTTGGACAATTACAAAGCTGATATCTCTTACCGGTTATTACCATCATCACATAAAGAGAAATTTTCTAGTAAGTGTTCTGTTGTACGAAAAAGCATACCTTAGTTTCTTATGTTCCAGAGAAAAAGAGGGCAGTTAAACTTTTATCCAGGAAACATCATGATATATATACATATCATATATATATATATATATATATATATATATATATATATATATATATATATATATATATCGATTTTCTACTACACCTGTTTTAGTCGAAATTTCAATAATTTCGACGTATTGGCCTGAACGATCTTCGCAGGGAAAAACATCTACATTCCTGGCTAATACCACGCAGAATATTGAATTACATCCCCTTCGAAAACCGTGACGTCGATCGGCCATCTGGTGCGGACATCTGTGGTGATTCGCAATTCAACCTTCGTGGGTCTCTTTATATATATATATATATATATATATATATATATATATATATATATATATATATATATATATATATATATATATATATAATATATATATATATATATATATATATATATATATATATATACTCCTACACCCTATAATAATAAAGGTGGTCGAATTGGTGGTCAATTCTGGACGGAGACAGGAAAATTAGATGTTTGTATCTTAAAAGGCATCTTAAACATCACTAAGTACCAGTTAAAACTAATATATTGCTATAAATCTCTAAAGTAGACCAGGCATATATTATTTAAAGAAATTAAGACCTCACCTTTTGCACAATAATTGTTTCTGATAAACCGATGAATGGCCGAATTTCGGTAGATTTGCGTGTTTATGAAAGTTTGATTACAATATAAGGCGAATTTGAGCTACGCCCGATTTTGCCGGTAGATTTACTATGTTAATTTAATCTCACATTCTCCGAATCGATGTAAACTGTATTTCCTTGTATATCTTGACTTAAGGTTTATTAAAATATTGAAGATCTCCTCTTTTAAGTTATTCTATCCATTATAGATGTTTTAGTTTTTAATGATCCCAACCGATTTCTAATCAAATGTCAGCTTCTCAAATATTGTGAGATAATCGATTTAGATATCTTATTGCAATTTGAACAGTACTTCTATTTTTAATGTAAAAGTATTTTGCTGGAGTGTAATAACAATTTTAGGCTTATTTCAGAATGGAATACGTTCTACAACTTTTGTATTTAACATTTTTCTCTAAATTGTATATTAACACATTTATTTAAGAAAATTCACAAATTTACCAGAATTTATTTTTATTTTTTTGTTTTTGATTTTATGCCAAAATGTTACTTTGGTTTTTTGTACATCTCAAAACATTATATTACTTTTGTATCTAATTTTTTATTTTGGGTTTTATGCAAAAATGTTACTGAAATAAGCCTGTCCAATTGGTCCTGTGCCATTGGGATTTTTTTATTAATAAAAAAAATCTTACACAAAAATCGTTAATTCATCAAACATATAATGAGGAAATCTCCATTTTTCTTGACAATTTTAACATTATGTCAATTTCAGATTTCTTAACTTTTTCCGATGAAAAAGTGGTTGCAACACATTTTCTACCTCTATAACTTTTACTCTCGACTGCATACATTCACATACTTCTTTGTATTTTCTTTCCGTTCCATTAATACTGAAAACATTTTTATAATTCCATTATTTTGTTTGAAACAGGAAATAATTACTTACCTTCACTGTAATATTTATCATGGATGAATGCAGATATATGAAAAATTTTGCATTTGAACAAGTAAGCCAAACATTTGGTGTTATTTTATGAACATGATATTCCCTCAGTCGAGCATCATATTTACCTCAACAGTTTCTTCCCTAGGGGTACAAAATTTATATTGCGCGCATTTTTCGTGCTATCCGTGTAAGTATAACATAATTTCGTTTAGCAAACAATTTTGTGTTGCATTTAATTATAATAGAACGAGAAAGATGTTTTCATGAAAACCGAATACAATTTCCACACGCAATCTTAAAAATAATTTTAAACGAAAAATTAACTAAATTAGGACGTTTATTGTTTTATCCAGCGGTATTTCATCAAAACAAGTTGATTTATAAAACAAAAACTCACTAATAAATTATTTATGTTTTTTATAATTATTGTTCTAGTCTTCATATTACGGAATATGGTAATAAATTGTACGAAATATTACTGAAAATTTTACACCTGTCATTTTAATCCTATATACTATAATTTCGACAGTTGCCCATGGTAACCTTCAAATTTTTCGGAAATTTTTTCCTCCCGCCAAACTAGATAAACAAAATTAATAAGTGGACATTTTTTACAGCTATCATATGGTTCAAAAATCAATACCTATCCATAATTTTGCTTTGTAATGTTTTTATTTATTTTAAAATAGTAAATAGATTCAAACAATTATTTACCAAATATTTCTTCTATTCATGCTAAATGTTTTTGAAATCTGGCTGGACCTATTCTCTTCCGCGTATTATTGTCTGTCGTCGACAAACATTAATATTAGACTGAACGACAGCTTATTAACAAAAAAATATACACCAGGCCTAACCATTCAAAATTGATCTACCTGATTTTTCTATATTCAGTATTTGTTTTTTAAATAATTTCTGTTCAATGGTTAAATAAAATATAGTTTACTTTTTTCTCTCATTAATAAACGTGAATGTAGAAAAAATATTGTTTACAACTCTTTGGAAAAGCACTTTTCCTACACACTAGATTTGCGGCACTCGCCGTACGGATCGTGCCACAAACTTCTGCCTGTGTGGGATAAGTGACGTTACTATTTCTATCCCTGGTTGGTCCAACTACGAATGACAACATTATGCGGTATCTTTTTTTGTTTTTCGAAGATACCTATTTTGTACTGCCTTCTTCTACTCAGGATTTTCTTACACCGTTATCTTCACTATAACAACTGTGACTATATTCAGTGCCCGGATGGAGAATTTCAGTTTCAATTACTAATATCTAATTATTTATCATCCTGTAGAACATATACTTCTATATCATGGGATTTGTAAGATCGAATACAAAAACAAAACTGGTCGCGAGAAAAATCTGGGACGTATTTTTAAGTTTTTGTGTCTACCGCTAGAGGGCGTAATTGAATACAAATACATTTAAATGCGAAATTTTACAAAGTGTATCTAATTAAGGAGCGTAACCGAAACAAACATCCTATTCTTCGAAAAATTCTGCATATATTTGATATTACAAGTTTTCGTCTATCGACTCAAATAAGGTCTGGGGGGAGTGGGAACTTTGTTATGAAAAAACGCTCATAACTCCGGTTTTATTTAACCGGTTTTTGCAAACTTTGTTGTCCTTGAAAACAGTAGTTTTCCTCCAACATAAGAGTAGTAGTTTCGTTATACATATTGGGTATCATCCCTGCTAGAGGGCTCTAATTTTTTAATATAGTTAACTTTGAAAAATATTAAATAAAAGTATGCAGCTTTAATCGTGAATTATATAAGGAAACCTAATTAGCAACAGTGTAGCGAAATCCGCATGTCGATATATTTTTCTTGTCACAAGATATATCAAAAAAGTGTAAAGCTTAATATTTCCCATTGGATATAGTTTAACTACTATGGTTGTACATACGGAACGGATTTTAATAATTTGGAACTAATTAAAATTGACTTTCCTAGCATTATTAATAAGTATTTCAATATTACTATTAATGTTACTAGGAAACTGCGTCAAGGAAGTTAGAGGGGAAATATATAAAAACGCGTAGTGGGTAATGGAAAAGACAAACACTATATATTTCTACTTTAACTTCCTTAACGTCGTTTCCCAGTAATAGACCAAGAGCCCGTGTCCATTTTAGAGGTAGTAATAAGTTTACCCTCTTTTACCACTAAACCTTGTTTTATGTATGTGGACGATGCTACAGATACTCTGGCCATACATGATTTTCGGGGCAAAATATGGGTAGAAGGCTTACAAACCTGTTATCCAAAAGTGAGTAAAAATTATCATAAGTTTACGAGTGAGGGTAGTAGAAATGAAAATCAAAAACAAAAAAATTTGAGTTTATGATTGATAATCGGGGAATCTCAACTGTACCCTTTAAGCGACACAAACTTCGCTCGCCAGCCTTTTTCTATGCGGCGCAAGGGCGCTGGGCACACCGATTTTGGAAATATTTCGAAGTTCTATTCCAGCTGTCTAATGGGAAAATGCAGTTAACAGTTATCCAACATGTGGTGGAAATATAGTCCGTCTAGAAAATATTCGGAAAACAGAAAGCATCATTATAATTTTTCGGTATATATTTTTATTCCTCAAATTAATATAATTATTATAAATACCTCATATCATTGAATTATACAACCTCCATTTAACTCTAAACACTTAATTGAGCGTTCAGGCAAACCCGAAACTAGGTCAACGCTATAATGTTCGGTGATGATGGTCCAGGCAAGTAAAAGTGACCGAATCAAATCTTTTTTATTTCGTGGCGCTGCTCGTTCCACTTCGATCTTCATTAATCCTCATATGTTTTCAATGGGACTAAGATCTGGTGAAGCTGCTGACCGTGAAATTGTCAAGTTTTGTTCTTCCATCTAAGCTTCTGTATATGCAGATGTATGGCATCTTGAATTATCCTGCTGTAATCACCAGCCCTCTGGATATGAAGCATGAGCTGTTTCAAGAATAAAACCATTTAGAATTTCACTATTAATGGACCATCAACTATACAAAGAGTTGTAGCACCACGCACAGATATTGTTCCCCAAACCAATATTTTATTGGGAAATTTTAAAAGGAACTTGTCCCCTTGATAGGATTTTTAGGTGATTAGCACCAAGCGGGAAACAGCTTTCGTAGGATATACTCGTAAAAACATTACCAAAGTTATCTTCTCGAAAATATTGACAAAAATCGATTCTTCGTTGCCTTTGTAAAGGTGTCATTGCAGGGACTTTCTTTGGTTGCCTTGATATGTAGCCTTGTCTTTTCAGTGCCTTACGGACAGTTTTTGGACACACGTTTATTCTTCGTTGATCTATAGATCTGTTTGCCAATTTTCGAAACATTCGGCACGGATTTTGTCATCCTAAGGCCACAAAAACATTTAAATTGTTTTCGCTAATCATACGCGGTCTTCCCGAAACTGGTCCATGACTCATATCTCTCCAATTTTTTATCCTCTTTACTGTCTCATATATTGCACCTTTTCCGAGATCAGTCAATTATTCAACGTTCTGGAGCACCTTTTCTACATGAATATTCCACCAATTTCCTTTTTTCTAGTTGTGACAATATTAGACAAAAATTAGGCCTGCTTGCAATCAAGATTATGTGACAGATGGTATTGTCATGTAATTTTTGCCATGGCCTACTATTGGCACAATCTACTTGATGCATTACTACCGTCTTAGGATGTTAAAACAAAGAAATATCTTAAAATTAGGAGAAAGATTAAATTCCGGATACTTTCTAGACGGACTATATTTCCTCTCGTAGAAACAAGTTCGTGGAATGAGGCTCTAGAGAGCACGGCTACCAATTATGGATTTTTATCACAAAGGTTTATGACTGACAATCAAAAATATAGTTACAACGTAAGCACATAGAATATGAAAACACAGTTATCAGTCGTTTATGGAATAGTCGCTAAACTAGCACGTAGGTACGTTGCAGTTGCTCGGTGCTGATATAATAAGACTATCATTAAAACATCGCCCCTAATTTCTTCAATACTGTAAACTGACGACTGGCACTTCAATGCCTACCTAAATTGGATTTGCTGGATCGATGAATTCATGAGTTAGCCGTCTCATGTGTCGGTGATCCGTATCTACAGATCCGTATTTGCAGAGCTACGTCGCAAATAGCTACAAAATAGGGATTGAAAATTATCTCGTTTATTATCGAGTTTATAGTAAGTGTTCACCCAGTTGTTTATATCGTAAGTATTGCACTCCCTCAAAGATTTATCAGCTATTATATTATTTATACTGCAAGTCTTGCACCCCCATAAAGATATATTAATTATTATGGTTCCCAACCGGTGAGTCGGGGAAGCGTTGTGACTCGATTCTATCAGAAACCATCGAATAAATCATCAGAAAATATGAGAAAAAATTAAAAAACCGAATGATTCCATGATGAAGTCAGACTATGAGGAAAGAGACTTAATAACGTTTTGGATGGAAACGAGGACAGAATATGCAGCAATATCCAGCAGCATTGAGGTTTCTGATGGTATTTTCCACTACCTACTTATGTGAAGGTACTTTTTCAACTTTGGTTTTCCTAGAACAAATACAGAAATCAACAAGTGACTTTAAATGGAAGAATTAATAATATTAGTGCTGAATACTTAGAAAAATATGTCATTTTATACAATTGACACACTGACATATATTATTAACCATTGTATGGAACAGGGACAGTGGCCCAAGTTATTTAAAAAAGAAGGTTGTTACTCCAATTTACAAAAGCGGAGATGAGACTCTAAGTATAAAATTTCGGCCTATATCCCTAATTCCACATATGTCAAAGGTATTTGAGAAAATAATAGAAAACAGACTTGATTCTTATAAAATAAATCTCATTTAATTTCCCCTAACCAATTTGGCATTAAACAAAAAAGATCTACCCAAGACGCTTTCTTGAAAGTAACATCAAAAATGTATGATTCAGTAAATAGTAACAAGGTGTGTTTATGTGCCTTCCTGGATGTTGCAAAAAGTGTTTGACACTGTCAGACATGGCAAACTATTACGGACGTTAGAATGTATCGGCACACAAAACAATTCCTTATAGTTATTTCAAAGCTACCTATATGATTAAGTAAAGATTGACGGGCTAACAAGTGGAGAAATAATTATAACGTTATAGAGTGTCCCAAAGGAACAATTTTAGATTCCGTGTTATTCAATATTTGTATAAATGAATTGTTTTCAGTGAGCAGTACTGGACATACAATTAGATTGGCTGACGATGCAGCAATTATTTATGATATTGATTATTGCTATGATTTGAAATAGTTGAAAATGATCTAAGATTAGTTAAGGATTGCTTTGATCATAAATTATTTACTCTAAATTTTATTAAAACATATTTGCCATTTCTTATTTCTAATAGAGCATAATAATGGCTGCACATAATAAATATTTGGGGATTTTATAGATAAAAATATAAAATGGAAGAATCATATTAAGTTTACTATAATAAAACTAGAGATTATGCTTTATAAATTTAAATGTTCAAAAAAATATGTATCATGTCAATATTTGCAGACATTGTACTACGGTCTAGTGGAAATCCATCTCAGGTATGGCTTATTGTCTTGAGGATGTGCTTCCAGAACATTTATAGGTCCCTTAGAGAGTGATGCGCTGTATAATGTTGGACATAAAGAACTTATATTTTCTGTGTGCATCTGTAAAATACCATACTATGAAAAATAAAATTAACTCACCTGCACATACAAATGAATCCAGAAATAAACACTTATATGTAGTTCCCATGATAACAAAATCTTTATGTCAAATTCTTCATATTAACAAAACCAAGAAAAGTTTTGTGAAATTAATATTGTCGCTTAAATTCAAACTCAGATATAAATTTTAACTACAATAACACGTATCTATCTGCTATATATCTTCATTCTCTATCCACTTCATATATTTTATGTATAATTATAGTGTATTCCTCTTTTACCGAAACATCTCTGGCATAAAATTTTTAGTATTTGTAATTAAGAAATTGGTTTTCATACGCTGTTCGGGATACAAATGAATAAATTATTATTATTATTTGTCTGCCTCTTCATTTTGGGTTTAATACTGATTGTAGAATTAATTTTTATAGAAGAAATTGATAACATATTTGCATTGGACATAACAAAATGACAAATTACATTTGTATTGTAACCTCAACTAACGCTGTTGTCAAGTATATTTAAACGTGAGGACGATAAAATTCGATGATGCTAGGAACGGTGCTCGAGAATATCATTTCTAGGAACTATTCGCAAATAGAGCATTCACAGGCTTGCGTATACAAGACGTTGGGAACGATGTCAATAATAGCGCCCCGGTTCGAGATTCAGGGTGGATGAAACTCAATCACTGACCACCACACCAGCAAAAAATAATTTACCGGTGGCGACAGTGATTTTGTTACCGAAATATCGAAACCACACCTGCCAAGCGTTCAAATTTACAAATATTTTTCAAAAGTCACAGCTTTTATTTTCTAGAACTGAATATATTTTTAATAAATACGTGGAAAAATATCAATGTTGCTGCAAATGGAAGATCATACATGAATTATATGGCAAATGTATGCATAATTTGCCCGTAGATAATATACTTTTTAATTAATCAAAAAAATAGAATTGCGGGGTGAGGAAGACGATTAAATTTTCGGTATAAGATTATCTAGCGCAAAAATTTATAGAAGAGGGCGGAGACGAGACGTGACATGGCGCGAGTGAAGTGCTGTCACTCTTGATGTATATATATATATATATATATATATATATATATATATATATATATTACAAACAATTATCAATTATTCTTGGTATTTATGGTTCTGCATAAAATTGGAAAGGATTATATGGTAAGTTTTAAGAAATATATTTGTATCATACGTCATGTTAATTGTAAACAGTCTTTTGTAGAACACCTTTCTGATGAAGGACTTTGACTGTCCGAAACGTCAAAACTAAACTAAAATGTAAAATAAAAAACTGAAAATCCTTTCCAATTTCATGCGGAACCATAAATCCCAAGAATAATTGTTTGAAAAATAAATAAAATAGGTTCAAGAAATAAACAAACACAATATATATATATATATATATATATATATATATATATATATATATATATATATATATATAGTTTGAACCATCCAGCAAATATAATGAGCACTTTGAAACTATTTTTTTGAATAAATTGACGATGGTGTCATGTATGACATAATTTTAATTTTTTTTGTAATAAAAATTCTTCATGCAATTTATAATTTTAAGTTCTTTCATGGGATTTCAGTTTTATTTGGAATTATTTTAATTTAAGTGTACAGTAATATATTTTGTATGTTTACTTAAGAAAAGGGAGCTAGTTACATATATGAGAGATGCGGCAATTTAGAAACGATAAACCCACTCTTGGTAAAACAAGCTTCTAGCATTGTACCGAAAACATTGTCCGATATAAAAGTAGCAGTCACTATATTGGAAGCAAAATGTAGGGCCAAAGATAAGATAATCGAAGAAACAACACAGAAATTACGAAATCACTTGAGTAGTTCTGTATTAATTGATCTTATGAACCGTATCGAATCTTAAAAAAACGCTCAAACTCAAATCGATCATTTTTCAAAGGATAAAAAGGGAATTCCGTGTAAATGCGGAAGAATCCATAAAGATAACAAACCTGTTTGTTTAAGTGGATTCATGGTAATCAATTTCAAAAGAATCCGTCGAAATTAGAATGTTATATAAAAGAAACATGTTAAATTTTCATATAGTTAGTAATTATGTTATTTTATGCAAGGGATTTCAGGAATTTTTAATAAATAGTAAGTAAGTTATGTTAGTATTTATATGTATAAAAAAAACTTAATCTCTATATATATTCTAATTTATAATAATAAAATGTTATTTTCATGTATATACGGTTCACACGATAGAGTTTAGTTTCGCTAGCAACCCGCAACGAGATGGATTGATGAAAATAAAGAGAAAAACATCAGTGAATTTTGAGACGTCAAAGTGGGAAATAATATAATAATTGATCTCGATATTTGAGGTAGAACAGAAAGATATTTGAATCAAATATATAATCATAATCAGAAGGAAGATGAATATTTATATATACAGTTAAAGGAGTGATTTTTGAAGCGTGAGTGCATTTTTGAATGTCAAAAAGGGGAAGGATAAATTATCTCCACAAGAAAAACGATTCAAACGACTATATTTGATAAAAAAGGAAAGTTAACCCAATTTTAAAGTGATGAAATGAAGAGAGAATATTATTTAAATAATAATGGATTTAAACTAATACAATGGAATTTGATACATACTGAAATTTGTTCATAATTTCAATCGAGTTGAGTGATGAAAGCATGGATGGTTGATAGAATTCTGAGTTCTTAGAGAGGTTTTTTGGCTCATATTGTTGAAGATGATTAGAAGTTTTGGACCACACAACCTCAAATCCGGTGTGATATAAGGTACGCAAAATTTATTGATTTTATGAGCTTGTAAAACGGATTTGTGCGTAATTAGTGTCATTCCGGTTTACTTTTAACATTTGCGGAAAATTAAATACACATTTTTCTAAAATTTGACAATCATTGGCGGTTTATATATTTTTTATTATTTAGAATAAGATAGTTATAATTATATGTTATTATGGTAATAATTTTGGATTGTTACCTATGATATGTGTACATAGATGCAGTAAAATATTTCATAATTAAAATTTCTTGAAGTCATAAGTTTGTACATTTTAATTACACAATTCAAATAATTAGGGTAAATTTAAATGGTGCAATTGAACCCTACCCTTTGATAGAGTTTGTTATACATGCTTAACGTTTAATCAATCACAAATAATTAAATAATAAATAGATATAGAATACATAATAAATATATTATATCATAACAAATTGTCATAAAAAAACGTTGGGCAATTATAATAATAAATATATTCTATACTATAACACAATAGAATTAGCAAAGTAAGTTTCTTATCAAAGAAAAAACATAAATTTCAGAATATTTTAAGTTATATCAAAATATGTCAAGTTATCGTGGAACAGTTTCATTCCTACCACAAATGTATATATTTGTTGAAGTTCAATTTAATATAAAAATAATTACCTAACAAGTAACAAGTAATGTCTGTTTTACATCTAATCTGAACTGATCTGTTAAAGGTTGTTAAAAGTGGCACGAACACACATACTCCCTGAGTGTAGGTAAATAGAAAGACACATAAATACCTGAGCCAAAAAAGGTCCCATCAATTGAAATAAACGAATCATTTTTATAGGTAATTGGTGCTCCACTTTTAATAGAAATATAATTAACAAAAGGGAGAGTTAAACATTCAAAATTTCATACCACAATATAAGTAATAACACATTCTTGAATGAATAAATCAAAACCTTACAAATGTTATAAAAACAATATCAAAAAATAAATCAAATAAAGAACTCTAACAATTTGAAATTGTCGTTAATTATAAATGAAAAGACCAATTGTCATAAAAAACTGTACATATAATTATTTTTAACAGTGCGCGCAAATGAAAATGAATAATGTCATAACAATACGGAAATCGAGACCCTGACGTGATATACCTATTATTTATTCATTTTATTAAAACAAATGACATAGCAACGGACGTGACAACGAGTGTGATAAAAACAATTTGAGGAGATTGATTTGAATTTTGAAAGAAAGCGGAGAGATAGAAATGTTGAGAACTTTAAAATAGAAATTAACAATAAAAAAACTTTATATTGGAAAATGGTAACTAAAAGTTTTGAAAGAAACTTCTAGGTGATACCAGGAATGGAGATGCCGTCAAGAACAATTAGTGGAATGTAATTATGGAATCTTCAGAATACACAGAATACCGATAAGTACCTATTTTCGTTATAATTTCTAAAACAACCATCCCATAAACATTTGAAAAACTTGGATTCACAAACTCGCGTGTGTCTGAACGTTTTCAAACGTAACAATAAAAACTTATTCAATTTAATCCTAGCATCATAAATAATAATTAGCTCACCTGTATAGTAAATATTCACTTCAGAGATATCTTTGAACTCTTGATGATTTGAAACCATATTATTAATAACTAAATAAATATTTTATCACCTTTAAAATACTCAACGAATTACACCAATCTTTCTTCATATAATAAACATCTAATAAACTATTTCACTATGCATTCTTTTATTCTTAAAAATATTTTCATAAATCAGATTAATGTGAGGTTAACTATCAAATCATCAAGTAATAATTTAGTCTAAGAATCCTATTCACATCATAATATAACTTTCTTTATTTGACTTATCACCTTGGAATGAGAAGGAATGTATGTATTCTTTTGTATTAAATTTGGGAATCATTCTGCTCTGTTTTAATTAGACAACCAGTAATACATTTCCAGTGGCGTAACCTAATAAACTTAAAATTAAAATATTTCCCATAATATTACAACAACGTAGACAAAGAAAATACTCTCTACACTACAATACATTATAATACATAACAAATGTCAGTTCAACTTGAGGCAAATTAAAAGAAAATTCCATTGATAGGAAGTATTAAAAACATTTTAATTGCACAATTGAAATTCCTCTTATAATATTATATATAATTATATAACAAATGTCGGCCCAACGTAGGGAAAATTAGAGAAGGTTTATTAAATAGAGAAAGTTTAATCATATAAAAACATTACAATTTCTCACACCAATCATATAACAATATATATATATATATATATATATATATATATATATATATATATATATATATATATATATATTCATGTGTTTGTGTCAGACTGCGCGGGACCTGCAGTTTTAATTCTCCGCATTCTCAGAGAGGAATATTGGAATAACATGGTATTCTACAATGAAAAGATATTCCAATCTTATAACAGTAGATAGCTACTATTTTATCGTCAAAAAACTCAAGATTAGAGGATAACTGTATGCTTAGTACTGCTAATAATGGCCGCGGATAAGCGTTTAACGGACCTTCAATGTATTGGGTGGTTAACAACTGAATCGACTCCATTGAAAAATCCCATATTTTGCACATTATTCATAAAATTCTTTATATTTTACTGTCAAGATTGTATTGGTTAAGGGTAATTTGTTTGTAAAAACGAAATAAACACTATTGCCTGTAGTGGCTAGTGAAAAATATAAAATTCATGCTATAGCATGTAATGCAAGCGCGGATGTTATAACAACTGACCTTGATAGAAATAGAACCGGGGGTTGCGATCACACGCCGACCGACCACGATCGATAAGTATGGCATTGTTATCTCTTTTTCTAGACTGGAGCCGTTTCAAGTCCATTTAATGCACTGTATAATTCCAGCAGTCTCGTAAATTTCCTGGGAATGTACTTCCGAACTGAAAGTGCTTTATTGTTTGGGTTTACACATTAAACTACGACGATGGATTTAAGTATGTTACATGTTACCATGTTACAGTTCATGGGTTACATAGTGACAACTCTAGAGGGACAGCTACATATCAATGCTTTATCAAGAAAATGGATATCAAGCATGTCAGATGTCAGATCAACATTTGTTTATATATTCCGTATTATCAGAATGTAGTTGTAAAAGAAATTACTTTAGAACAATACAGACGCATTATCTTATTACCCTCAAATTTTGGGGACCGAGTTGTGCTGCAATGTTGAAGTGAATCTTATTATACTTTCTAATAATCATCAATAGTAGGAGTCAAATACTGGATAGAATAACACTAATTTCTATTTACGATGATAACATATTATCATAGAAACGTCATTTCAAATTTATAAACACGAGTCGCCATAGTCGACGAAAAAATATGGCTTCGGTGTCCGTACACACACATAGGCGCTCGTGAGAAAACCCGTCCCATTAAGTAGATGCGAAGTAGGACATTCCACCCACCCCCTGTCATTCAGATAGGACCTAATCGTAGTTCTGTGAAAAATTGCGGGAGGTCTCAATCTTCTTTCGAAGGTGTAGCTGTGATGGCTATAGTCCCTTGTCCGTCCGCGGTTGTTTGTATCGTTGTCGAAATGTGTGTTTGTGATCGCTGCTTCAGCCATAACTTTCCTTGCCTGCTTCGTCGAGGTACTCCCTAAGCTGAGTGGTCCATCGTCTTCTTTATAGCTGTCCCCGATGCGTAAATCGGCGACTACCTTATGCAGTAGCGCGGAATTACCGTGTCGGGGGGTTCCTCATACTTCATTTCCCCGGGATTTTTTTAGAAATTTTGGGTCTTTTGGAGTGCAGGCGATTGCTCGCCTGTACGGTTTTTGGTTTTATTTGGTGTACAGACGATTGCTCGTCTGTACGGCTATTTGTTTTTTATGGGGATTTTCATGCCTAGTCTTCTATTTGTTTTCTTAGTCTCTTGTACTTCCTGTAGTCTTCTTTCCTGTAGCTTATTAAGTCCGTCAGTTCTATATTTGGACGTATTATCAGCTCTTTGAAGAGTTTCCTCGCTATTTCGTCTATTATTTCAAGTACTTTCTCTACTTGTGTTTCTTCGTATACATCTACATTCCTTTTGTTCCATTGGGTGTTTGTCGCTTGTCTTAGCGATATGTTTTGTTGCACGTGTAGTTTCTGTCTACTCGTTTCGCAGGTGTGTCCCCAGGCGACTGAGGCGTACGTGATTATTGGGATTATTATGCTTTTTATAAATCTCAACTTGATCTTGAGGTTGAGTTTACTTTTCCTCCCTATCAATCCGGCCAGTCTTGTCATTGCTTGCCTCGTTCTATCTATTATGATGTTCACGTGTGGGATTAATATTAGTCCCTGGTCTTTCGTTATTCCTAAGTACATTGCTTTCTCTGCCCATCCGCCGTCGATTTCTATTTTTTCTTCTGGTCGCTGGAGTCGTTTTTGTAAACAGAACCGCATGGGTTTTTTCACTGTTTATCATTATTTTCCATATTTTGCACCATTCGTCGACTTCGTTTGCTGCTGTTTGCAGTCTGTTTGTGATATTTTTCACTTTCACGCAATTCGTGGCTATGGCAGTATCATTGGCGTAGAGTGCGTTCATGGTCTACTCTATTTTTGGGATATCTCCGGTGTATATGTTATATAGTGTGGGGGATAGTACTGCCCCTTGCGGTACTCCTACTTCTTGATGGCCTACTTGCGATCTCTAGATTGCTACCTTCACTTGGAATTTTCTCTCTTTGTGATATCTGTTCAGGAATTTTATCAGAGATTTTGTGTATCCTGGCCCTTTCATTTTGTATCGAGGAATATTGCTCCTGTAGATACCTTCTGATTAAAACCTTGAGTTGTATATTCTACAAATGCTAAGATTTTTTTTTCGGTGCTGTGTTCTCTTCTGAATCCGAACTGTTCGTCTGGTATTACGTTTAATACTCTTGTTTGTTCGTCTAATATCCGCAATATAGTTCTTTCTGCTATTTTGCTCATTGCTTGTAGCAAACTGATTGGTATGTAATTTTGCGGAAACATTGGATTATTTCCGGATTTTCTTAGCATAATTATTTCTGCATGTTTTCATTTTGTCGGGAAGTGTTTCGTCCTTAAAATGCCGTTGATGATGTTGGTTTAGTATGTGATAGTTTTTTTGGGCATGTTTTTCAACGCTCTGTTTGATATTCCGTCTATTCCGGTTGCCGTTTTCTTAGAAGCTGATCTTAGCATTTCTTTTACTTCTAGAGGAGTTGTGAACCATAGGGGTTCATACTCCTCCTCCGCTAGGTACTGGGGATGCTTTCTCCTACCATGTCTGAGTAATCCATGTCTTCGTCTTGGTGTAAACTGAGTTTCTAGCGTTCTTTTCAACGCTTCCACTTTTTCTGTTTCGGTGTAGATCATCCCGTGGGCTCCGTGTATCAGCGGCATCGGTTTTTTATCCTCTCATAGAACTTTTGCGATACTACATATGCTCGGTTTTTGCGGGTCTAGTTCGTTTATTATTTTGTTCCATTCTTCCCTCCTGTGTTCAATTTAGTTTTCCTTATATTTCTTCTTTGATTTTCCTGACTCTCATTATTTCGTCAAGGTTATCTGTCCTGCGTGTGCTCCTCGTGATTTGGTTCTTTTCCCTAATCAAATTTGTTAGGTCATCTATGTTTTTGAATTTGCCGTATTTGTCTGCTACGGATGTTGTGGTACTTCGTTCTAACGCTTCTGTTAGTGCTTCTTCGAAGAAACAGACTTGCGCTTCCAGTGTTTCTGCATTAGTTATTTCCACTATCGGGGTCTTGATGTCTGTCTGTACCGCTATGCCTTTCAACACAGCGATATCTAAGACATCGGGTGGGTGTGCGTCTGTCTTTGTGGTCATATCGCTTGGTATGACGGATATTTTTCTATTATTTTTTCCAAGTTTCTTCCTTGTCTGTTTCTTCTAGTACTGTACCACGCAGGGGACATGGCATTTAGGTCTCCTATTATTATGCCTCTTTTCCATCTGGGAGTACCCCTAACACGTCTTCCTCGTGTATAGTGGTTTCAGGTATTACGTATGCGGATATTATTCAAATATCTCCATTTATAGTTTCGATTACTACTATCGTCGCTTCCATAGTGAGTAAATCGTCCGGTGTGTTGATTTGGTATTGGCATAGCTCTTTTTTCGCTAAGATAGCTGTTCCATCGGAGTGTCCGTTTGTGTCGTTTCTATAACCGTTATAGCCTGGCCAGGTAAATCTGTGGTTACCACCCGGTAACTTTGATTCTTGGAGTGCGAAGATGTTGAAATCTTCTTCCTCCACGATCACTCCCACAGTATATTGATTTGTTCTCAGCCCTCCTGTATTCCACGATCCTATTTTTAGTTGATAGGGAAGGCTGTCTGCCATACATTACTTCACTGTGCAATTAATGTGGTTATGAGTGTTTGCATGCTTTGCAACATACTCATAATATCTGCGTTTGGGACACTATTACTATATTGATAATTGTCCTCACTATAAAAGACACGACCGGAAAAATATCAAAATTTCACCATGGGTAACAAATGCTCTTTTGAAGTCAATAAAACAAAAGAAACGTTTGTTTCAGCTCACCAAAAGAATTCCGAATAATGATACACTTTGTCGTTGTAGACTGAACAGAAATAAGTTACGCGCTCTAATTCAAACCACAAAAAAAATGTATGTTACAAAAATAACCGAAAATTCCCATAACAACAAACAACTGTCGAATTAAGTGAAATATATTTGTGCATAAAGCAATTCACGAGTTAATATCGAAAAGTTAATACGGAAGTAGTTCGTTGCCGATACTAGTTGGTTCTAACTTTTATTGTGAGGAATGCGGCAATTTGAAGAAAGAAAACTCTTTTCAATTAATTATAGGCTCACGATCATTTATTATAACCATTTTCAAAAAACTACAAGATATATATATATATATATATATATATATATATAGAGAGAGAGAGAGAGAGAGAGAGAGAGAGAGAGAGAGAGAGAGAAAGAAACCTAACCGACCTGATCCAACAATAACAAACTGTACGTTCAATGTTGAGCCAGATTAACCAAACTGAGCCGTATATGTGGTTCGGGTTTGTTTTTGCATGGTAAAGGGGTCGGTCATACAACCTAAAACTCATCAATTTGTCTTTAGTTGAAATTGGGTAACTGGTACTCCAATTCTGACTGTTAATTCCATCCTCGTGACTTCTCTTTTAATAGTTTTATTGCCAATTTTTCCCTCCAAAAAAAAGGCTCAGGTTGGTATGGATTATTTAAATTCTAGTTCCGCATAAGGTCTATCATGGCGCTGTAGAATTGGTTATATATACAAATGTATATGTGTAAAGCTTAGTTTGTGCATTACAATCTGAGCCGTATAGATGTGGCAACGTTAAGTTTCTATTTATAGTTATAATTCGTTTTTAGAGTTTAGTTTGTGCTAGGTCAGTCGAAGTCGAAAAACGATTGAGAGCAATATGTTGTCTCAAAGAACCAAGAATATTATTGCCAAGTGCAACGAAGGTAAGAAAAGGGACTTTTATAATGATAAATTCTGTTTAGAGTAATAATTGAAAAAAACATTATATTATAAGAAATAAGTTTTAATTATAGGGGTTGCGTTTGAGAGCGATAAAAAAGATATCTAGCTCGATTTAATTCAATTTATTCGTGTGAGCTTGAAATAAAATATTGAAAGTCACCAACAAAAAAAAAACAACTTCAATATAAAAAGGCATTTACATTTTTATAACTAAACAACAAATAGCTAGCGATGTGAAATTCAAAACAATTGATATAATTTATGCACTGCAAATTTTATTTTTATAATTTAAATGTTGATTAAAAAAGATTATTTATATACTTATTATACAGGTTGTAACTACACTCATAGAATTATACATAATAAGAAATTTAACTAAACATAGAACTAAGGACTGAAACATACAATTAGCAATTGAGGTATAAAATCTTTCTATAATCTGAAATAAAATGTTTTTATACAATAAACATAACCTTATATAAACAATGCAACCATTCTTGGTTGTTTACTGCAACACTTATGTTCGTTGATTCTGTTATTTTGGATACTTCACACCCACGCGTTTTTTGTATTGAAGTAAGTAAAGTAAGTTTCGTTTGTTAGTGACTTGAGCTAATGAAAAAAAATGAATTATATCTTTCTATCGAACAAAAAATTCAGAATGAATTTCAAATATAACATTATCACAATAGCGTATTTTTAATTTTTTCAAATAACTGTAATTTCATTCCATAATTTTAGCCATTGATCATTGTACCAATTATCAGATTAACGATGTGGCTATACAACAAAATCGCCAATGTGTTTTTCACATGATAGCTTGGTTAACCTAGTAAAGTTATGATTTCTCAGTAACATTTTTTCTTTTGCATTATTCATTACAGAAATTCCATCAAACGATAATGATGTTTCTGAATGGGCAGTATCAGACTTCAATAAAAGTTTTGAAGAGTTTGATCCAATTTCAAATTGGGTGATAGAAGTGGAACCGCATATATTAAAATACAAGTTTTACAATGCACAAGATTAAAATAATCGCACAGAAAATAGGTGTGTACCGAAAAGCAATAAAAAAGAAATGAGCTCTACAAGGAACCTTAAGAAACTAAAATGTGAAGATCAAAACAAAGATAACAAAATTACCAAAACAGAGAATCTATATTATACGGTACTGATTAGACTTTTTTATTTTTTAAAATGAAATAATAGAAAATTAATAAAAATAATTCTCATCCGCAATGTCTTGATTTAATCTTTTTTCTTTTTTGTCAAATGGTAATAAATAATTATAACTTGAACTTAGTTTCTGAATATCAGTTCTTTTATTTGAACAATTATCTTCATGAGAAATGAATGCCATTTCCAGAAAAATCCTTTTAGAGTAGTTATCTTCTTTACATAGAATTTTAAAGTGTTTATTATCTATTATTTGATTTGTAGAGAAAATATGTTCAGCTAGTGCTGATCTTTCTGGATATAACCTTGTGTCACTCTTATGTAAAACTAAATGCTTAGTTATTTTTTGGAACATACGCTGGCCGGTTTCGACTTTCTTGGGTCTCGTATATGAAATTTTATTTTATTCCAAGCAACTTGCTCTACGGTATAATAATTCTCTGAGGTGGTGGTTCACAATTGGAAGTGGAGATGACGCCAGCTTACTACATCTGGTAATTGTGTAGCCCGAGCCAAATAGGTTAAAAAACATTTTACAACTGACGGCGTGCGTAACTTTCATAGTAGTTCTGGTGTCTAAGTCTAATGGTATTATTTGAGAATGTTGTTTTTTTCCCTATACGCATTTATTTCCTTTTAATAAATAGTTTTTAAGTTTTTTGTTGGGTTACCTACATAAAATAGTTGTTTAATTCATTATCCTATTTTATTGTAAATATTGCATAAACATTTTGTGTCGGTTTTATAATTTAGTTTTTTTTATTTCTCTGTATTTCTATCGTTTCATAAATTTCTCTTTTTCTGGTGTAATTCAAATTTTTTTCAAATTTTTGTATTTCAAAAATCAAAACTATGCTTTTCTTATTGAATATGTGTTGTTAAGGCAGTTTTATTTTTCTTATCGTACTTGTGACCATTCAATCGATTTTTTAAATATTGGCTAGTTTGCCCGATGTAAACACTGTCGCAGTCCCCGCATGGAACTTGATAAGCTATATTGCTTTTCTTTTGATCAGGAATTCTTGATTTTAATTTGCTGAAGTTTGATTTTGAGAGGTGGTACCATTTATGTGCAATTGTAATGTTATGGTTTCAAATGTTACTGAAATTTTCGGATAGTCCTGGTATGTAAGGCAAGGAAAGGTACTTTTGTTTGTTTGTTTTGTTTTTTGGAGGTTTTGATTATGGAAGTTATGAATGCGTTTTTTAAAAATGGTGTTTATCAGTTTTTCCGGATGGTTATTGATTTTAAGGGCTTTTTTTGATTTTTTTATAGAATTTTCTCCAAATTCTGGGCAAGACAGTTGAATTGCACGATCGGGAGGCCAATAATTACCGAGCTTTTTTGTCACATGCGGTGTTGTGAATTGATATTCAGATATCTGGATGACCAGGTCTCTGGATGACCAGGTCTCTTTCGTATACCACTCTGTTTTTATACTATTGTTTTTGTGATGGAGTGTTAAGTCCAAAAATGAAATTTTGTTTTGTTTTCCTATTTCTATTGTGAATTGAAGTTTGTTGTGGTAACTGTTAAATTTATCTAGGATGGTTTGAGTTTTATTTTTTAGTACGACAGTGATACAATCATCTACATAGCGAAAGAAAAAGGAGTGTGATAATTTAAATTTTTTACAATGGTTTATTCCAGGTCTTCCATCACTATCTGGACAATTATGCTGAATATTGATGCTCCCATAGCACAACCATCAATTTGTTTGAAATTTTTTTTTTAATTTTCCATAAAATAAGTAGATTTTAGAGTTAGTTCTATAGCTTCTAGGAACTCGTTTAAAGGTATATCTACTTATTTTGTCGAATTTTTTTGATATTATTTCTTTAGCTCTTGTTATTGGTATGCTAGTGTATAACGGTACTACGTCAAGGGATATTAGTGTGTATTCATTTGGTATATGTAACATTTTTATTTTATTCTTAAAGTCTACAGAGTCTTTAATGCAGTAGTTATTTTGATTAATGACATTTTGTAGAATGCCTTTTAAATATTTTGAAAGTTTTTCAAAGGGCGATTGGATACAGGAAACGATTGGTCTAAGGGATATTCCCTGTTTGTGTAGTTTAGGAAGGCCGTAAATTCTTGGAGGTTGGCTAGTTAGGATTTTTAGGTTTTAAGCTGTATTTGGGGATATATACATTAAGTTCTCCCAACGAGATATTATGTTGTTATGTTTTTGGTAGATATTAGTAGGGTCGGATTTTAATTCTTTATAGATGTTATTGTTTTGCTGAAGGTCGTTAATTTTCTTATCATAATCATTTTCATACATAATGACAGTTTTATTTGATTTATCAGAATTTGGGATTAGTAAGTTTTTATTTTAATTTAGAAAGGTTCTTGCTTTGTCAACCCTATTCAAAAATGATTTTGGTCGTTTTATGTGTACATTTTTTTTATTATTAAAATTACTTTTGCAATTTGTTATTATATTACAACATTTTGACCTTAGTTCTTCTTTGGTTACATGGTTAAGGCTTTCTAGGGAGATTTCGATATTTGTGATTATGTTACTGTCATCTACGGATATCAGTAAAACTTTGCGCCATGTACACATCTCAAGTGACTCTAGGAAGAATAAAATTCCCATTTAATAAATAATTAAAATGCCGCACTAAATTTAAATCACAAAAATTTTTGAAATCATGTAAAATATCATGTCGTTTATTAAAAATATCCAACTTTTTCTATTTGCAATTGATACTTAGAAGGAAATATTCTTCCAAATAATTCTCAATTTATTTACTTAAATTTATTCAGAATTTTTTTTATATATACATAGTTATTTTCCAACTAATTTTAAGCTTTCTAAACAATCATTTGCCATGAAAAAAATGTATAAGACTTGGCCCAATTTTTGGTATAAGGATGCAAAAATTGGGCCAAGTTCTACAAATTTTTTTCTTGCCAAATAGTTGTTTAGATCAGCTTAAAATTAGTTGGAAAATAACTATATATATTATATATATATATATATATATATATATATATATATATATGAAGAGAAAAAAATTCGCTAGCCATTAGCGAATATTCACTTGCAGTAGCAAAAAAATCGATTAAATAGGGGACAAATGACTTATTCATTTAGCACAGAAAAAACCTTATTGCTAAAATTAAACATTTACAGTTAATATAGAGATCACTTGTCATAGATATATTCCAAGTAGTCTATTTTATTTACCGTAAATTATTTAGTCGCTTACAGTTATCGACCTAGATAACTTGCTACTGGCTATTTATTATAATATCGTTTATTAAATCTGATATATTGTATACCTATCCTTAGTGATTTATCTATTCATCTCTAGTAACTTTATAACCTATAATAGATAAAATGTATATTTACCTTAGTAATACAGGTTATGAGGACTAACTGAGAAGTTTATTTACAGTAATCGATTCATTTATTAACCTAAATCTTGGCATTTAGGCTTATACAGGGTATCCCCTTAAATTCCCCCTATTTCAACTGCCTATAAATTCTAAACGGTTCAGGAGAGAAATATGCGGTTTTCACGGAATTGCTTCATTTTAGTAGCTACAAGTTTCGTTTGAATAGATTGATTTTTTTCTATCGTTTTCGTTTACGAAACTACAGAAATAACGAACTTTTGACAATTTTTTTAATGACTTTGTTAAAGGAACGACCAGTATATTTTTTGTAGTTTGATAAGTGATCTTCACCTATATAGCGATGGAAACTTTTCAAAATCGGTTAGCAACTGACGGAAATTGTAAAAATCCGCCATTTTTGTTTTGACATAATCGGAAGCGATGGAAAAAATCCAATCTATTCGACCAACACTTGTACTAAAATGAAACATTTCAGTAAAAACCGCATATTTCTATTCTGCACCGTTTAGTATTTATAAGCATTTAAAGTTTATTAGGAGAAAATATAAGTGGACACCCGGTACTGAAAACGAATTCTAAGATGTAATTTTATATACCAGGTATGACAAATGTATTTTATAAAATATAATTATAAATAATACTTCAAATTTCATATTTTTTCCATAATTAGTTTTCCATATTTGCGAAACACTCAGAAATGGGTTAAAAAAAAGCAAATTTATATAAAACATTTATTTTAAACTTATACTTAACATATGTATTTTTTTAAGTTATTATAAAATAACTTTTCAAAATATACAATTTTCTCAAAGTAACCAAAAATAAAAGTAAGTTAAAAATTATAAGGAACGTCTTCAGTCTAAGTACAATAATACAAATCATACAAAAACATTTAAGTTTTAAAATGATTAATTTTCTTAACAAAAAATACGAAATTAATAAAAGTAACTTAAAAGTAGTAAGGAATTAGTTTTCAGTCTAAGTTCCGACAATGCAAAATCATGTTTTAAATTTATTAATTTTCTTAAATTAATCAAAAGACCAAAATAAAAGTTAAAAATAGTATAAGGACCGTTTTCAGTCTAAGTACAGTACAAATCATATAGGATCACGTAAGTTTTAAAATTAATAATTTTTTTTAAATTATACAAAATAAAAATAATAAGGAACATATAAAAAAATCCTATACAGGGTGCGGCTAATAAAACCGTCGCTTAGAGAAATCTTGAAATCCAAAATCATTTCAAATCTAAAAATTGGTTTCAGAGACCTCTCTAATCGACGGCTGCAAACTGTAAGACACTTTAAAATTTTCATTTTTCCTAAACCAAATGAAAAAGTGATTATTATTCATCCTTATATTACGGACATGGTAATTATCCGATTTAGACGAGCAGTATCTTGGAACTGGACAGTAGTACAGAATTGTAATTTTGGTGGTATAAAACAAATGCTGCAGCTTTTCTCTTGTTATTATGTTACCCCAATGACAATTATGTTTTGGCTTACGTGACATCAGATTTAAACTTAATGGGACCACCTGCATATTTTTAAGCTTTTTCTCGATAACACGATTCCAACAAACTAGCACACTTGTGGTCTAAAACGATTAATTACAGGTAAAGCTGATTAAAAATGCTTGCCCTTCGACAAATTAGACAAGCAATCTCTCAGAACTAGACAGTTCATTTTGAATTTGTAATTAAAATACAATTCTGCAACATTATAATTGTAGTTGATATAAATTCAAAATAAACTGCCCATTTACGAGGTATTGCTTGTCTTAACCATCATGGGACGAACATTTTTAATTAGCTGTAGCTCTTAAATTAGTCGTTTTACACTACAAGTTTGCTAATTTGTTGGAGTCGTGACAGAGAAATGTAAAAATATACGAGTTGTCCCATTAATAAATTCGAATGTGATATAGGTACAAAAAGGTAATTGGTAACATAATAACAAGAAAAGCTACAGAATCTGTTCTAATATACAGCCCCAAAATTACAATTCTTTACTACTGTTCAGTTCCGAGATATTGCTTGTCTAAATCGTCGTGGGACACTCTGTATAAAGATTTGTTTTAACTTACGTAAAAAATAAGAGAATATTTAAAAAAAAAGTAATGTAAGTTCTGCTATTATAGTGTACATTTAAAGTGACCATCTGAAAATAAAATTGAATCTCTGAAAAGCAAGATAGATTATCAGTTATCTTAACTTCATATGCAAATATATGTTCATTAAAGGAAATTACATTGCTTGTATTCCACTGTAGGCCTCGCATAATAGTGAAACCACAGACTCTAATCTGTGATGAAACCAAAAACCACTCACCGCACAAAGAAAGATCGTTCAGACATTCACTACACTCCACACGTGCTGTCTTCCCGAATTTTAAAAATAAAATGATGCAATTTCTTGTCTGAAACCAACTTAACGGTCAGCCGAGCAATCCGAGTGTTATCGGAATGTGTCGAAGACGTGATTCCAAATACTTAGATAACTAAAGATTAATATTGAGCTCACTTACGATAAAGGATAGATAGTTAAAGGTAAATGATTCAATTCTAGAAACTTTTTTTATTAAGTACAAATTACCTGGTGACTAAGGTTTGTCAATCGCTTTAACGGACAAAACTAGCTATCTGTTTCTTTCAACTACTGATGAATAATGTTTCTACCACTAATAAAAAAATGTTTATGATTTAAATTTAGTAAGGTATTTTAATTGTTTATTAAATGGAAATTTCATTCTTTCTAGAGTAACTTGAGATGTGTACATGGTGCAAAGTTTTACTGACATCCGTAGATGGCAGTTTTGATAGCATTTCAATTCTTTTTGTAGTTTAATGTCTTAATTCGTTCTATTGTAAATTTAATTTCGTTTTTCCAACATGTAACAAGATTATACTTTTTAATCCAAAATATTTTTTTCTAAGACTAGACTATATACAAAGAATTTTCTTCACTTGTTTAAACAAACTTGATAAAGTGTGTCAAGCCTTTTTTTGCAAATTTGGATTGTATTTTTCAGATTTTTCTATGAACATTTTAGTGTGGCCCCCTCCACCCCAGTCCTTACAACCCATTTTTAGTTTGCTAACATGGGGTCATTATTTCCTTAAATTACTGGCTGCTATCCAATAAACCCAATATCCTTTTATTCTTTTATTCACATGAATTTACATCGTCTGCTTAAACTCAGTTTCTGATATTGTAGCAAGTATACACTTTTTTACTTCTGTATATCGATTCTTCATGAATGTTAATTTCAAGATAAATTAGTGTGTCAATAGCTGTACAATATAATCAATTTCAAATAAAATAGTAATTATGCGCCAAGGTAGAAAAGTCCCAGACAGCACAAGAATATTTACACAATCCATCCTTATATTCTATGCACATTGTATGGACATACAAAGTGGATTGAGTTTCATATCATATGAATGTTCTCCGAATATATTGAAGAATATTTTTAGCAGCTCAATAGAATGTTTCCAGAATATTTCCCTCATATCTTTCTATACGTTTCCCGAACATTCTGAAGGACTTTCTAAGAATATTATCAAAATATTCTTAGCAGCATGATAGAATGATTCCAGAAAATTTCTTTCATATCCTAGGAACATTCTATGAACATCCAATGAACGTTCACTAAATATACTGAAAATTTTCTGAGAACCACCGTTGGGAAATGTGATATTCCAAATTGCTCTGTGATATATTTGAACATTTAAAAATGTAGATTTTTTCAAAAAATATTTCATACTCATAGAACATAAAAATAATTCAAAAACATTAAACCAGTACTTACAGTGTTGAAACCAACAGATAAATCCATTATACCATATGATTTGTCGTTGTGAAAAATATATAAAAAAGTAGATATTATTTAAAATGGATATCTATTTGATGATTCTCATTAATCAAGTAAAAATGGAAATACAATATATCCATGATTGTGGGGTAACGCTACAATTTTTCTCAACATATTATCCAAAGGTAATGCCACAAATTCACCTTTGCTCACAGAATATACATGGATACCTGATGAGTCACAAGGACTGGATGGACGAGAAAAGTAATTACTAGTTTCAATAATTTTTTTCCATGTACATATACTTTTTCCTTCTTAGCTATGAAATTGAATGCTCAAATCTGACCAATTTAAATTGTGTAGAGTATCTTTCTGGAATGGGACCATCATTGTAAGACCGTTCTCATTTCGGAAATTCAGAGTTTTCTTTTTTTATGCTGGACATTCATCATTTCAGACAAACGTTTAATTTGCGGAAGAGGTTTATCAGGCTCTCTCACCATATATTTTATATCCCGAATAAAATTTTCGAATTGGAATGCACTATAGCGACCAGGACTACCAACAATTTTCACTTCTTCTATAACGTGAATTAACCCATGAATATTATGAGATACAAATTCTGGAACATAGAGATTCTCAAAATTTTGTACGAAATATATCAAAAAAGATTCAGCGAGTTCAAAATATTCCTTATTAGCAATATATGTGTCATTGCATGATATTCTGATTGCTATGTGTAGGCATATAAAGTTTCGATATTGCTCTTCAGGAGTAATGTTTTTCAATACTACCGGCCCAGAATATGAAAGGAAGAATCTAAACTCTGTAGCTATCCATCTTTTAACGTCATCAAGAGAACGGGGCTTTCTAGCAAATTCTCTTGGAATGTGATTTCGATACGATACTAACAAACTGGACATCTCCGTAACTGCTACCGCTCCTAATTTGAAAGAAGGTTTCCCATATATCCATATATTCACAAGGAGCTTTTTCATGACACCTAGTCAAATCAAATGTATATACTCCAAGGGAATGTCGGTTATCATGTTGAAGTTAGGTATATTTTCAAGCGCTGAGGTTCCAGTATGATGTTGAATATTATTTTTTCTTCTGAAATCTTTATCGGTTCTTTTTCTAGAATTTAAGTGGGGAAAACATGTATGATTTTTCACAAACATTCCTTTTTGAATACATTTTGTGCACGAAAAAAATCCTGTGTGACCCTTGGTGTAGGAAATGAATGATTTGACAGGGGCATCAGTAATAAACCCTTTTATTTTGAAAGGTAAACACACACCATTCACAAAAATACCATTATTTGATAGTTCCACTGCATCTTTGACAAAATCTCCTAAAAAATAATTGGCATTCGAAGGTTTCTCATAACCGTGATATATACCAACAACTGTAACATTTTCTGATTTATCATATAGGGAATAAAGAATTGGGTATATTTGACTACCATAGCTTTCGCTTAGTGGCAAGCCATCAATATTAATGAGTAATTCTATGTTATTAAAAATTCCATTTCCAAAAGGTAATTAACTGCCTCTGTTATAACAACATGGCAATAAGAGTTTGGATCAATATTTCGCTTTGTTGATAAAATTGAACGTGCGTCAATAGGGAGTATCAAATTTACCATTTGTGCACCGCATTTCATCATTTTTGGGAATCACGTTCTCAACTTCCAATGAACAGGAAGAAGTAATTGGACTGCTTGAGCAACTGAGACTCATATTATCTGTTTGGGTTTTCACTTTTTTATAAAAATTTGAGGAATACTTTCGTTTCATGGTGGCAATTTTCTAGACTAGGCAAAGTGAAAATGGTGGCTTTGAAATAAATTAGATTCGGAGGTGAAATAAAATAAACACATAATATGAAGCTACTGCTCTATACAAGGGATAACTAGAAAGGCAAACAATTTTATAATAGCACTTTCAAAGGAGTTAGATTATGTATTTCACTAGCTGTTGTATAAAAACATATGTTTTTTAATGAAAAAAATAGTTATTATATATAAACCTTCACCAAATAACTCACTTTATCATTCGCTTTTTCTACTTTCTTGCTCACAAATCATACAAAAAGAAAAATGCCAAACAGAACGAGAACACTAGGTAAAAACTATAATAGTACAGTACTGTTAATTGTGAATCACGTTGATACATTTGATTGAGCTCTTACCTGTTATGTTCTAAGGATTATACGGTCATATCAGAGTCTGAGCAAACATATAATTGAATAAATAATTTCCCTTAGTACCAGTATCTGTTTGTTCTTTATATATAATATGAATATTAAATATAGGTACAAGCGAACTGCGAATTAATTAATTCGACAAAATAACAGCCGACAATTGACATTACAATTTCAGAAAAAAGGTGAAAGATTACAAGAAAAGATCAATAAAAGTTCAGATCATGTCTTCTGGGAACATTCTATACAAAGATAATAAAGGAAAAATCAACAGTAATTGATAATATTAGTGATGAATACTTAAAAGTAATATCATCTTAGATAATTGATCTACTAACATATATTATCAACCATTGTGTGGAAAAGAGAAAGTGGCTCAAGTTATTTGAAAAAAACGGTTGTTACTTAAATCTATAAAAGCGGAGATGAGACGCTAAGTATAAAATATCGGCCGATATTCCTAATTACACATATGTCAAAGGTATTTGCGAAAATAATAGAAAACAGACTCGATTCTTATAAAATCAATATAATTTAATTTCACCAAATCAGTTTGGTTTTAAACAAAAAAGTTCTACTTGCAAAAAGTGTTTGACACTGTTAGCCATGGCAATCTCTTACAGACGTTAGAGTGTATGGGCACATGAAACAATTCCTTACAATTATTTCGAAGCAACCTATCTGATAGACAACAGGTAAAGAAGATTGGCAGGTTAACAAGTGGTAAAATAATCATAACTTGTAGAGTGCCTCAAAGGAACAATTTTGGATTCTATGTTATTCAATCTTTGTGTAAATGAATTGTTTTCAGTGAGCAGTGCTGGATATACAATTAGGCTCGCTGACGATACAGCCGTTATTTATTAAATAGATAATTGGTGTGATTTGAAATAGTTGAAAATTATCTAAGATTTATTGAGGTTTGGTTTGATCATAAATTAATTACTCCAAATTTTAATAAAACATATTTACCATTTCTTAATTCTAATAGAGCATAAGAATGACTTCACATATTAACATTTGGGGGTTTTCATACATAAAAATAAAAAATGGATAAATCATATTAAGTTTACTATAAAAAAACTAGAGATAATGCTTTATAAATTTAAATGTTGAAAAAATATGTATCATGTCAATATTTGCAGACATTGTACTACGGTCTAGTGGAAAGCCATCTCAGGTTGGCCTATGGTCTTGGGGATGTGCTTCCAGAATATTAATAGGTCCCCTAGAGATTATACAAAGAAGCTTTATTTAGATTATTATGTCTAATTCCAGCATGTGCCCTAGTGATACGCTGTATAATATAAACAAACTCATTGACTCAAAGAAATTATGTTTTCTGTGTGCATCTGTAAAGTATCCTACTATGAAAAATAAAATTAACTTATCTGCACATACATATGAATCCAGAAATAAACACTTATATGTAGTTCCTATGATGACAATATCTTTATGTCAAATTCATCCTATTAACACAACTAAGAAAGTGTTGTGAAATTAATATCTGCAATATCTCTTCATTCTCTGCAATGTCTATCCATTTCATATATTTTATGCATTATTATAGTATATTTCTTATTCATCTCTAGCATAAAAATTTTAGTATTTATAATTAAGAAATTGGCTTTGATACGTTGTTCGGGATACAAATGAATAAATTATTATTATTTGTATGCCTCTTCAATTGGGGCTTAATACTCATTGTAGCATTCATTTTTATGAAAGAAATTGATAACATATTTCAATAGCTTCTTCACATTTGATATAACAAAATGACAAATGACATTTGTATTGAACGTCAACTGCCGCTGTTGTGACGACGATACAATTCGATGTTTTCATGAACCGTGCTCGAGAAGAAAATTTTTAGGAACAATTCGCAAATAGAGCATTCACAGGCTTGCGTATACATAACGTTGGGAACAATGTCAAGAATAGCGCCCCGGTTCGAGATTCATGGCGGATGAAACTCAATCATCGTCCACTACACCTGCAAGAAATTAATCACCGGTGGCGACAGTGATTTTGTTACCGAAATATCGGAACCACACCTGCCAAACTCTCAACTTTAGAAATATTTTTACAAAAGGTACAACTTTCATTTTTAGAAACTGAATATCTTTTTAATAAGTACGTGGAAAAATATCATTGTTGCTGCAAATGAAAGATCATAAATGAATTATATGGCAAATGTAGCATAATTAGGCCGTAGATAATATTGAATTGCGGGGTGAGGAAGAAGACGAAATTTTCGGTATAAGAGTGTCTGCCGTCTATCGCAAAAATATATAGAAGAGGGCGGAGTTGAGACATGACATGGCGTGAGTGACGAACAGTGACTCCTGAATAAATATATATATATATATATATATATATATATATATATATATATATATTGTACTAAAATAAGAATTGATAGGTTTGAAAGGATAAATTCAATGAAAAGTCTACTCAAATGAATTATAAAGGTGCTTGAGAGAGAATATAAATTTTATTGATATAATTATTATTAATCCAATAATTAATAGTGTAAATGTTAATTTGTAAAAAAATCATTAGATAAAGAAATTTAAAAGTGTTCAAGAGTAGTGCGCGAAGTCCTTATTTAATCTCTAATTGAAATGAAATATCAATCTAGTAGGAATAATAAATCATAGCTGGTTGCTGATAAAAATGAACATTGATGACAGATTGAATTTTTTTGAAGCAGAGATGTAAAAATAATTATCTTAATAGAAAAATCGAGTAAAAAGAATCTACAAAGAAGTTAATTTATATTGAAGAAAATCTGAAACTGAGACGAATACTTTGTAATTATTTAACAAGGAAAATGATTGAAATTTTAAGAAGGAGAATTTAAACTTGAATGATCCATGACAGTGAATTATATTGATAGAAAAATCCAAGTTGAGATATTGATAAATTACATTATAATAGAAAAAATGATTGTAAATTAAGAAGAATACTTACCTTATTATACAGAAAGACAAATTGGTATCGATCAATAATAAATTGAGAAATAAAGATATTGGAAATATATGAGAAAAATAATGTTTTTACAATAAGTAAAAATTTGAATTACTTGGCCATCCTATTTATAACTGAAAGAAAAAAGAAATAAGAATACTTACTGAAGAGTCAATTGTGATTACGAACTGTAAGGTAATGTTCTTCCTTATATAAACTGTTTAAACGATATTAGTATCACCTTAAAATACTAATGAACGTTAGATATAAAGTAAAAACAATAACTTCTTATTTGATCAGTAATAGAAAAATTATATAAAGGATATTTGGAGAAATATTATACTGTCAAATTGATAACAAATAATCACCACAATAATATCAAAGCATTATACATCTCGAATGTCAAACGATTTATAATTTCTGCCATCTTCATAATCGTGAAGAATATTCGAATTTGATTAATAGTTTCAATTAAGTTTCAAAGCATTACAACAATTGTGTTGATCAATTACAAAATTATTATTTAAACCTAAATAATGATAATTAAATAACTGCATTTTGTGAATAGACTAACAAGGTTAACATTGACAACTAATACAACTTAATAATTATAGAAAGAGATCTTTCTTATCCAATTAGATGATTTCATATCGCGTTACCATCTCTGTTTCTATAAGTTAACTAGAGCTTTCTGTCTAGATTGAAACATAAATACAGTGTGGTATTAGGTGTTTAATTGTTTGTAAAATTATTGGAGAATAATAATTTGAGTGTTTATTCATTTACTAACTATATTACAATTTAAATTATTTCTCGAGTTTGAATTTATAAATTTAAAAGACGTATCCTCAACCACCATAATTCCTTGTTTATGGTTAAGAGTTTCATCCTTATAGACTGAGTATAGCTGGCTCAAAATCATAACACACAAAATTGATAGACTAGTTTCATATGGCGCTCAACAACTGAAATTATAATAATATAAACCTTATAAACCTAATAAATAATTATGAATAAATAATTAAAAAAATACATAACAATATATATATATATATATATATATATATATATATATATATATATATATATATATATATATATTATAAAAGCGAGTATACAAGTAATTTTTCACCTTGTTGAACTTATATTCGTCCTGTTTCACCCAACTGTTCTTGAAATAGCTTTTCATTATTTTACCTACATTTGGCTTAATTAGTTTTTCGCTGACCTTACCAACCATTATATAATTTGGTAATTACAAACATTCAAAATATTTAAATTTAAGAAGTTCGTTTCATGGACCGGAACAATAGTTATAATTTAAATTAAAGTTGCTAATAAGTTATCCAAAGTATTCTCGTAAGGGAGTAAATGTTTCGTACACAAGAGTCCCAACAATAAGCGCAATAACTAGCACGGTTAAGATGTGTAGATAGCTCGGTTCCACTACTTGTATTCATTTTCTTTTGTGCTAGAAAAACGCGAAAAAAAATTTTAACGATACTTTACTCTCATAATTATTTCAGCTGGATGACTACTCAACCCTTTCTACGTTAATATATTTCACGATTTACAGTACAGATTCTAATAAATATTTTTTAATAAACTTCTTAAGCTATAGAAGAAATTGAATGGCAGGGATGCCTTACAAAAAATGATGAAAAGGGATTGAAAAGAGATCCACAAAAGACCTCAGATGAATGAAGAAAGTAGGGAAGTCCTATGTTCAAAGTTAGATGAATTGAATTGTAAAGAAGAATTAAAAGCTCTATAATAATGAGATGATTACTATATAATAATAATTTATTGTATCTAAGAGCATTGAAGTTTTTGCCTTTATTGGAATTTGGGTATATCAATATTAGTACAGACTACCTGGATTCACTCCAAATAATTGTCTTCCTAAAAATAAAGAAATGGTTGTCAAATACACTACTATTCCCACTATTTTCAATTTTTGAGTCAATCCAATATTATGAAGAATAATTCATACCTTATTCATAATTTGAAGACTTTGTGCGGTGGTTTTTCATCGACCTGCTCCACCAAAGGATGTTTCAGATGAAATTGAAAATATTATCACTTCCAAAAAAAGCATTGAAATCAATTATATAATTAGAAGAACTTTGATTCTCATAATTTTTTTGGAATTTTATCAAAATTTTAATGACCCAGAAGCCAGAAAATCCTTACAATCCAGCAACTACATCAGATCTATATCACTACTGCATAAAATTGCTTCTCAAAATTATAAACGAAATAATAGGAGGAGAACAACTAATTCATTTCACGTCATAGAACACCACTCAACAATTATTTAAGTATAATATCACTGATGTTTACATTTTCGCTTGACGGGAAACTCAATTAGAAAGATATGTATTATGAAATATGGAATTATAAATATCATGGATACGGAGATGACAAACTTTTAAATTTTCATCAAAGGAATCAATATAAATAATAGTCAATATGTACATGTATATTCTTCAAAAAACCACATGAAATCTAGAAGGGAGACAACTCTGGAAATTCCACGCTTAAAAAAAGGAGAAGCATGAAAATAAAATAATAAAACATATATTGCTTCCGTCAAAGGCATTCCAAGCTTTTATTTGAAACGTATTGCTCGTTACAATAAAAGAATAAAGGTTGCATGGACCTACGATCTGCAATTCTGAGATGTAGCATCAAAAGTATGTTCAATAATTCAAAAACAAATGTCGGTCACTCATTGGGTTTGGTATGACTCCATCTCTTTTTATAATATTTTTCCTGATCTTGGGCTTCAAAGCCATAATAACATACATTCCACAAAGCTTTCTGTAGTTTATGATCTGGTATTGAGCTGTATTTTTTGATTGTGACAAAGCATATCTTTATATTGCTCTCCACATTCCCTTATTTTCGTTATTCATTAGTCATTATAATTCCTAAATGTTTTTATATCAATGAGTTTCATGTTTTCTGTTCTATTGTCAGTAAGTTTTGGGCCAAATTTATTATAATAATTTCTTCATGTATCACTCCTATTATTGATTTCATTGTGATTATTGCCTCATTGATGAGGATGGTAAAGAGTTAGCGGCAGAATGGACATTTCTGGTTAATTTCGTTTCCCATTTTTTTATATTCATTTATATCAATTTCTGTTTGAGTATTGTTGATATTAAGAATTATTCTCCAATCATTCCAACATATCATAATTGAAATGTCTAGTAAGTAGGACTTTAATCTTAAGATTACATGCGCAAGAGAGAAATATTGTATTCACATTATTGACGTAAATTTTTTTGATTGAAGTGAAAACTTCTTTATCCGCGTTGAGCGATTTTTGGTAGGGCAAAAGCTTCAGGTAGTCAGTGCAGATGATGGATACCGAAGCATTGAATGCTGTTGTTTTCAAGCAAAATCCTATATGGGACAAAAGAGACAAGAATCATAGTAATAGGAATATCATAGAAAAATGCTGGAAGAAGATCGGTGAGAAAATGAACACACAAGACATTTACATTTTGTTTATTAATGATACATTGTCACCTAAAAATGTCTTTATTATGCATATGTCAATGGATTATTTTCTATGAAAGTTTTAAAAATATCTCCTATGACTACAGCTGACGTTAATGGCCTTCCAGTAGCTCGTTGACGGTTGCTTCTAATTTCAACGTCAGTAAGGTTTCGTTCAAATCCTTTTTGTTTTAGAGATTATGGAGAATGCACATACATCTATCTGCCGTATTTGCATAAGTTTCAATGGCTTTGTAGAGTATACGCCACTTGGCATACAGTATTCCAAAGTATTCAGTATTCAGTCGCGTATTGAAACATTCTTCTTCCAAAGGTAAATTCTGTCCACTATAGGGCTTTAGTAAGGAGGGAAGAAGTGGATAAGCTCCGTCCGCCAAAAATACATAGGGAGCTTTTACATTCGTTCCTGGTAAATAGTCTGGCTCGGGCATTTGTATGTCTTTGTTTACTAAAAGCGTATAAAAATCAGAGGCCTGAAAAGTGCCTCCAAAACTTTGTTTGCCATAACCTCCAATGTCTACCGCTACAAATTGATAGTTTCCATCAGTTCTCCATCAATTGTTCCAATAACATGTGGAAAATTCCATATTTTAAGAAAATCCTCCGATATAGCTTTGTACTGATTTTTTTTGGTTGAGGCATATATTCAGGCTATAGTTCCTGTCAAATAATTTCCACTGTTTCTCGAATAATATCTCCCACTGTGAAAGCTCCTACACGAAACGAAAATGAAATACTCTTAAAGGAGCAGCCAGTTGCAAGATACCTAAAACAACATTGTATATCAATATATTTATTTATTCCAAATACCTATGTTCAGGAAAACGAATTCCAAATATATTTAGAATAATTACTAGAATGTCAATCAAGAATACATTTTTATAATATAACTGATTTTGGCTATTCTAAAGTGCGAAAATTGGAAATGGCGCATTTCCACAGGAAAACTTGTGTGGCACTATATTTACAGCGGCTTTATAGCTAAACGAAATTTTACTCAAAATCCTTGTTTGCAAGTGATTCATTATTAAAGAATATGAAATGCCTCCAGACTTCCTTGTTTATACAAGTTTTATATAGAAAGAAGTTCTGGGTCAAAAGTTTAACCGATTTTTCTATTTCAGTTTCTCCTTTGAGAAAGAAATGGAAATATGTGAGGGACCAGTTTTCGGTTGAACTTGGCAAAATGAAACCTCTACGTTCAGGCAATCCAGGAAATTCTACTTATGAATCAAAATGGCCATATTGTCATATGTTATTATTTTTGAAAGATACTGTGAAGCCTAGAGCCTCTAAAGGTAACTGTTCACGAAGAACATTAGATGGAAACGTCTCTGAAAATGAAGTCGCAGGCATGGATCAAAATAGCGCACCTGACGTATCCGTAGAAAATGAAAATTCATTTGTACAAACCGGAAACGAACCAGATAATAATTCACACTGTCTGAATGACTTCACGTCTCCTACAGTTTCACACACAGCTCCAAAACGTAAGCGATCGCAAATGGACTCTTTTAATGCTGCAATAGTTAATATCGAGAAGCAGAAATTAGAAATTTCAAAGGTCAAAATGAAAATTCGAAAACTGATGATGAGGATACGATGTTTTTTAAAAGCTTGCTACCGCATGTGCATAAAAGACCACAAAAATTGAAGCTTACGTTCCGAAATCGTGTACAAGATATTGTCAATAATTTTGCTTATGGTCAAATAACACCTGTACCTCAGATTTCACCAATGTCTACTTTTTCGTACACTTTTTCAGTTCCAGAGTCGTCTAATGAACATCCAGTCGACAATTCCGAATTTGATATTATATATACTTATACTAACCTAAATTAGTAAACGCAAACTAACAGCAATTTGTGTGACTTATTTTTGTTACTCAAATAATAGTTTGTACAATGTTTCGATATATTTTTTGTTACAAGAGAATTTGATTTCAAATTGCTCTTACCTTATTATTATTACAAGTCTCTCTTCAGGCAAAATTGGTTGCTTATGCCAGTTGCACCAGATTTTAGGCTTATTTCAGAAAGAAAAAAATCCCAATGGCACAGGACCAATTGGACAGGCTTATTCCAGTAACATTTTTGCATAAAACCCAAAATAAAAAATTAGATACAAAAGTAATAAATGTTTTGAGATCTACAAAAAACCAAAGTAACATTCTGGCATCAAATCAAAAACAAAAAAATAAAGAAAAACCCCGGTAAATTTGTGAATTTTTTTAAATAAATGTTTTATTGTACGATTTAGAGTAAAATGTTAAATACAAAAGTTGTAGAACGTATTAAGGTCTATGAAAAATCTCTGTAACTTTTTTGCGTCAAATGGAAAACAAAGGAATTTTTTTTCAACTTTTGTCAGGCCGCTATTTTGTTTTTACTGGGCCGATTTCGCTCATTAACGAACTCATACATATATATATATATATATATATATATATATATATATATATATATATATATATATATATATATCTATATATATATATATATATATATATATATATATATATATATTTATGTGTTATAACGGAAATTGTACGCACGATAGAGGGCGTATTTTTTGACGGATAGAAACCAAACTGGCTACAAAAATCGGTTAGACCAAAATGTTGGATGAGTTCGTTAATGAGGGAAATCGGCCAAGTGTAAACAAAATGGCGGCCTGTCAAACTTGAAAAAAAATCGTATTTCATTTGACGCAAAAAAATTACTGGGCTTTTTCGTAGACCTTGACACGTTCTACAACTTTTGTATTTAACATTTTCCTCAAAATCGTACATTAAATCATTTATTTAAGAAAATTCACAAATTTACCAGAATTTTTTTTTATTTTTTTGTTTTGGATTTGATGCCAAAATGTTACTTTGGTTTTTTGTACATCTCAAAACATTATATTACTTTTGTATCTAATTTTTTATTTTGGGTTTTATGCAAAAATGTTACTGAAATAAGCCTGTCCAATTGGTCCTGTGCCATTGGGATTTTTATTAATCTATGTTCAATCTCTGCAAGTAAGTAGTTAAATGTATCTATGTCCATTCGCATATATTGAAAGAATCGATTTGGGTGTGCTTTTAACTCTTTAAACAAGTTATGATATTCGCCATATTTTCTTCTATTTTGATTAACCGGATGTATGCCTATTTTTTGTCTTTTTAATTTTAAAAAGGGATTATTCAATAAAATTTCTTCCTCTGATGAGGGAGACATTTTCACACAAATCTTGTATGACAACTAGTAGACTGGTAGCAAGAAGCAGAGTCCCTGATTCCTTTCTGTACTGGAACCGGCGTCATCCGGCGCCGAGAATAGGCGCGAATATCGATAAGCAGTAACCGGCTTTCTTCTTTCTGTCCGTACCCTAATATATTGTATATTTTCTGATTGACTGGTTCGGTGAGTAAAATATTGTTATTTCACGTTACCGGCATGCTGTAATAGCAGTTTTAACTGTGTTTTCTATAATCATTATTTGAATTGATTAATTATAGAATCACTGTGGAGTACAATAGTGAGTACTCAATATATTTATATGTTTGTGTGGAAAAATGAGTGATAAAAGCAAAGCATTTATTTTAGAATATTTTCAACATTGTGATTGATAGTTGCTTTGAAAATTTTAATATAGTTTATTTTTCTAATATTTGATATCTGCAATATTGAAAAGTCTATATGATTTTATAGCAAATTTCAATTCTCAAAATTATTGGCTTACATTATCAGAAATAAAATAGGTTTCTCGTTATTTTATCAAAATGATGATTTATAAACTTATATCATTTAATTTCACGATAAAAATTTTATAAAAAAGTATTGACTATAATTGATTTAAAAATTTGAAAAACAACACAGTTATTCCATTGTTTTGAGTTTTCACTTCTGTCGGCAGCCCTTATAAATGCCTATTTATTTAATAATAAAATGAGTTGAGAACACCAATTGACTGGCCTACGTCTCGACAGAGAATACAACAAGCTTTCCTCCACACAACTATTAAGAGACGTACTCCAAATTGAAATAAACAATTAAACTTGTTCCATTCCTTGTGTCTGTTTCGCCTTGCGTCTTATGGATCCCAAACATTTGTTTTGCAAGAAACCGCAAAATATACTCAAAAGCAAAACCTCCCAACTTCTTTAGAGTTAGTGATATCAGAATTTGTTTTGGCGTGACAATGTGGTCTGTTATTCGACACTATTTTGTTCAGTAAGTTTTTTTATACTTTTCATTTTCTCTGGGTTATGGTAATTTGCCATTCGTGTTCGTAATAAAGAGAAGAAGATGGTCTTTCAAGAAAAAAAAATGAAAGGCTCTTATGAAAAAAATTTATACATAATCATAAGAATAATAATTTATTTTTCCAGAGACATTTTACAAAACGTATACGAATAGTCCTGTAAAAGTAGTACAAGAAAGAAGGAAAGAGTTGACAGACATAAAGAAATTAAAAACTATGTACAAACACATAATACCTATGTAAAACAATATTAATAGATAGCTACCTTTCACACATCAAAATTATTTATTAAGAGAGTAAACTCATTCTTGATTAAAAATAATTTTAATGCTTCACTAGCTTATCTGCTTTCATTAATAGCTGTTATATTCAGCGGTAAATTATTGAAATTTTTCAAACCTAAATACCTAGGTGAATCATGTGACATTTTATATTCATAAAATGGAATGTGATAATCACCTTTTTGGCGAGTATTTTTATTGTACAAGTCTCTATTAACAATAAATTTAGTTAGGTTATTAAAAATATAAGTGCATACTTCATACGAGTATATGTACGTAGAACAAAGTGTCAGAAGATTCAATCTTAAAACTAGTTGCCTACAAGATTGACAAGGTTGAAGCCGCGAAACACCAGCTACTATTCTTACAACTCTCTTTTGGAGAATGGTAACTTCATTTAATAAAGTGGAGTCACTCCATAAAACGATAACATATCTGATCAATACTACACCTGACCATGATATAGGGATAGTGGGAAGGTTCCTGAACAAAAAACTCAATGAACTTATCCGTTTTGTTAGGTATTCGCATATTCACAATAACATTTCCCGTTCATATTTTCATCAATCGTTAGACCCCAAAAATTTCGTTTCGCTAATATTAAATATTGGAACATCGTTGACATTCACTTCTGATTTTGATTGTCGATTTTGAAATTTCATAGAAGTGTCAAATACAGATAATTCTTACTACACCATTTATGAAATCATTTTAAGACTAGTTCACGTTTTTGTTGACTAATGTTTTAAGTTTTATCAGATATTATAAAAGACGTATCGTCTGCATACATCAATAAATGAGCATTCGCGAATAGATTGTCCAACTCGTTCTTATACAGCAGAAACAAAACTGGTACCAACACCGAACCTTGCGGGACGCCTATATTAACCAATTTAGTGTCAAAATTGACATGAGTAACAATTCCATATTTAAATTCTGGTATATTCACAAATTGACGACGATTAACCACGAACGAAGAGATCCAGTGGAGAGCTGTACCTCTAATTCCGTACTGGCACAGTCTTATCAATACAAGTTGGTGAGCGACACAGTCAAACGCCCTGCTGAGGTCGCAAAATATCCCAGCAGAGCATTCATCTGCTGCCATAAACTCGATAATTTTCTCAAAAAATGAAATTGTAGCTGTGTTTGTGTGTTGAATGATTTTATATAAACCCATGCTGATTCTTGCTAACACTGTCAAACTTGTCCAAAAATATCAATAGACCATCCACAAAACAATATTCAAATACCTTTGAAAAACCTGATGTTATTATTACCGGACGATAGTTATCCATCACGGGTAACCTTCATACCAAAAATAGGGAAAAAAGATGGGACTGATCCCCGATCTTTTAGACACATCTGTCTAACATCGTTTCTACTCAAATCGATGGAGAAAGTAGTGGATAACTACATAAGAACAGAGAATCTGGAGAATATACCACTTCATAAATGTCAGCATGCCTACAGAGCGGGTCGATCAACTGAGACGGCTCTGTATCAGCTGACAGAAGTCATCCAGAGAACTCTGAACAACAAAGAAATCGCAATGTGTGCATTCCTGGATATAGCAGGGGCCTTTGACAACACAACTCATGTGTCTGTCTAAAAAGGCGAGGAGTGAATGAAACCATTGTAAAATGGATTTATGAGTTGTTGACAACGAGGATAGCTGAGACACAGGTGGGGAATCAAACCACCTCAGTTAAAGCCAATCGGGGGACACCTCAAGGGGGAGTGATATCTCCCCTTCTATGGAGCCTCGTAGTAGATGAGTTGCTCTACAGGCTAACGGAGCTTGGCTTCGAATGTATGGGCTACGCCGATGACATTGTATTAATAGTCAGAGGCAAGTTCGAGAGCACCTTGTGTGATTTATTACAAAAGGGCCTCAGAATCATTGAGCAATGGTGCTTGTCAGTGGGGCTAAACATTAACCCAAGCAAGACCATAGTAATTCCATTTACCCGGAAAAAAACACTTCCAGCCATGAAACCCATATCCTTAAATGGGGAAATCATAGAATGGAAATCGGAGGTTAAATATCTAGGGATAATCCTAGACAGTAAGCTTTTGTGGAATAAGCATGTTGAAATAACTGCTAGTAAAGCAATAAGAGCTTTGATGGCGTGCAGAAATCTAGCTGGTAAGAGGTGGGGCTGTAACCCAAAAATACTGCGATGGATGTACGCCATGATTGGGAGACCAGCAATTACGTATGGGGCAATAGTTTGGCACACAAAAGCAAGTCAGTACAGCACGAGGAAAACCCTCGATAAAGTTCAAAGGCTTGCCTGTGTGTGCATCTCTGGAGCTATGAGAACGTGTCCAACTAGGGCACTTGAGATCATTACAGATCTCACAACTCTACATCTGGTGATAGAAAGATCTGCCCAAGAGGCAATTCTTAGAATATCTAAGGAAGGTTCAGGCAATGAGAGTATTAAAAATCAGGGAGCTTGGTCCTCTCTGACAAGATACACCTCATTAGCGAATTTTCCCAGTGACGAAATGATCAGGAAAGTAAGCATCGGAAAGAATTTCACTACGATGCTTAATACGAGGAGAGACTGGGAAAGGGAATACACCACCCAAACTCTCAAAGAAAACACCATTAGATGGTATACAGATGGTTCAAAAACCACCATCGGAGCAGGCGCTGGAGTATTTGGGCCTAACACCAGATACTCATTATCGTTAGGCTCCTTCCCAAGCGTCTTTCAGGCAAAAATACTTGCGATTGAAAGATGCGTGGAAATGAACCTAGAAAGAAACTACCAGAGATGTGACATATCGATCCATTCTGATAGTCAAGCAGCTATCAAAGCATTGAGCTCCCATGTCATTGATTCAAAGTTGGCATGGGAGTGCCGAAGAAAACTTGATGAATTAGGCAAGAATAACAAGGTCTCTTTAGTCTTGGTTCCTGGTCACTCGGGAATCACGGGTTATGAAGAGGCCAATACAATTGCCAGGAAAGGAGCACAAATGCCCTTTATTGGCCCGGAGCCTTTCTGTGGTGTATCAAAATGTTCCTACAAGAGAGAGTTTCGGAAGAAAGAGGAAACCGAAAGAGAAGCACTCTGGCGGTGCCTTCCCGGGTTGGAACATTCCAAAAAATTCCTGGGGAACTTTGACGCTGCTAGGTCCAAAGAATATTTGGACCTTAATAAAGATAAGCTACATCTCCTCACGGGCTTTCTTACAGGACACTGTCGCCTTAGGAAGCACTTAATGAGAATAGGTCTAGCAGAGATTGACGAGTGTAGATTCTGTGGGGAGGAGGATGGAACTCCTGATCACATAGTTCTGGAATGCCTCGCCATTGCAAGCCAACGCAAGAAATGCTTTGGACAAGAAACTTGTAAGAGTGAGGACCTAACCTCGCTGAAGCCGTCCCAAATACTAGAGTTCATTAGAACCTTGGAACTGGAAGGCGAGCTGTAGTAGTAGCGACAACAGTTCTGATAGGGGGGTACAATAAACCTTTGGTTTCAGTGCACAGTAACCCCGTTAAAATCTAACATCTATCCATCACGTTGACGGAGCTTTTTTTTTGAAACGGAATGACTTTTACCGTTTTGAGAACCTCTACAAATTTGTCATTTGTGAACGATAAGTTGACTAAAAAAGACAGTGGTTCAGAAATACTACTTAGACATTTCATCATTCCCAGCGGAATTTTTGTTCTTCAATTCACATCTTAATAGTTTTTCGAGTTCAGTAGCAACAAATGGATTGGAAAACAGAGAACATTGGAATTTATTTTTATATTGTCGTAATTACTATTTTTACTTCGGTCAATTCTGTTAATTATTTCTATTGGCACGTTTACAGAAAAGTTATTAAACAAATTATATACTTCTCTTGCATTATCATATAGTAAGCCATTCTTATGAATTTCAATATTCACCTTATATTCACTCTGAGATAACACTCCATGTAGTTTTGTTTTTATTCGTAGAAGTCGCTATATTGTCTTGATAATACGATTGTTTTGAACCCCTTACCATTAATTCGTGTTTCTTTTTTTTCAACCCCGTATATCGCTCACAAATTAGGATATTGATTTTTTAAGTGATGTAAGTCTTTTAATTTGACACTAGACAACACCATCTGTAATCCGCTGCTTATTCTTGTTACTTCCTGTTCAATAAACAATGTTCCTCGGTATACATTCTTGAATTTTTAAAATTATTTTTCCGAATTTTTTCCATCAACACAAGGGATTTGGACCAAGTCGAAATCCATTTAATTGGCACTGCAAAAATGATTGAAACCTAGTATTCGCCATCTTAAACAATTTATTGATAATCACGGTATAATTGGTGTCGGGGGATGCTTAACCAATTCTTTAATAGAATATGATCACCACCATCCCATTTTGTTACACAAATTGGACAATTTTGTTACACTATTAATTGATCACTATCATATAAGATATCATCATACTGGTTCGTATTTGCTTTTATCTTTTTTGAGACAAAATACTGGATTTTGTCTGCTGGAACTCTCGTGCGTAGACCTGTTTGGTTATGCAATCGTTGTTTTAAAAAACTAAACTAAAGCTTTTTTGACAACTGGTGTTAATTATACTGGTTCTTATCCCATACCAATGTGTTGCAAACGTGGAATAAGAAGTCAAAAGTCTCTATATTTATGTGTTTCGTAACGAAAGCTGTTCACTTAGAACTTAGCTTCTTCGTTATCCACTGAAAGCTTTTTGGGAGCCTTCAAACGTTTTATATCTCGTCTAGGAAATTGTTTAAGGCTGTATTCTGATTCTGGGACCAATTCTATTGGAGCCAAAGCTCGAATTAATGAAGTTCAAGAACTTTTAAATTATTTAGAATACTGTGAGGCCTTTCAGAGATAATACAATTTTAACAAAAAATAATTGATCAATAGTTCCTCCCAAGCTAGTCACTTTGGTGGTATTTGGGAATCTAACACCCTAAGCATGAAAATGCATTTACCCAGAGTGATCGGAGAACAAGTTCTGACTTACGAGGAGTTTAACACCGTGTGGATTCAAGTTGAAGCTATTTTGAATAGTCGCACCTTATGTTTGTTGAATAACGATCCTGTTACTTTAACCCCAGCACATTTTATTTATGGTACATCTTTATGTTCTTTTCCTGATGCAAATTCTTATACTGAAAGCACCCACCCGGTTTCTAGGTATAAATTATTAGAGTCTGTTGTTGAGCATATTTGGAAGAGGTATGATAGTGAATACCCTTCTACTCTTCAAGAACGCCAGAAATGGAAAACTTCCACTATGCCTGTAAAGGAAGGTACTACTTTTCTCATAATGCAAGAGAGCTGGCCGCTACTGCAATGGCCAATGGAAAAGTTTTTTCCTGGCAAATACGGAGTTATACGAGTAGCCAGGGTAAAGACTAAGAATAGTTCCTACTCCCGACCGGTAGTAAAACTATGACCACTGCCATTCCAATAATTTAATTTTGTATTCTCCTCCCTTTTTTTGTGAAGAGTAGTTTTTGTTTATATAGTAAATGCCACCTTTAGGATATTTTATTTAGTTATTTTTCGAGTGATTTTTTTTACAATTCAATTTGGTGGCCAGCACGATGTTTTGGCATTATATGTTGCCTATCTGGTAGAGGCCAACAAATGTATTAATATTATTAATTGTCATGTATCTAGGAGTATATTCTTCGAATCAGTAGCGAATCGTGTTCTGACAAGGATATATAAAATTTTCACGGTCTAATTAAGTTTGAAAGTTTATATTTCGATAACCGTTTCAATTATAGAATAAACCACTTCCCTTCTACTCAATCACCTTCCTAATCAGTGAGGAAACCTTTACTTCGAATTGGATGAGCCAGCGTGAACGGTAAGGTTTTTTTCCTAGTTTTTTCATAAATTTGAAAAGTAATGAAATAAATACTAATACCCAAAAGATAATTTTATTGTAGAAAATTTCAGAACATACGGTAAAACATTTTATTTTAAATCATAATAAAAACTGGAATGCGACCCACATTTTGTTTAATAAAATAATACGATGTCAAAACAGAATAGAAAAACTAAAACATCTTACTGGGTCAAAGCAAAATAATTGTTTTGAATACAATTATTTCGATAACGAAAATTAGCACGCTCCAAAAAACAAAAAGTTGTTTTTGCAATTCGACAAAAACCCCAAACCGAAGTCGGGGGAAAAGACAAAACGGGTGTAGAGAGCAGCAGCGGCAGTGTGCCGGTTGAACACGCGAAGGGAAATGTCCTTCCCTTGTCACGGTAACGGTACTAGTTTTTTTTTGTGTTAGCGGTACGAGAGGTAAAGTTCTCTCCGTTGTGTCAGGGTGAAATAGGGATACTGAGATTATTCCTTGACGGTGAACACTGTCCCCCGTTTCGATACACAAACGGTAGAATTACCCTCTACGCTGAATTCTTTTCGACATAGCACGATACCGTTTACTGGCACTACTCGTGGTGACAAAAAGATAGCGAAAATCAAGCAGTATCCAGGCTAGACGGAGGAAATTTGCCAACGCAGTAAGTTTTTGAACAAAATTTAGATTGGGATGATTTTTTTTTACTAGTGAGATATTTATTCGTTATTATTTGCGCTGGATTCTGAACTTGGGAGTATAATTCAATTGCTCCATACAAGGCGTAGCGATAGCAAATATATTTATTTGATTTTTTTGATTTTCAAAGGGACTGGACACATCTGTTCATTCTCAGTTAAATTTTTTCGTCCTGATAAATATATAATTTACCGTGTGTGCTGATATAATTAAAATTTTGCAGAGTTTCGCCAACCTGACAAAAGTTAGGTTTCATTTTGTTAAGTTGGAGTTATCATTTTGTTGTGTCACATATTCTCTTCCACCTCGTAGGTAGGAAGGAGACAGAATTTACGCGAGGTTAATTTTGTACATGGTAACATAAAGGCCGGAGCGTATGATTTTCCATTTTTCGTGGGTTTCAGCGAACTTGCGGTGATAAGTAAATTAATATAGAGAAAAATTGTTATCATTCTTTTGTTTAGACGTGATTCAAAAATTTCTTAATAGCCAGTGAAATGCATAAATTATCGGAGGTGATTTCATCACTGGGGAATTTCGCAACTTGTAACGCCAGTGTCGATAAATAATTTAATTGTTTCCTAGCTCAGCAGAATTTTATACGAATAAAATTTTCACTTCCATTTCATCAAGGTCAATGGCGACCAAACCGACGTGAGCTGAAACGTTATTACGATTAAAAGGTAATTACACATAATACTTTATTTATTGTCTCGACACCGTGGACTAGAAAGTTGGAAACCGAAAAGAATAAACCATACGCCTCTCATGCACTTTGAAAAAGGCCAAGCCGATAAAGGGGGTAGTTTAGCCGTCCCCTCGCAAAAACGAGAACTCTGTCATAACTCCGTTTTTTTTGAATAGTTATATGATATATAGAGGTAGGATTAAAAAGCACAATTTATAGATAGATAGATGTATAGGTAGGCTTATACCAGGGAACTCTAGTAATTTGGATCATACGGGATTTTATTTTGTGTTAAGGTTTATATATATATATATATATATATATATATATATACGTGTATTCTCAGAGAATTTATTTTTTTATTATATATTTTTTATACAATGTCGTGGTTCTAACTTATTTTATTTATCATCCCTACCCCATAATTCCCCCTCTGGAGAGTGTAACAACCGTGGAAGTGTGACAGAACCGGGAGAACAACCCTGTCCTGACAAAGGAAGATTAATCCGTTTTAAAACCATGCGAACCTAGCTCAAAAATCGGACTGGATTTGCCTTACACGTTCAGCCGCTCATTTGAGACAGAATTTGGTGGACTCGAAGGTCGGGATCGATATAGAGTGAAGAAAAGGTAGGGTTCCTTTTTTTATTCCAAGTGGTGACAGCAATTGTTAGAGTGGTGACAGGTTTTTTTTTGTGGAAGAAACAACTCGGTAACAAAGGGTAGAGTTGTACATCTGGTGACAGTTGAATTAAGGCCTAGATTACATTACAGTAAACAACCAGATCTAATTTAAACTTCGTTCAGATGTCGGAAAATCTCTAGAGTAACATGACTTCGTACAATATCATGTTTTCATAAATAAAGCAAATGAAACCATATTATCTCGAATAACTCCTACTTACTTCAAAAATAAATTGATCCTTACGAGTCTCGTAAGACCTTTCGCGCCATACCTTATTATCGAACTTTCTTAGTAATTCACCTTTTTAAGACTACAAGAAGCAATTGAGCACCAATATATCTTTTAATGTTGTCATCGCAAAAATACAATGATCGTAGTTTGTGAAATGACAGGAAATTAATTAAATTGATTTGAGCTCAATAATGAGATTTATAATGGAAAGACAATGAAATACTTCAAGGATATAGAACAATATTGCTTAAAGCAAGTGCAACAATGAACAACATCTATTTGTCGATCTACGGAAGGAATACGATACCATCCCCAACATGTAGGAAGTACTCCAAACATTTGATAATTGATAATTATCAGCTTTTACGTTTGATGTTGATTAGAAACTATGGTAAAGAGATGAGTAATATTTATAAAGGATAGATGTTTACACAGTATTTTATTCATATATTTCATATTCCAATCAAAATAGAAGGGTGACAGGTTGATTGAGGAAAAGTATTGTAACGACACAGTCAGAAAACAGAACACTACACGAGCCAAACGACAAAGTTGGGCACCCAGCACCGAGAGGGCAGCACCTTCGCCTTTCCGCTAATAACTTGACCGATACTACCAAAGCATACGTTCTGCGATATACCAGGCAAGCTCTACCTTACGTAGAATAACGATAGGAAGCTTCAACGGAAAATAACCGAAGTGTTGCATTATATTCCGGAGCCTGTTGAGCCTGGAATTGTGAACACATAAACATTCCGCTTGTCGTTGACCCCTCGGTGTGCGTTGAACCCGAGGCTAGACGCTCAGCGAACCCTGTTCATCCTAAAGCGTGTTGAGCTTAGGGCGGACGCCAACTACCTTAGGTCAGGCCCTGCGGCGTGTTGAGCGCAGGACCGAGGCCTTCCCGATTAGCCGAAATTCCGAAGCGCGTTGAGCCCGGGACGGAAGCAAACTCCCTACCTCCGAGATTTCGCTATGCGTTGAACGCGGGGTCTCGACCCTGACACGCCCCTTTGGTTATAGGAACCTAGCGTCCTAGTGAGGAATCCGGACAACCGAGAAAAATCATCCGCGACCCAATCCGACGACCAGACTGCCCGCCTCCAGGACCAATAAATCGTGTATATACTTATTATACAGAGCTTTGGATTTTAATTGTAAATATTCATTGTGGTTTGAATAAAGAAGTATATCCAAACATCCAACCCCTTTTTATGCTCTACCACACTGACGAACCCTTACAAATGGCACCCGAGCAGGTGTTACAGGATGAGAGCAAAATATTTGTCCAAACCACTAAACTTAATAATCTTGTTTGGAGTTGAGTTGTAACTATCAGTAGTATTACCACATTTCCTGTCCATTCGTTACCACGTTTAATTCTGTTTTGGGTACGCTTACGTGAAATCATCCACCACAATGAGGTCTCACAGCTCCTAGGGTAACAAACCACATATAACTGCCCCATTTCTTTTTAATACTATTGCCTCTATTATTTTGGTTGTTGTAGTTACATATAATAGAACATTCTTTACTAACATGAGCTGTTTGCAATTACCTAAATTATGTATGAAGATCCATCATAGAACCTAGTAGGAGAATACATTGTACAAGATATATTACTTTATACATTGATGAGCTTCGCATCTGATGTTCCGTGTAAGATTTATTCAAATTTTTCTATCCAATAAATTATTTGTTGTGTGTAATTCCGCGTGTTCTGTACCAATTAGCTGCTGCCATGCAACTTATTATCTCTCTAACTAGAAAAATATTTTCACATGTCACTAATTGGTAGTAATTAATTAAGTGAGGCAGAGAAAGTGGAGAAAACATAACGGTAACGTAAGCTCGTTAAGGCGAGATCTTACTTGATAAATTGTTTCTGTTGGTTGTTGACAATGTAATAGTTAATTAATGCACATCATGTCCCATCAGCATCAGCTTTCTCTCTTTGTGTACATGTAACACATTTTATTAACATTAAGCTAAATGCACTGAAACCGATCGAAACAAGTACGAAAATTGTACCTGTGTATGTGTCCTATTTATAATTTCATTTCTCCATGCGTTTGCCAAACCTACTCAATATGACACTATGATATATTTTAGAGGGATGAATAATCTCAGATGCCACATACAGATAGGGGGAAGAAGAGCAGAAGATTTTCTGAAACAAGGAATTTAAGCACGTTACTATTTATTTTGGTCATGAATAAGATAATTAAACTAGTTAAAGGAAAAAGGAAGATAACTAGATACAATAATAGGCTACAAAAATGTAGAATCAGTTAGATAGATTCAGTAATTTGTTACATTCGGATGATATAGTATTGATTGCAAATTTAAAAAATAGAATGCAGAAATTAGTAAATATATGCAATATAAAGGTTGAAAAAATGAAAATAGAAATAAACATAAACAAGACCAAAGTTATGATACTAAACGAAAGAAATAATACGACCAGAAGAGTAAAGGAATGAAATGGAAAGAAAACATTCTAGAAACAGTATCGGCGTAAGAATATTTAGGCACAGCCATCACAGAAGATGCAAAAATAGACGCAGAATTAACAAATGGAGCTAATAAATCAACAAAATTAGACTGTACACTAAATAAAATTAAATTTTTATTTTGAACATGCAAGCTCTATTATTCAGTGTAGAAAATAGTAGATTCAATTTATTGATATAAGATATTAAAATTTGAAAAACGATTACGTTCAGAACATAAATTGGTAGTACATTATTTTACAATCCATACAGTAACACTAAAATATCACATAGAATCCGGAATTATCACAAAGAACCCGGAAATATCACATAGAACCCGGGAATATCACATAGAATCCGTGTATAAATTTTCATGAACATCGTTTAGATAGTTTTCAATATATTTACTGTAAGGTTGTCTAGACTCACCTTTTATAGTATTCACGGATTTATTAACCCCATTCACAAAGTTTTCATAATTCATCCAAAAGATCTATGGAGGAAACATAAGCTACGAAAAAATTTAAGAATAGAAGCCGATTTCTGAGTAAACTTCAGTATTTGAATAAATTTCAATTTGCAAAAAACATGTAAACGTTGATATTGACTTTTAAATTAGATTACCTTTAAACATGAAGCATGCACTTGAGAATATTCTCTTAAATAAGGTTTCTGGTCTATCTTGGAACAGACAGAATTTAAAACAAATTTTCCATTTTTCCAAGAGTGAAAACTATCTTAATGTTTATTTTCTCCATTTAAATAATTTATTTTGATGCGTGGGATAAATTTATTTACACGGTACATTTACTTACATTTGATTTATTCACAACCAAAGAGGATAGCTGTCTTTCTTCGTCATGTTGATTATCTGGCGATAACCCACGTAGAATCTCGTATGACCATCCTTTTTCTGGACGAGAACTACTGGATACACCCATGGGCTAGTAGCTTTCATCTCTCGAATAATTCTTTCAGCTTCCTCTCTTTTCGCTCGTGGTAGTTTTTGATCTGATTGTCTTATTGGCATCACCAGTATTGATTTTTTGCTTGACGGCTGATATTCATCCAGTCATCCAATATGTCATTAGAATTGTCAGTTGTCGTTGTTTGAAGAACTATAGACGTCACTGGTACGCAGAATACAATCCTGGTTTCCTTCTTGATGGTGTGGGTAAACATTCACGTTTATAGCGTAACTAATCCTTTTCCAATTAGTACGTCTCTGTCAACCTCTTCGTCATGGTTCCACGGCTCCATCATAATCGGTGCACCTCCCTCCATGATTCCCTGTAGCCGCGACACTAACATGGTTTCGCTTTGTGCAGGTAGATCGGTATCTTCCTCTACAGCTGCCAACAGCGTGCTGCCTTCATATGGATAAAGGAATACTCTTCGGAAACCACTTTAATGATTCTGATTCTAAAGTTCAACTGAAAACCATGTAGATTTATAACGTCCATTCATAGATTCGCATCTTCTTCGATGTCAGCAACGATTACCGTATGCTTAAACTTTTCTGCGCCAATTCCCAATTGGATTTGTGTCTCTCCTTAAACGTTGATACTCTCACCTGTGGTGATCTGCAGTCGCAGTCACGTCGGAAGAAGCTTCTTCTTGGAGTTTATTTGCTGCGGTCGTATAATTATTCGCTCTACTAGCTGCTTCAAACTGTTTTACATAATTGGTCCACGACATCTTTCCGTGTATTTCTGGCACGCAGGGTTTTATATGTTCGATTTTATTTTCTTCTGTTGGCGTGTCTTGTGTTCTTAAATCTGCCATACTTTTCTGTAACTCCTTTATTTTCTCGTCTATCGTTGTCTTCTTATTCTCAATATCCGATTTTGGAGACTTTTATTTTCGACGATAGCGGCAATGTCATTTCTCATTGATAAGATATCGGCAGAAATATTGTCCATGTTAGCAGAAATATCGTTCTTCTAGTTGAAATATCGTTCTTCTCAACAGAAACTGACAAGAATAAGGTGGAAGCCTCGTCTTAGAATCAAAATGTTTCTAGATCCAATCTTTCCAGTGCCATTTTGAGTCTTTTTACTAATTCACTCTTCTCTCCGGACGTTTCCAATTTTGCTTTTAGCTCCATCATTTTCAGGTCACTTAATCTCTTATCTATTTGTACGTACCTATTTATTTGTATTACCCCACACCTGACACCAATCTTAGGTTTTTCTGATTTATTTAAATAGTTTATCCCCATGCTTCGGATAAATTGATACGCACGGTATATTCACTTACACCTAATTTATTTACACTGCACACACATGCACTTAAATTCAATTATTCCACTATTAAGTAGACTGTTCACTAATTTATATTAACCGTCTGCGCTCTGTTCAATTAAACTTAGAACTGACTTTTTGGCTGCAGGTACTCGTCTTGTATACCAAAATCCCCTTCCAGAAAAGTCGATTTCTAGAATTCGGTTCCCAAGAAAAAACAACAAAAAAACTTCCTTCCTAGAAAGTTGCGAATTCGCCAAAATTCAAGTACTACACCAGTGAGCGATTTCGTAACAGTATCAAGCTAATTAACGTATTTCAATTCTCAACAGAAAATATTATGATATGCAAAACAACGAGTCTAAATTCTGATTGTTTTATTTAATAGTGAATTTTTTCTTTAGAACCTATTAACAATAATTTATTATAAATTCGTCAGAAAGATTACCCTCCTGTTATATCCTTCACACATTACTTTTCCTTGTCTATATGAAATTGAAGAAGGACATAACTCTTCGGTAAGAAGCCGAATCGTTACAAAAAATAGCGAATAAAATCTTCGACGACAGCGCTTAACAAACACGTAAATCGAAATCTTTTAGCATCAAGGTAGCGAGATTTCCATAATATCATTATTCACTTTGGATTTCATAAATGTTCAGTTGAAGAAAAAACTCTTACCGTTCAGTTTATAAAGTTGGAATGTCTTTAGACATAACTTTTTAATTTTTATATAACATAGTGTGTGCATAGTATATGCACATTTTACATATAGGTAACTGAAAGACAACAAAAATATAAAGATATGATTATACCATTGTGCTTTTCGATTGTGGTCTTAAGGTTATTACGGGATGTCTAATTTACTGACGACAAAATATCTGAAAATATACTACCTAGATGTCTTTTTACTAAAAAAAAAAACATTAACCATTTTGAGAAATTAACAATTTTAAACGGCAAAGGACCCCGCACACCTAATATGGGAAATGGCTCTCCGTCAAATTTCTTGAATTTTTGATACGTTGTAGAATTGATCATTCTGGTGAAATGTTTCAATGGTAGCAATACGATCCTATGACTAGTTTTCGAGGTACAATGTGTGTGTGGATATGAGAAATATTCACTCTTCATCACTTCGTATCTCCCAAGTTATGATTTAGTTCTGATTTATCTTTGGTGGTATTATCACCACATCCTTGTATAACAAATTCATGAGAAATTCATTTCCAAATCTATTCGTGTTACAGGGCGATTTCACGTGATAATAATGCTATTTAGAGACTTTCATAATTTTGTTGTTTTATTAAGGGAAAATGCGAAAAAAGGTTGAATTACCACATAATATTATAAATTCATTTATTCTTCCATCACAGTTGATACAATTCATACAAGATGATTCACGAATATAGAAAAATAACGAATTTTGATTTTTCTGACACCTTATAGTAATAAACTCACCGAAAATGATAAAATTCTCGTGAAGGATGTTATATGATGTGTTTCATCGTATACAGAGTCTAATGATGTCAATTGGAAGTATTACGTATACTTTATTGAATAGAAATCTTGATTTTTTTCATCACCCTATATCTCATAAGGGAGTCCGAAAAGGGACTGATATTTTTTCATGGGAGAACTCGAAATACTTCCATTCATATCGTAGATCAACGGAATCCTATGACGTGATTTTCATATACAAGGCGAACAATTTGTGAAAAAGTCCATATATTTTCACTATTTTACGCTAATAAATTACCACTTGACTTCACAGGATTTTAGGTGTGAATTATAGATGAGTAGACTAACCAATCCTTTGAAGTCGCCTGATGTGACTGAGAAGATACTTATGTTAGATATTTATTCAAAACGTGAGAAATTCAGTTAAGTGAAATCAACATTATTTCAAATCATTTCCACGCCACCCCACAGGTTTTTTCTATAGTGGTGTCCCCATGAGGCCAACTCCACTAGAAATATGGATAATCAACCAATCACAACTTGAACGGCCTTGACAGATCACACACATATATCTCATGACTATAATAAAGATACCCGTCATGGATAATGCGGGAGTCTCTAAATATCTACTATGTAGGGGATGTAATATATCCTATAAATATCCATTGAATGTTACAATATGAGGAACATTCCAAGTCGATAAATCCTAGGCACATGTCAGTATGGATATATGTCGTAGGGTACTAGTGTTATCAGGTAATACGCACGAATCATATGTATTACAGATATCCAGCAACCGCTGTCTCTTATTGACATAACTAATATTATTATAAATACTCAAGACAAATCAAATCGAAAATCTATAATTCCGTATATGTGAGAAACTCCAGGATTGAAGGAGTTTCAGCAAATCCTCTAGATTTTTCATTATTATTTTTCATTCCCGTAGAGAGGAATATACTATTGCAATGTCACTAAAACGATTCCGCTCAAGTAAGAGACCATTCGAAACATATCTTGTTCCATTTATCTACAGTATTCGAATAAATACTTACATCAGTTGGGAAATTAAAATTATCAAACTTCTCCACTTCATTGCATACTTCCTATCAATGGCAGAATGGGAACTCTTGTTTTATAGAAGTCATTAATACATTCGAATAATGATTCAAACAGTGGAAATCCATTTTTATTGTCTGCTCGCAAATGTAGCACACCATGCTACGTATATGGCTAGTTTTTTTCATTAATCTCTGTATATTGTTCATATTGGTATCAACATTCTAATTTGGATATTGTTGCCTACCAGAAGGTCTTCTCAGATATACAGAATGGTAGTGCGGACTCCCAGCTCATAGTAGAAGTTCAGAGAATCTTATAAATTTGATGAGTACCAGAGATATTGTGAGATGAGCCTAGGAATTTGATTAGCTGTGAGACTTAAAGAGATGTCTAACGAATGTATGTTCGGGATGTATCCTAATTTCTTCCTGAAAATGTAGTGAGGATACCGTATACAGATACTTAGAGATGAGACTTTGGTGAATGACCTATAAATGGAATCACTTAGTATATTCATATATATATATATATATATATATATATATATATATATATATATATATACATATATATAAATATATATATATATATATATATATATATATATATATATATATATATATATATATATACGTAGATGACATATTAGCTTATTTTATAGGTAGTGAACGACAATTACATGTATTTTTCAATCATATTAATAAATTCACAAAAATTAAATTAATATTAGAAGTTGAAGGAAAAACTGAATTAATTTTGTTGATTTAAAAATTCAAAGAGTTAATAATATACTTGACTATAACTATACTATATAATTCAAATCATCCCATAAATAAGCAGCATACAATTCAATGGTACATAGAGCATTTTCAGTCACTATGAACAAATATAGTTTTGATAGAGAAATTAATACAATTAAACGAATAGCCACGTCCAACGGTTATACATTGCATATAATACATAAATTACTAAATGAAAAAGAGAAAAAAGTGGTATTACAAATAATATTACCTAGACAAACTAACGAAATACAAAATTACAAAACCATCACATATGCTGGAAACGTTTCTAATAATATTTCAAAGATAGCAACAATTACAACAATTTCTTTCAAAACTGAAAAAAATATAAGTACAAAATTGTCAAATGTAAAATATTTCCCTTTAAAAAGTCTGGTAAATATAATCCTAAGCATCCAGAATGTTATGCTGTCTATATATGTCAAACAAATCAAAAATTTGATATCAGACACAATGAACACTTACAAAAATACAAATTAAAACACTCATAGAAATCCCATTACGCAAAATATCTACTTGACACAAAACATTCAATAACACCTTACACAGTACTACATATTTGTGATAAGAATCAAGAGGTACATTTCCTTGAGGAATTAGAAATTAGAAGACAGTTAATAGACTCACAATGTGAACTCGTCAATGAAGAGATAATTCTAGGGATTTCTCCACTCTTAAACTGTCTTCTGAAGTAATAATTTTAAAGATCAGTAGATATTAGTTTTCCTTGGTTTGGTTGGTTTGCACTGACCTACTGATGTTGAATAGGAAAAAAGATGTTCAGGATATCCCTATATGGCTAATAATATCTACGCTTCAATATTTGTAATATCATATCTTCTTCCTTCTATTCATATATATTGAGTCAATCATGAGATAGGTGATTTCTTGGTCTAGTAAAAATTAATTATTAAATATTAGGTAGGCAAAACAACAAATGTACCTTTTTTGATTCTGACGATAATATTCAAACATATCGAAAGAATGGTCAATTGTCTTAGAATCTTTATGATTTTCTTATTTTATATAGGATTTATTTGGAAACAGTTAGTTTCATTTATAAGAATGAATACCTTCTCATCATCTTTATTTGTTTATAACATTTGCAATTTTTGATATGCTGAAGCATTTTCAATACATTTTCTAGACATACGATGCATCTCAAGTATTTTTATGAGCTCTATCTCCATTTGTCATCATTTTCAACTTGTAGATTGTAAACTAACAAACTAAAAATGGAATTAGTAAGCTACTTTATCGGTATATGAGAACATTTGAATTCAAATGCCAGCGGTGGAGATATCGAACTGTAACCAAATCATATAATCCTAATTTTTTTATATTAAGCTAAGTTAACAAAGAAAATTTCAAAACGTATGTGTACGTGTACGTTTGGGTACTTCCACAGGTCCGCACATAGGGACCGCAATATTTTTTTCCATCTTGATGGACAAATTATTTAAAATGGTTTGAATTAGAACAGTTGAAACAAACAGAAATGCATAGAAAAGACACATAAAAGCTACTCTAAGGATGAAAAAAAATATGTGCATCCAGAGAAATAAATTGATCAGGTTTTTCTTTTACAAGTAAATCATGTATATATAATAATAACCCGTTTTTACTTGATCCGTTGCTACCCGGTCGACACGTCACGTATCCTCTAAATAATTTACCAAATAAAACAGCGTCCTGTCCGATAGAAATATTCAAATAATTTTGATCCCTGCTTTGAACACGTGCTTTCATAGTCAAGTGGAGCAAAGTAAAAGGGATCCTAAAGGCATTTCCTTTGTAAAGTAAAGGATATTTGTCACACACGCATATTTCCGATTTTCCGGAGTCTGTACCAGCCGAATTCGCGTTGGCACTTTGTCACCTCGATTTCAGACATCAGAGGCGTGGAATATTCTTTAGAAAACATCGGAATAGAATACACACAAGTGGTAATATTCAAATGCCTACTTGGAATTTAGAAAATAGGGCAGGTAACGCCTTTACATTATCTATAATATATTGAATATATCAGCAGCATATATTTATTCTTTGAAAAAATAACGAGAACAGTAGAGTGCTTACGATCGATGCTGTCAATGAAATTTGAACCAACAAACAATATTTTCTGCAAAAGACGATTTCTAATTGATTAAGGTAATTTTCATTAAAAAACTTTTTAAATGAAATTTTCACAAAAAAATGTTAATGAAGAAATCCTTAAGCTTATGTAAAATTGACATTGGTAAAACTAAATTCAGTACAGCTATTGCAAACTTTCAGATAACCTTTGAAATTAATATATTGATCTCCAGGTCATGATGAAACTAAATTCGTTTCTATTAAATATTTGAATATTCTAAAAATTTTTGGAATATTTAATTTTAGAACAAATATTCAATATTTCTAGTTGTTTACATAATCAAATCCGAATGGCTGATTTGAAGCTAAACCATAAAGTAAACGGAACAACGAACGAGGAATGAGGTTGAAATGTAAATATTTGCTATTCCAGAACAACCCCTCTTTTTGATAAACATTAATTGATCCAGGAATTTTTTTCTGTCAACAATATTGTGTGGAAACAAAATAAAAGCCAAAAAACATGAAAAATTTACAAAAGTATATTCACTGTTTTGTTATGATCCGTCCAAACCTGTCAACTTATTAACAAGCATTTCATTTGACCTTGAATGAAAAACAGACAGGCGATAGGAATGTTGTAAGCAGTTAGTAACTACCGAAATAAAGGTTTGGAAACTGGTATCTAAAAGCCAATTATCTTGTCATGACCACAATATTTATTTATTTATTAAAAATCCATACAGGTTTATTAAACTGATTACATGAATTTTAATTCGGATATCTATAAGTAACTTTTTAAAAAACTTTATTTTTACAATTTAAATAATATTATAACAATTATGAAAAATATATGTTTGTAGTTTGAAATCTATTCTATAACTAACTAAAAAATGAGCGCATCGTCCACAAGACACCTTCGCAATCTTGCTGAATTCCCACAAAAGTCGGATTCGGGGAAACTAAACTCCGGACTGTGGGATACGCAGCGTCAGCATCTTCTTATGGGAAACAAGCGAGGTGACGACATAATTCCTCCCCCCATAGTCTCGGCTTCCGAAGGTTAAAGAGGAAGGCGAACATCGTGGTGGTCCATCTGTGGGGGTGTTGAAGTCCGAAATCTGTTGGTGAGGTTCTTGTAGATTAAGTAGCAACTTGTAGCAATCAGAAGTCCATAAATGAGGTTCGTCCAGGCACTGGGGACGTAGATCGGACTCTCGAAATGAAGATTGGGCTGATTTTCGATCACTTGGCTCCGGATTTCTTGAAGTTCGTCTAATCGGAGGTCTTCTAAATCGATGCTAATATTAATCTTTGAGGGCGTCGGAATGGCAGCGTCTAAATCGAGGAACAGGATCGGCTGCTTCGGGTTCGTGTATTGCTGTTCATTGATTATAGTCAATTGATCAGTGGTGAATTGGCAACCAGTAGGGATTTCGATGAGGAATGTTCCCATTAATTTTCGGATTTCTTCTTGTCTGAAGCATTTCAATTTTATTATTGACTCGTATGGAAATAATCCGATCCATTGATTGGATGCGTCGAGCTGATTTAGCATTGGTTGGGTCAAATGGACTTGAGTCTGGCGGCATTTGGAGATGTTTCTGGCCTCGAGGAGCTGAATTTCACAGGGACCATCTTCTATTTCTTTTAGCTCTTGTTTGTCGCAACTATACCATTGAGGAAGAATTTCTTTGCAAGAGTTACTCATAAATGTAAAATACATTTAGCTTTTTATCAAGAATTTATTTTTTGGAATAATTGTCTTAAACTGATTCTCAAAATATATTGGTACTGAATAAAAATGATATAATTCACAATCAAAAGGAAAAGTAATTGGAATATGTAGAATAAATGTGATTTTATTATTTAGTATGTAGCTATCGATTTTAATGAGTTTCTCATAAGGTTCAGTGTTATTGGCATTCACTGGAAATTGTAGTTGTTTCGATTCGGTTTGATTGCTTAATTTCGATGTATAGGTCATTTATTGAAATAATGCCCGGGTGCATAATTTGTAATTTTGAAAAAGTAATAGAATTCTCGATGTCTTGTGGAATTGGATTAATTATTTCGTACATATTTATTATTTGATTGAGAACATCTTTTATTAACATTGAATTTTCTCTATATGTATTGTTTTCAACTATCAAACTAATTTGGTTTATTTTTGAAGTAATCAATTGTTCGTTATGATTAATATTTTGAATTGTTTTATTGAATTGATCTATGACATTCAGAGATAGCGAATATTGTTTTCCCATATTTGACACTATTTGCTTTTGGTTTGACTCTAACTGAGAAATCAATTTTTCGTAGCGTTGACCATCATAAGCATCTAAATTTCCGGTAATGGATTTGAATATTGAGCCCAAGCCATCGATTAATCTTCGTTTACAGATAATATGATGCGGGAGAATGTTTTTCATTTTTGATTCAACTTTGTCTTCAGTGAATTGTAAGATTTTTAGATAGTCTGATGTATCAAAAGAATAATCTTTATTTGTGAGTATTAGCCTGGTTATAATATAAGATTTCAATCTTAATTTGTAGATTCATGTAATGATTGGATTCATATCGTAATAGTGAATAAGTGTATGTGTGTATTGTTCGACTTTGGCAGTTCCTAACTTAACTGAAACAAGGCCGGGATTGTTTTCTAATTTTTGAAGTAGAATTTTTCCCTGAAGTCCGAGAATCCCCGGGAGTCTGAAATAGCAGAAATGAAATATTTTATCTTTTGAAAGTATAGGTTTGTTTAAGTGGGCATTTTATATTATCCATATGTATTTTTTCGTGTGTTGGGGTTGAAACTGTTTTTAAATTCTTATTTACTGTTGTTAGTTGAGTGGATTTGTCAAATTCATTCGCTTGTTTCTGCCTTATATGTTTCTTCACGAAAACTTTTTGTTCTGGCTGAAATATTTCAGGTTTGTCTCGGTTAACATTGAGTTTTTGTATAGTATTTGATTTTAGAGCGATAAAATCTGAGTTAATTTTTGAATAGAGTAATTTTGATTTCTCCCTATGATCATTAATATAATCATTTATTAATATTTGTGTTTTTAAATGAAACTCAAGGTCTCTAGTTAATTCCACAATATAATACAATTTATTGCAAATTCTAAAAAATTGACAATTGTTTCGATAAATCAATATCATCGTCAGAGACCTTGAGTTTCATTTAAAAACACTAATATGAGCATATTCCACGAAGTAAGGGTCGAGATAGTCAATTTTATTAATATTTGATCGATTTCCATTTTAAAAGGGTTATTATCTGTTTTATGTCCGTTTATAATATCGATAGGTTTGAATTTCGTTGAAGAATGTAGAGAATGATTATAGGCCAAAATTGCATAAGTGATTTTATTCTTGATTGGGGTTCAATATTCTGACATGTTCGATTATTGTCGAGTGAAACCTCCCAACAATTCCGTTTGACTGAGGATGATTTGGACTGCAAAAGTGAGTATCAATTTTGTGAAGTTTCAGTGATTCTGTTACGACAGAGTTTTTGAATTCAGTACCATTGTCAACTACTATTTGTTTAGGTGTACCGTGATGTGGGAAGAATTTTATTAAATTATCAACGATTTCAGTTCCACAGGATGAGTTCAAATGATATGCTTGAGCATATTTGGAAAAGCTATCCACGATAGCTAGGAATTTTGATTGTTCGAGAGTAAAGGTATCTAAATGAATTAATTCAAACGGTTTTGAAGCTGTTGGAGTAATATTTATTTCCATTCGTATGGGGTGTCGCTCGTATTTACTTTGCTGGCAAATTTCACAATTATTGATCTAAGTTTGAACAGTTTCTTTGATATTTGGCCAATAGTATTTTTCTTCAATTCTTTTTACTGTCTCGTCGATTCCGCGGTGGTTTGTTTTACTTTCATGATGATTCGAAATTAATTCTTCGATGTCATTTTTGTTTGTCACGTCAATTAAAAATTTGTTACATCTTTTAAACTTAATAGAAGGCCATCTAAATTTTTTTTGTAAAACTACTGAAAATTTCTCATATATATTTGGGTTCTGAAAATAAAGATAATATTGAACATTTGGTGCGATATATTCTCTGATAAAATTCGTAATTTCATTTTCAAAATTATTTTCCGATATTTGGACTTTAATACGTTGTTTTCTTACGACTAAAATCGTGATTTTTGGCTTTGCTGGGGAATGTAGTACTGTTGATATAATAATTTGATTTTGACCGAAGTTTACAGGTGTGTCTGATATTGGAATACCTACAACAGGATTTTGATCGGCATTGGAATGTATAGACTCGTCATTTTCTTCGTCTTGTTCTACGTTTTGAACAGATTCGTCTGCTTATACTTGCATAGAGATGTTGTCCATGTCTCGTTGTTTATTTGCGTCTTGTGAATCGAATATTTCTCGAATTATTTGTTCGTTTTCAAGATTATTAGGATCATTTTTCATGTTTCATACTATATCTTCTATTTCGTCGGACACTGTTTTGGTATGGATTTCTACGCGCGAAAGTGCGTCGGCATTCGAATTTAGTTTACCTTTTTTATATTTAATATTATAGTCGTACTCTTCTAATTTTATTCGCCATCTGGTTAATTTGGAGTTGGGTTCCTTAATAGAAAAAAGCCATTCTAGAGGTTTATGATCGGTTACGATATCGAATTTTCTACCAAACAAATGCGGTCGAAAATATTTCGTAGCCCAAACTATTGCGAGTAGCTCATTCTCGAGAAGCATAAGCAATAGGTCGATCGCTACCAATCGGACCTTGGGACAAGACGGCGCCCAAGGCAACGTTACTAGCGTCTGTCGTTAAAACAAAAGGTTTAGAGAAATCCGGATACAGTAGTATCGGCTCGTTAATTAAAAGATTTTTACAAGTATTAAAACAGTCTAAAAATTCTTGATTATGTTCAATCTTCGCTCCTTTTTTTAAACACTTTGTGAGAGGTTTGGTGATTTTTGTAAAGTTATTTATAAGCCTACGATAATATCCTAGTAAACCTAAGAAACCTTTTATCTGTTTAGTACTATTCGGTATAGGAAATTGCTTGATTGCTTTTATTTTGTCAGGGTTGGGTTTTACACCCTCAGGGGTTACAACGTGACCCAAGTATGTGACCTCTTTTCGCAAAAACTCGGATTTATCAAGTTGTATCTTGAAATTAGAATCACGAAGTCTTTGGAAAACGCATCTAAGCCTTTCTATGTGTTCTTGTAACGATGTAGAGAAAATTATTATATCGTCCAAGTACACTAAACATTTCTCATTTTAAATTCCACGTAATATGTTATCCATAATTCGCTGAAAAGTTGCGGGAGCATTTTTTAACCCAAATGGCATACGCAAATATTCGTAATGCCCATTTTCCGTATTGAAAGCTGTTTTTTCTATGCCTCTTTCATCCATCTCGGTCTGGTGAAAGCCACTAGCCAGGTCGAGAGTGGTAAAGTATTGACTTCTTCCGAGTTTATCGAGTAGGTCGGTTATATTAGGAAGTGGGTACCTATCTCCAATCGTCTTTTCGTTCAGCTTCCGATAATCTACCACAACTCTCCATTTTTGTTTTCCGGAAGCGTCGGATTTCTTTGGAACAAATAAAATTGGCAAACTCCACGGAGAACTACTAGGTCTTATGATATTTTGATCTAACATTTCCTTAATTTGCTTTTCTACTTCTTGTTTGTTAATAAATGGATAACTATAGGATTTTGTGTAGACTGGTAAGTCATCTACTGTTTTTATTTGATGTTTAATGCGGTTAGTAAAAGTTAAACGATCCTCTTCGTTATAGAATATGTCCGAAAATTCTTTACACAACTTTAGTACTTCATTAGGTTCTTATTTAAGTGATTTACTCTAATTTTTGTTGTATCTTAATTTTTGTTAGGAAACACGTCAAAATTATTTAGTTCGATTTCTTGTAGATGTTTATGGTCAAACTTTTCTACAGTTGAAGGTTCGGAAAAATCTAATGTTACATTATTTTGTGTATTATTCAAAATAGTTGTCAAGGCTTGGCCGTTCTTTGCAATTCCGGTATTTAACAGTTATGACATTTGTGATGCGGAATAATTATTTCGCCATTGTTTATGGACGTTTTTACTTCAATAACTTGTTCTGATCTGGCATTCACATTTATTAGGTTTAAATCCGTTTATGTTTTTTGGAATGGTAGTTTAATTTTTGTGTGTGGTGTAATCAAATATCCCTTATCAAAATCAATAGTAGCTTGTAATGATTCCAAACTATCGAGTCCAATCAATCCTCTGAAGACATTATGGAACTTAAATAGATAGAATTTTAATGTCTTATTTTTTTGCAATTTAAATAACTTTGAAGCTGGAATACATGCATTAAATTTATGTGCTGATTTTTGAAACACTGTGGATACAACAAATGGGTCATGCCTGATACAATTAGGGAAAAACTTATTAGGTATATCTGGGTCGATAAACGATTTTGTCGAACCAGAGTCAAGTAAAACTTTTATATTATATTCAGGTAAAATAACATATGGTAATTCACTTGCATCTGTAGTATTACATGGAATTATATTTGATACTAAATCGGGTTCCTGTTGCAAAACGTTTTCTGAAAATTTTGATTCGTACCGGCAACGTTCTCACTATCGAGTGCTTATTTTTGCAAGTCATCAGTTTCTACAATATCGTACTGTTCCTCGAAATTATCGTAATTTTCATTGAATTCTGTGTTATACAATTCTTCTGAAACAAAAGTTCGTCTGGGTTGCATTGATTGATCAAATGATCGTGAATTTGAATAATTTGGATTATTTTGGAAGTTCGTTGGTGGATGTCTCGGAGTGTTTCTTGTATTCACACTCATTGACGTGGGCCTAAATGTAATTCTAGTGCTTACGCTCATTGGCGTAGGCCTATCGAAACTATTATTAGTATAATTTGGTTTGAAAACATTTCTATTTTGTTGATTGTTTGTACCGAATACTTGAGTATTTGTGAAAAATTTTTGTGGGCGATTATTCTGTTTTGGTTGTATATTAATAGGTTGAGAAGGAAACGACATTTGTGAATTTTGATTCCTATATTGATTAAATGAATTACTAAAATTATCGTTCGAATAGTTATTTGAAAATCTTTGTTGTGGCGGTTGCCTTGTGGAAAAATTATTTTGTCGGGCTATTTGTCTATTTTGGTTCGAATTTTGAAAATAATGTGTGATATCTTCTTGGGTAGCGAGTTGTAAGGCCTCACTCAGTGTTTGTGGTCTCATACAACGTATCGTAGTACCAAGAGGATCTTTGAGACCTGACAAGAATGTTTTTAATGTTAATTCATTGTACAAATTGCGTTTCAGAACTTTTGCTTCTTGGCTTGTTTCATGCATATCTACATAGCTACAAATTAGACTCAAAATTTTAAGGCATCGATCGTAGAACTGTTGCGGTCTTTCGTTTTGATTTTGTCTTCACATTACTAAATCTCTGTTGAGACAAGCTTCGTCTCTTTGGTCAGAAAAGTTTCTCTGTAGCGTTTCTTTTAGTTCTTTCCAGTTAGTTGCTAATTAAATATTTACAACTAGTCTAGCGTTGCCCGTGAGTTTAGAAATAAGCGAATTTAATAAGTAAACATTATGAAAATTAGCTGGATTAGCAAAATCGTAAAAATTTTGAATAATTTGTTCACAAATCAAAATATACCGATTTAATTCATTTGGATTCCCATTGAATTCGGGAATACAATTTAAATATTCTGATTTAAATTGAGCCATTATAGATTTATTTTTTGAGTAATCAGGTTTTCTACGATTAATTTGAGAGTCAGTTAGAGAGTCACCCAAATTTAAATTTTAAAGTATATCAGATAAATTCTCGATAGACATTCAAATGTACTTACAGAAATAATAGAGTTACTTCAAGCATATCCTTCCTAACAGCTATAAGGAAGAGCCCTGGATTTGCGATTTATGTCTCCTCCAGAAGTATCGATCCTTGCAGAAATGGACAATGTAAATTCCAATTCTCTATGTTTTGGTGACGAAGGACTTCAGACGGGTTACTGGTAGACGGTCCTCTTCAACACTTCACAACGAATCAACTATGTTCGGTATCCAGTTAATCGTTAAAACGAAATCACCACGTTCGATACGCGATAACCCGGATATCCTACTGACTGCGCCAAGTCATCTTTTTTCATTTGGGAGTTGAAGTCGCCAGTTGAAAGTATTTTGTCTTCTTTTGGTATTTTTTACATTTCTTCTCAAATTTTTTCATACATATCATCTTGCTCTTCCTTATCTGCACCTTCAGTTGGTGCGTTTGCAATTATTATCGATATATTCATTGGTTTTGATCGTATTCTCAGGTCGTTCAATTATTGGTCTAAATTCTAATATAAGATTTCGTTCATTACTCCTTATTATGAAACCTACCCCATATTGTCCTTGGTTTTTATTCCCTGAGTAATAAAAACTGAAATTTTTTTTTCTACCACCCGTTGATATTTCCATCTTATTTCCTGTAAGGCCGCTATGTCTATTTTGTATTTTTTTAATTCGTCCCCAATCTCCATAATTTTACCCGATATTAACATTGTTTTGACGTTCCAAGTGCATAATTTTAGTTCCTTTATTGGTTTTTTATTCTTTTTATTCCTAAATCTATTGGTGTTTTTATTATTTTCCTCATTTTTAATTCTTTTTTTATTTTTATTAGATATAATATCCCCATTATCTTCACTCTCGCCTTTTTCATTGCAAATATTTTTCCTATCCATCCCACTCATAATCCCACTATTGCTAATATTATAACTAAGTCTATAATTATTATTACCACCAATCTTAAGCCTACTTTGGTTTCCATTCCTTTTTTCCTGATCATTCCTATCCTTGTTTCCACTTACTTCTCTTCCTTCTTCTTGCAGTTTTTTTGCCTCGTTCTAGACAGTTTCCTTGTTTGTTCCCATTCGCTTCCTGCTTCTAGTGATCCATCAATTAATGTTCTTCTGCCCTTCCTTCCTTCTTCTTCCTCTCCATCATCTTGTGTCTATCATCCACCTCCCCATCCACAATTAATTTGTCGTGTTTAAGAAAAGCCCTTCTCCTATTTAACCTTGCTATCTTCAATTGGTGTATCAATTTTTTTCTGTCCTCTTGGACTATCTTTGTGCAATCGTCAGTTAAGCATACATTTTGGTTACCTGCATCTTTTTTTCAAACTGCAAAATTTTTATAAATATTGGTCTTTTTTATTGGCTTAAAAAGTTCCTAATTTTCGTACCTCACTCATTTCGGTCATTAAGTTTAAGTTTATATTCGCTTCCTTTAGTTTCACTTCAATTCTTGTTCGCACATCTTCGTTTTTGTCTTCGTCTATATCCTCAATTCCTTGTAATATCAAATTATTTTCTTTCATTTCGCGTTCCATTAATTCGATTCTATTTTCTTGTTTTCCCATCTGCTGTCGTAAAAACTGGTTCTCTTTTTTTAGATTTATCATTTCTTTCATATTATTTTCCAGTTTATTTTCAATATTTTTATCTCCTCTATATCACTCATTTTGAAGTTTGGTTAGTGCAATATGACCGAACCAGGAACCCGCTAGCGCCCAGTCAGCCAGCTACTCAATCCACCCCCAACCAAAACGCCGCCATTTTACCCCTTTTGCCAAACTCTGTACTATTTTTTATTCGATAGCAGTGGGTAGGTTATCAGCTGACTTTTTTGCTAATATTGCTTTACTTGTTGAGTTTATGGGTTAATATTTTGATTGTTATTTTAATTATTTACTAGCTTAATCACAATTTCCAAAAGTATCTTTACAGTAATGCACTCTAGTGGTTTTATTAATTGACTGCACTCACTTTTATGACTTTTACCAATAAATTTTCATTTATTTTACCACAAGAAATGATTTCTACTTTTCACATGTACAATAAACCATCTTAAAAATTAGGATTTAATTAATAACTTATGGATTGAGAAGAACTGTGAATAATCATGTGAATTTTACTATTTATCCCCTTCAACCATTTCTTTTTTGTTATTTGAAAAACTAAAAACAACAATTCATGTAGATAAAAATATATTTCACACCATCCCTAACAAAAAACTAAAATTTTGAACGAGAATGTTCAAGATTGTTAATTACAAAAATCCCAATGATCCTGATAGAATTTCATATTTGCCAAAAGAAAATCATTCAAAATAAAAAAAATAACAAGGTGGAAAAGACAATTAAAGCAGCTTTAAAATAATGTCTTACTTGACACCCCTGGCCATCTAAGGTTTTGAAAATGAAAAAGGAAGTTTAAAGTTACGATAAAAATTCAGCCCCCTGTAGGTTAAAATTGACCCGTTTTGGCATTTTTTCAAAATTTGAACAAAACTCGAAGTATTTGGGGGTGGTAATTTTAGTTGGGATACCTTATATAACAGTAGCAGGATTCTTCTTTTAGTTCCAATTGACAATGGATACCGCAGTCAATTTAGGACAATCCGACAAATAACATTACCAGATGTTAATTAAGACGATATTACGAACTCTCGAATTCAGTAAAATAAATAAGACATCGTATTTTGAATATCTGCTAATAAAACAGAGGAAAATTAATTTCCATTATGAAGAAGTATATCTTTCAATTTTGAGGAATCAATGAAAAGACGCCATTTGCCAGGTCTATATCCATTGTCTAGGGTATTTATTACAGTCTGTACTATACTTTGTTACAACAGAAAAGTTCCTTCTCGGAAGAAAAATAATCTATTAAATCTTGGTATCTTCTACTATACAAACAGGAACGTTTCAATCCATTAACGTAAAATCACGAAGTTCTGCTTGCTGCTTCAATAAGTTTAAATCACGTACAAAATCGTAGAGAACCCCTAGGAAAAGTGAGTAACGACTGTTCTTACACTTGATAGGCATTCCACTTCTGAATAGAATGAAATCAAAAAAGTTCAGAAAGTTAAAGAATTTCACGAAATTAAACAAACAAATTACACTTGAGTACAAACCTACTTACGCATTGTCCTACGTGACCGGCAACACGCGGCCGACGTGGTGATATCAAAGCAATGATATTTTATTGGTGTATCCCACGTTGTAGCTACCTATGGCTTAAGCGTTTTTGAGGCGGCGCATCCGGCCGAAATATTTGATATTTCTGCCTCTGCCGCTTCTACAGCTTCAGTCTATACCTAAGTATGTTTATCGCCTACTCTGCGATCGCAGCACATGCCGCGTCGGCCGCATGTTGCCACTCATGTTATGGTTATTTTTAGGTGGATAGCAGATCAGGTTCCAAGTTAGACATACGTATTTCAAACATATATAAATTGTTAAGGGTGAGCTTGTCATAATAAAAGAGACAATCTCCACTAATGGACCTTATTCAGTTATTTTATCAATACTGTACTTTAGCAACTCACCAATAAAAATTACAGTTAATATTCTGCTAAAGTGATAAACTCCTGCATAAAATTTCATTTGAAAATAAGCGTTCACTGCTAAACTTCCAATCTCCATTGCTCGATTCATATCAAACTTGACAACGTCCACTTTAACCAATAAGAAACCGTACTTGTGTCACGTCACCAGGAACATAATCACGGAGGTTATTATTAGTATTATTATCACTGTCATTCTGGGTTTGGTTTTGTTTCTGTGTCTTGTATAAGATTTTTAAAATAATTATTATTTAATATTGATCCAGTCCAAGTAACGCCTACAAAATCAAGAAATCATGACCTTCTGTATCCGTAGAGTTGGGAGGGTGATTTGGCCCCACAGCACATAGGCCACAGCTGACCCATCGTGCATCCTTCCAGGAGTTGTCTCATTTGGCTCATAGTTCATCCTGCCAATTCTAGGAAGGTAGACAAGTCTCTCTTATGTGGGCAGATGTAGGCCAAGACTCGCCGAACACATAATCTCTTACAGACGATAACTTCGGACATTGACATACTATGACGTATTCCACAATGTCTTCTTCTCGTTCACACTTTCTGCATGTTGGTGTGTCTATTAGCATCATAGTATGGAGGTGTTTCCCTAGTTTGCAGTGACCAGCCATGAATCCCACAACTAACCGTGGGTTCGACCTGGACATCGCAAGTATTTCTTGATTAACTCATCAAGGTTCACGGAGCTTTCTTGACAAGTCCGTATCCTTGCATATTCTTCGCATCGTCCCACTAATTGGCTATGGGAGTGTTGTTTCACTATTTTCCCGATTACTGTTGTCGACAGGCCGGAAGAGTCACTAGGTCCTAATATTCATAGACCGGCGACCCTCCTAGCCAGACTGCATGCAGTTGCCTTTGCTTTCATTGTGCCCTTTAACCCAGCTTAAGATAATGTTATGCTTACTCGAAGTGAAGATTAATGATTGATGGCACTCCATTGCTAGCCTTGATGTGACGCGATAACTGCTCAGGGTTAGAAGGGCTTGTTGTTATCGTTTTACAAGAGATATCTTTTCTGTTTATTTAATTAGCGGCTATTGATATGTTAGCAGAGGCAGACGTTTTTTTCCCAAAGCCCACTTTGTTTTCAGATTCAGCGTCATGGAATACACTTCGTATCCTGAACCTTCTTTTGTTTTAGAATCATTTGTATAGCGAATTGCAACTATCACATTTTGCTCCATATATTGTTTTATTTCTATTTTGTAGGGTTTTCCAAAAACAAATGTTCAACTGACTCGTTGTGTAGCATGGGTAGTAGTTAATCTTGAACATATAAAAACTTCCAATTAAATTGCATCGGCTTTTTATCACAGATTACTAATCTGGGATTAGTAATCACCACTTTTGATGGAAAGAGAGTAAGTAGTTCGCTTAATTGCAGATGCAGGACAGAATAAATATTTAACTGTCATCGCTGCTTGTTCATTATGATTACTTAAAAGCTCATGCAGATATTGAGAATGAAGAACTTGTATATCCTGTTACAGAACATTCTTTTATTGCATCACACCATATATTTGAAAATACAAAGAAAAAATCAAAACCCACGAAAATATTGTTAATCCAGATGATTATAAAAATATAATTTTATGGAATTTTCGTCCTTTCCACAAAGCTGAAATTTATATGTTGTTTATATTATTATTATAAATATACATTTGAAAAAGCAGACACATAGATCGGTTCCAACATGCGGGCAGGCAACATAATGCTTTCTCTGTCGCACCAATGAAGGTGTACGATATTGAGTGGCTCACTCTTCATCTCGCACGGAACCAATATTCATGCACTTTTGTAAGAACGATGGTTTATTGAATATACGGTCGGTTGCTGAATAATTATCAACGCTTAATTCAAAGAATAATTTTGTTTATTTACTTTTAACTTTTTAATAATCACATGCCTTCATTTTTTAGAACTTATAGTTTTAGTATTCGTCCAATGAAATTACAATATAAGAAATACAATATTTTTTTTTATTCCAGTATAACTTTACAACTATGAAGAAGACGAAAAAGTTGTATAGTTGCTCTTTATGAGAAATGAAATTCTGTAGAGGTCGATTGACATTTTTTCGAATATCGCTAAGTTTCTGCGATATAACTATGATACAAAGAAAATTGAAACATTTTTTACGTTCACACGCTAATATTCTTCAAATAATCCTATCTCCTCCTATCTACTGTTTTGTAAGAAATTGCATTATATAAAAAAATACTGTCTCAAGATTTTTTTGTACTTAACTTCATTTCGGAGATATAGTGGAAATTAAGAATTCTTTTAGGTTTTTGGAAAAAATATACATCATAATTATAAAACGCTGTAAATATTTCTACAATCATTCCTAATTTTTTGGATTATAATAAAAATGTTCGGGGACAACAAATACATGAAATAAATAAGATTTATTCTAAGAAATATTCAAATCAATTTGGAAGATTTGGATTGCTATATGAGTCAATGGAAGTTTGCAGTTCCGACGAAGAACCATAAAACATTTTTACCCAATCATTAATTTTTTTAGTCTGTATTTCTATTCTAAGTTGTACCCTTTATTTAAATTAAATATACAAAAAAATCTATATATCTTTATTATTTAAAATTAGACTGATAAATTATAACATTTATAAATTATTCACAACTATGACTACTGCTCGCATGTTGCTGAAATAACGAAAATTTTGAAGTTCTATAAAACATACTTGGAACCGGAATAAGTATCTGCTATCTAATTTTTTTATGAAAAAATGGCAGTCATGCCGCGACCACGTTTTAAACGTCAATTTTGACGTTCTTGGACTCCTGGAAACGCCCAAAGGAATCATCGCCAAGGAAAACGAATCCCCATTTCAAGTCTGCCCATCGCTGGCTCTCAGCCTATAACGTGGGCATCATCATTGAATTCTGAAACTCATAACTTTAAGCAAAAAGATCTTGGTTTAACTGTCAATAGTACTCATAATTCGAACGTTCCTATTAATATTTATAATTCCAAAAAGTTTCTTTTTCTTCCTATATTGAATTAATACCGAGTTAATTCTGATTTATTTTTAGTAGTAATAAACCAAGGACATTGATAATTGTTCGAAAAAAATTTATAACAGATTTCGAAAGCTTGTTGCTTGGAAACAGACCGACGCCGCAAGCGGAGGTCTGTTGCCTATAAGCAACAAGCTTCAGAAAGTTGTTATAAAATTTTTGAGCATTTATCAATGTTGGAGGGTTATTTGGATAGAATTTTTTTTGCCAATTATAAAAAAGGAGTACAGAGCTTCTATAATTTCATTAATATTCTCGTCAGTATTATGACCAAATCGTGACATTTTGAAATATTAAATATTTGAAACGTCACAATCGAAATAAATAAACAAATTGTATCCATAGCAACGTAATAGAGTGAAAACAGCTCATGGGATCTGTTTTCAGTATAATGTTGTTCTGATTGGTTGTGTTCAATCAAATGACCTCAAATCAATTGATGTCATTGGATTTTTACTAGAGCAAAAAATGTTCATGCTAGCAGGTAAAGTCACACAAGCTAGCCAGTAAAGTTATAAAGCCAACGATTACCAATCGATTGTGAGTAAAATTATTTTCAATTCTACTCTCTTATTGCATACCATAGTTTGTGCCTGAATAAGAAAGTAAGAAAGCGACAGTGAGCTGGTAGTTACGTAATTTTGTCATCTGTAGATTTTGTTACAATCCTAAGAGAACATCGATCTGACTTTGTTGAGTAACAAAATACATATATAACATATATATTCTATACTTAAATGTCAATCCAAAACGACTACGAAGAACATTATTGAATGAATCTGTATGCTTCATTTTGCATGAACATTTGTCAAGCAGAAAACTGTTGTCGAAGTGTAAGCCGTGTGCGCTAACAGTGGGCCAAAAAAGAGTCGATGATTCCCAGCGCTGTTTGGAGCGTAATAAAAAAGACTAATTGCGTTTACATCATTAGATGCCATAGTGAAGTCCGCAGACAGCTGAGTGAACAACAGCCACTGAACCTCGCCCAAAAGCGCTGCAGAGTTCTGGCAAAGTTACAGCGGCTTCGAGATGTTTCTAAAAACAGCTCTATATGCACAACGTCACAATGGCAGGATTGCACGAATTTTACTTCGAATTGCTTCCGAATCCACCCCTTTTTAGATTTTACTGGTTCTCTACTGGAAAATATGACGAAAATAGAATTGGGGTAATCGACAAAACAAAAGCTTATCTTGAAGCCAAGGATAAATTGGTATTCAAGGAAGGTATCAAAATGTTTAAGAATCGTTGGCTTGATTGTATTGCTTTTTAAGAAGACTCTGTTGACAATTGAAATGAAATTTAATCGACAAAGCCTGTCTTTTCTTCTTATTTCCAGTTTTGTCCTCTCTAGATATTCTTAGTTATTTCCACTTGCTCCGGTATCTTCCCATTTCCTGGCTATTCTTTTGTCGTGACTATTTAATATTGTTCGTGACTTCTTGCTTCCGATCCGAATTTTTAATTTTCCTCTTTTTGCACATAAGTTTCACCATTTATTGTCTTTGATTAAGAGCAAATTTTCAAAATATTCTCTCCAACGCTCCATTACACATGTTTCAGTTACTAGGACTTCAGCTACTTCGTTTTTATTGATGTAATATCTACTTGTTACCTCTAAGACCTTTCAATACTCCTTAGAAAGTATTTGGATTGCTTCTGTTATTTAACACTAAATTTTCACCATTTGGAATGTATTACACTTTCATATTTTGCTCGTTGAGCGTAACTTTGGGATTTTTCCATAACACTTCTAGTCATTTATCCTATTTTATTTCACGTGAGATTCAACATTGTCACTATTCTGTCTGCTTTTCATTACTTTCACAAATGTTACTTCTGTGTGTCTAGTAATTGATTTGAAAGGTTGCTAAACATATTTTTATGTTATGGAGTGTAAGATTTATCAAGTGTCTCAATTGTATAAAGCTTTAGTTAATAAAATTCAATTTATTTGATAGTTTATTGACTACAACCGGGCTCAAATTTCTTCTGTTCTGTATATATGGATTGAATTCTAGAATAGATTCGAGCTATGTTAAACTTTTTAACTTCATTTAATGTAGTTAGATATTTTCTCATTCATATGTTAGAACCAAATATTTACTGCTGATTTAGCTTCACACATAGCAGGTTATAAAGTCTGCTATAATGAGCTATTAACAGTTATTTACTCAAAATATTAAAATTCAAATATTTAGTGTTATGAACTTTCAGTTTGAGTCATTCTATGTCAAGTAAACCGATGAACTTGATAGCTTTTATTTGATCTTTTGATAATTAATTAACATTAAAAAATATATGGAACAAAATTCAAGCATGAAATTGTTTTAATAAATTTATTATTTTGCAAAAGTTTTCAAATCTAATTCCATTTAAAATTAGTTTTGTGTTTTTAATATATCTTCTAATAATAAATATTTAAAAAATGCAATGATTGGTCAGAAGTATGATAAATAAAATAAAACTGGTTTGACAACACATATTCTAAAAAAGCGTATTATTGACTTCGAGAATACAAAAATTTTTAAAAAATTAGAATCACACCAAACTGAGAACTTTATGGAGCAATAAAAATTCAGGGAAATAAAAAATATAAATTATAAAGCCGACCCAAAAGTTACAGCAATATAATAAAAAGAAAATGAAACAACAATAACTTAATTTAAGTAACACAACAAAAACAACTTCTCTTTTAGTGCTTTTTTATATTCGGATGAAGGTCACAAATGAACGAAACGTTGATGTAATATATATACAGTGCTATTCAAAAGTCCCCTCCCCCCCTCGTATCTTTTGAACGGCCACACTTACATTAATAAAATTCGGAGGGTGAAAATAAACCGTTGTAAACTTCTCTACGAATGGTAACGGGTGACGTAATAGTAATAGATGACGTCACAGTGCCACTCTGGCCAATAATTTTAAATAGGACCTTATGGCAAGTGATATCTCGTTTGGAAGGCATTGACATTGGCTACATAGCCTTATTAACTTTGTTTGGGTTTAAATTAATTTTGACGGATAAATTAAATAAATACCAAAATTATTGAAATTATTTTTTTAAATTTAATTAATCAAATATGTTCGAATTTGATTTAATTACCAAATTCTCCTGTGATTTTTATTTTCAACTTTCCCTGTATAACACAATTCAAATATTCTACTCAAGACATATAACCTTTTCAGGCAACAAAAATCATCATAACTGCAAATTTTCACTAGCTGTATCTGACCGTTACATTTCAAATTCTATTATTTTTCTCCTTCCTCGTAACCACGTTAACCGATATATAAATATGTCAACTACATTACATTTGTCTCATCATATTTAACTGTCGTACATAATGGTACTCATGTTATAAGAGCACCCGGCATTTGGTCCTGGTAAAAAACATGTGTAATTAAACATTCATTACACCAGCAGATTATGTGCTATCTAATCAAAATGTAACGCGTATGATCAAGTGAATTTCTTAATTGTCTACGCAAAAGAAAAAGTTATAAATTCCTGCAATATAGCAGCATGAAAGTGAAATAAGTGTTTACTTTCTTCGAGAAAACATTTAATCAAACATCCTACAACAGTGAATACATTATACGGTCATTCGAGAAAAACATTTAACAATAAATAACTCACCGTTCCATCTAATAACCCAAGTGAAAAAAAGGGTTAATTAGAATAAAATATCAACAATGGATTCTTATAGCAAGTGTTCGAAATGTGCTCCGTCTACTTCCTGACAGTAATACATCCTATTAGTAAACTCTTGTTGTACTCGTTTGAATGTGTCAGCTGAAATTGCATTGCATTCTTCAGTAATTCTTTCTTTCAAAACGCCAATGCTATCTGGTGCCGTAGTATAAACCATGGATTTCAAATACCCCCATAGAAAACAATCTAATGGACCTCGCCGGCCGATCAATCTACCTCGATATTCTTCATCCAGGTAACGTCTTACTGCACCATAATAACGTGCAGGAGCACCATCTTGTTGAAATGTTATTTCCAGATGGCCGAATTCATCTTGATTATCTTTCAGAATTTCAGGAATTAACGGCTCAATTGCGTTTTGTAACATCTACAGATACACTTCACCGCTTAAATTTGAATTTAGGAAAACAGGACCAACTATGTGGTTTCCCAAAATACCTGCCCAAACATTGACTTTTTCTGGAAATTCGGTATGTTGTTCACGAAAGGTGTGAGGATTTGTGTCACTCCAATACCTTACATTTTGTGTATTCACATTTCCATTGAGGCAAAAAGTACTTTAGTCACTAAAACAAATTGTTTTTGTGTAATGTGGGTTTTGACTAATTTTATTTGTCATACATTCACAGAATTCGAGTCTTCTGTCGGGGTCGTCATCCGAAAGGTGTTGCACCATTTTTAACATGTATGGATGGAATTTATTTTTAGCCAACACTCTCTGTACTGTACTTTTACTTACTTCACAGATAGACGCAACTTAAGTTGAAGAGGAAGTAAGGTTTACTACCATTTCAGCAACTATATCAATTTTTTTATCATCACTAAATGTTGGTCGACCAGATAGTTTGGCATTTTGAAGACTACCTGTTGCTTCAAACTTGTGGAAAAGCTCCCTCAAATAAGTTCCCAAGATGTGGCGATTTAGGTATTTCTCATTAAATAAACGTTCCGCTTCATGGAGATTCTTTCTATATTCACCAATTATTAAGATAGCTGCTACTTTGTCGGCTTGAGTACGTACCATTTTGCCTATGTAAACTCTTAAACGTCTCGTTAAACAATAATAAAATTGAATATATAAGCTATTTAGAAGAACTTCGCAAAGCAACAATTACTATTAAATTAAAAACGTCAATTTTTTTGACAACTAACCAGAGGCGGACTGAGAAATCTTCAATATTTAAATGTGAAATAATAATTTTGGTATTTATTTAATTTACCTGTCAAAATTAATTTAACCCAAACAAAATTAGTATGGCTATATATATATATATATATATATATATATATATATATATATATATATATATAAATATATATAAGTATTATTTTTCTTCAACCTTCTTAAATAATTTATTTTTCAATTTCTTGGGTGTCAGGTTGTGGAATTAATTAAAATATTTTATTTTTACTGACGTTTCGTCCCTGGGTTAGGAACTTTATCAAAGTTTATTATTGACTGAATCAAGTTTCATCGTTTACAGTTTAAAATTAAAAAACACATGTACAATAGGTAAAAAACATTCATAAAACAGATATTTAAAACAAGTACCATCGATACAAATTCTTCGACACTATACAGGGGGTACGGGAAGACTTCGGGTATATTATTTTATTAAATTATGATGATAATTTCGCCTGAATACAGACCAGATATTATAAAACAAGTTAGAACGACTTTAATAAGCAATCACTATCCAATACATACCATAAACCGTATTTGCAAACAAAGAGTCTATAAAATGTATAACAACCCATCAAAGAAATACTCTTCAATCAACGTGTCAAACAATAATAAATATGTAGCAATGCCATACACAGAGCAGCTTTCTGAAAAACTCAGTCACATATTTCATAAACATGTGTCACCATATGTCACAAAGCTCAAAACACCCTATCACCTTTATTCAATTGAAAAATCAAACGTTATATATTCTATACCCTGTCTAAACTGTCCAAAAAAATACATAGGAATGACCACACAGACTTTAGAAAATAGATTAAATGGCCATAAATATACCAAAAATGCTTCCACAGCTCTCCACAAACATGAAAACAATGAAAAACATGAGTTTGATTTTAAAAACACAAAAATTCTAGCTCAAGATTCAAACTACAAAAAATTAACAATTTAAGAAATAGTGCACATTAAAAAGGAACAAAATACAGTCAACGATAAGCAAGATGTTAAAAACTTGAGTCAGATTTATCATAATTTAATGAAATAATATACCTGAAGTCTATCCTTGACTCCCCCCCCCCCCCCCTTTATAGTGTCGTAGAATTTGTATCGATGGTACTTGTTTTAAATGTCTGTTTTATGAATGTTTTTCAACTATTGTACATGTGATTTTAAATTTTAAACTGTAAACGATGAAACTTGATTCAGTGAATAATAAACTTTGAGAAAGTTCTAAACCCAAGGACGAAACGTCAGTAACAATAAATTGTTTTAATTAATTAAACAACCTGACATTTGCATTTGGAAAAAATTGAAAGTAAAGTTGATTGTGCACACATAACTTTCCTCAAACTCAACGAATTTAAACAGTTAATAGCTCACAAGAAAGAGCTTGATCCACTGAGTGTTCAGTTGTGTCAACAACCTACGTTAATTAAAACTCTAGTTATAGAGGTTTGAGTGACGGAAAATCTTGAAAAAATTGAATGTAAAGTGGATTGTGCACGCATAACTTTCCTCAAACTTAAGCAGTTAATAGCTCAAAAGAAATAATTTGATTCACTGAGTGTTCTGAGAGTGAAATAATCAAGATCCATTCATTAGAAGAGGAGCTATGAGAATTCGAATTGCTTGAGTGAATGTGTCCCTTAAGAAATGTACAGGGAAGAATCGCGTTTGAGCATAACTAGAGTAAGGTGGGAGTTGAGTAAATTTCAATGATTGATCACATATCTGTGTCTAAATACCTTTCATACAAAAAAAATGGAGGAAATCGGCTAGATAGATGAAATGACTTCAGTTTTCATAATTTTTTTTTCTACTTCCGCTACTAAAACCGCACTTTGAACACGGGTTTGACATGCACAAAACGACTCTTTAAACACTAGTGTTAAAAATGCGAAAAGTCACATCTCGTTTTTCTTTTGTTTTTTAAACGTCAAATCAAGTGTACCTTTTGTATGTAAAATTTCATGCTCCTTTATAATTTTGTTATTTTGCGTCATTTGATTTGTCAGTCAGTTGTCAGCCATCGTCCGTCATGTAATGAATATAATTCAAATATAATATAATTTTTTCCTTCCTGCGGGCGAAGAAAAAGTATAGTAAGCACCTCGTGTTAAAAACGTCTTTAGTCACTCGTTTCACAAGGAACTCGTTCCGCTTCGCTTCACTCGTGCCTAGTAAAACTCGTGACTAAAGTAACCGTTTTGACACTTGGTACTTAATATACTATTAATATATAGGATGACTTAAAACAACGAAGAACTATTACGATTAGATCAGTCACGCCAGATATGTTAAATAATGTTATAAGACATACGCCATTAGTGTTACAAAGTTCGATATATCCATTATTATAGAAGATATGGAATAAAGTTATACACGAAAATTGTAGACATCTGTAAACTTCACATTTCACAATTATCTTTATTTGTACTGGGTGTTCCCTAATATTAGTGTGAAACAAACATACCTTTTTTCAAATGAGACACCCTATATTTCATTTCAGATTCAGATTGGGCTCACCTCCCCCATACTTACAAAGTAGAGTTTCATATAAGTATATAGGGTATTTCAGAAGTTATGCCCAATTGTACGTATTGTGAGTTCAATGCCTTGTATAGTTCAAACGAAACAATTTGACATCAATATTTTGCAGCCATAACATTTTGATATTGGTCTAGTTTCATGACACGGCGCCATTTTTTGGATATTACAACATCTGAATACAGGGCGAGCCAAGACTCGAACACATGATTTTCTTTATTTTTTCAAATCTATTTCATTTCAAAAAGTGAAAGTATGCTTTATAAACTTTCAGTTTTATCAGGCATTTCCTATACCTGAAATCATTAATTTATGAGATATTGTCAATTTAATAACTAAAAATAATTTATTGAAAGAAGTAAGATGTAGAAAAATGACGGTAAGGCAAATTATTTTACCAAAATAACAAAACATCAGTCAAATGTGAACTGATAATTGATTCTATACCAAATATTCGACATAACCACCCAAAACGTCCATAAAACATTGCAGTCGATCTTCAAAAGATCGACTCATATTTCTCAACATTTCTACATTAATACTCTGAAACACTTCTCGTATTCTTTCCTTCATATCGTTCTGTGTGGTTGGCGGTATTTGGTAAACACGGTTTTTTACATAACACCATATGAAAAAGTCAATTTTAGTCAAATCTGGTGGCCATGCAATGGGTTCTACTCTTCCTACCCATCTGACAGAAAAATGGGTATTCAGATGATCATTATTTGTCGAATTTCGAGCGGAACATTTTCCAATAGTAATGGTAAATGGTTTTAAAAAAAGTCTAAATAAACTAGATCATTTACTCTTCTATCGAAAAAATGTGGTCCAATTACGTGGTCTCCAATTATACCACCCCAAACTTTCAGAGACCACCTAGTTTGACTTTGAGTTGACGTAAGATAGGGATTATTTGTGGAATAGTAATGGAAATTATGTCTATTCATGATGCCATTCTAATGAAACGTTGCTTTATCTGCAAAAAGAACAAAATCAAAGAAATCGATCTGATTATGATGAATTTGTTGTTGAGCCCACTCGCAAAAATCAACTCTTCACGAAAATCATCGTCGAGTAATTATTGACATGACTGAATGCGGTATGGATGTATACTGTTGGGGCGAAATTTTACGAGTACTAACATGAGGATTGTCCGCAACTACCAGCATACAATTAAATTCATTTTCCTCAGTAATTGCAGTTTCTGTCCTTTCATATTTTTCATAAAGTAGTGAACCTGTACAATTGGAACGAACCGTCAACCTTTTCAACGTTCATTTTGTGGGTTGTCTTCGTGCAGGATATCGCTCTTGGTAAATTCTAATTGATAATAAAAAAATTCCTACCACATTCTCCCAATACCCAAACCATGTCTGTTAATTCTTCAACAGGAAATTCCATTTCAAACAACAGTAACACTATGTATTTTATAATACGAGGAATCAATTTTTATGTTCAGTTTTATAAAATTGAAGAGTGGAAGTACCAAAGGCACTAAGTACCAAAATCTAAATATTCTGAGTATTTTCTTAAAATGGTTCTAAATGGCGTCGCCAATACCTCCTCAAAGGTTCTAAGTGCTATCTAATTTCTTAGCTTATATAAACGAAAATAAGATGGCGCTGGGTACTACAGTCCAGGAGGTTTTATGGAGAAAGGTTATAAGTGCCAACGTTTACTCACAGTAAAAGTACGTCTTAGTTTGTGTGTGTATTGGGCTGAATTTACGGTGTAATCATGGAAATTGATCCAGAAAAGAATAAAGGAAGGTCTATAGAAGAACAAAGGAAGAAAAGGCATGCTGGAAAGACATATCTTAAGAGAAATAAGACTGAAGTTGGTCACAAAAATCCGCCTAATGAACAGGTAAGAAAGTTTAGGTTATGGCGGGAGAGTGTAGTGATGGCGGGAATGTGTGTAGTAGTTTAGGGAGCTTACACAAATGTGCTAGGAGGACATAATGTTTCGTACCAATGAAAATAAAATTAGTTTGTTCGTGGGATTCCACTTAACTGTGTGCATTCCTTTTTCAGGTGCAGTGCAAATGCTATTATGACTGCAAAAAAATAACGTATGAACGAAAGCTTCAACTTTTTGAAAGATTTTATGCCGAAAACTATAAAACTCAAGGCACATATTTAATGGGGTTGATAAATTTAGTGAAAATGAAAAGACGTCGGCATGGAAAGTATGAAACTGCATTGGACAGTAAAAGACAAACAACTATATCGTATACAGTTCCAGATCAAGATGGAAATTTCGTTCAAATATGCAGAAAGACATTTATGGATATTTTTGACGTTACTCAAAAACGTTTAGTTGGTCTAATAAATAAGAAGAAAATGGGAGATACCACATTTACAGACAGGCGTTCAAATAATAAGCCAAGCAAATTTACAGATAATGACCGTCAGCTGATCCATCAACATATAACTTCCTTCCCCAGAGATGTCTCGCATTACTCACGTGCCAAATCAGAGAAGCAGTTTTTGAGTCCCGATTTAAATATCCACAGACTTTTTAAATCATTTTTAGAAAAAAACAAAGGGTCTTCCGTGAGCTATAAGTTTTATAGGGGGGTATTCAAAAGCGATTTTCCGAAATTAAGCTTTCATCGCCCTAGAGTTGATACATGCCATACGTGTGATAGGCTAAACTGTGAGTCAAAGCAGAATAATAGTGACGGCACCAAGGCAAAAGCTCAATTGGAACTTCACCATCGGAAAGTGGAGAAAGCTATGGCATATATGAAAAAGGAAAACGCTGATTCACAACTTTCTGGTAGCGATAAATGTTCTATTTCGTTTGATTTACAACAGGTCCTATTTGTCCCCACTTTGACCCATTCGGATATGTTTTACCTGTCCCAATTATCTTGTTACAATCTGGGGATTCATTTATCTGACAACAACCATGCTTTTATGTGCACGTGGCATGAAGGCGTCAGTGGTCGAGGAGGTAACGAGGTTGCATCTACCCTTCTTAAAGTCTTAAATTCTGGTATTACGGAAAAAAAGCATTTGCTACTATGGAGTGACAACTGTACGGGGCAAAATAAGAACAGAATGGTAATATTTGTTTTGGTGTTCCTTGTTCTCCATCAAGTTTTTGACACAATAGAGTATAATTTCCTTATTAGTGGCCACAGCTTTATGTGTTGTGATAGGGACTTCGCTCTGATTGAGAAAAGGAAACGCGTTATGGAGGCAATAATACCCAATGATTTACACGAAGTGATAACTTCCGCAAAATATGATCCTCCTTTTCAAGTTATTGACATGTCCGTAAATGGATTTTGGAATATACAAGAAGCTGCTGATACGTATCTCAACACAAAAAAATTGAATAAAGTAAAGCGATAAGAATAAAAGTTGATTGTAATAATCCAACGATTCTTCAAATGAAAGAAACCTTCTCCGATATCGAGGCATGGAAACCAGTCAATATACTGAAAAACGGAAAAACTCTTGAAGACCTAAAATCTGCAAAATTATCACTTTTACCCCCTGAAAATAAGATTTCTGTGAATAAAAAAAAATCATTAACGCCTATGATTCCTTACCTGGAAAATCCTGAACATAAAGCATTTTACAGAGAACTTCTCAACATACAAGAGGAAAGCTTGGGACCTAGTAGCAGTTCCACTCACCTCTAGTTGGTACTTATAACCTATAAATTAAGTGGCACTTAGGACTCATCTTTTGTTATTACTTATAACCTTTGCTAAATTCATAACTTGGCACTTATGCCTTTTCTGTTTTAGTTAAACAAAATAATATTAATTTGAATGTTATAATAAAATTTTTAGCCTAATATTTTATGAGTTACTTCTTCCACTTGTTAGGAAATGTTGTGAATTTTTTCAGGTAAAAAGTACAAAAAATACATTTGATACACTTGTTTTCTTGATTATCTCATAATTATGAATTTGGTACTTAGTGCGTTTGGTACTTCCACTCTTCAATTGTTGTGCGTAAAATACTTTGTCTCACCCTAATGTCTCTTTGTTGAATCGTTTAACAAATAAATATTTTATGTACGGAAATCGATTTAAAAAATTTACTATTGAGTGTAAATTTGTCGAATAATTACTTTGGTTTAAACATTTTATTGCAATAATTAAAACTAACCTTTATTAATGGAATTGTCGACTTACCATTGTTTGCCTCTTCGGTCATGAAATTTGAAACGTTCCTAATTATTTCACGACACTGATCACTCAATTTTTTATGAACAACCTTATTTTCTGGAGTCGCCATAACAAGTTAGTATTGCAAAACCCCGGTAATCACACTTTTCTCTGAACTGTACTGTCGAAACGAAGCTTACGAATTCTGCCAGCGAAGTGAGCTTCTGCAATCCGCATACGTCTTTACTACGGTGCATCGGAAGTTGTCAAACAACTTCCGACTGCTAAAATTAATTTGCCAACCTGTAAATCTGTTTACCTTACCAAAATAAGCATACAGATACATTACAAATATGCAGAACATTTTATAGAGATCAAATGAATGTAGGCATATAATTCGAAAACGAGGGCCTTTTCATAAAATGTTTATATGAAGTTCTAACAATAATTTGGTTCATACTACACGCTCCCGAATTTTTCCTTATTTTTCCTAGGACAAATATTCCAATTAATAATAAATATTTTTATTGTATATACTTAGAAAACTGTTTAATATTAATGCAACCTTTGACACCAATTTGCTTTGGAAACGCCCTTTAAGGTTTTTTAGTACCGACCTACTCTAGTAGAATCATTGGTTTCAGAGCTATATTCAGAAGATATTATAAAGATAGTAAGTAGAGACGACTATTGAGAGAGAAAATTATGGAGTTTGTTGGCTCTTCGAGTCACAAGACAGATGTCCAAACTATAATCCATTCAAGGCCACATACGCTGAAGATGTTTCGTTCGATACTGTAAACATTTTTTTTTAAATCCTTCCAGTGTTGAAGGTGATGGTAGTACCTAAGCCGATCAAAGAAATTATCGAACGTTGTAAGATTGGGATGTCACGCATACAATACCAAATCTGCTTCAGCTCATAGTTGATCCAACGTTCAGGTAGTACCTCGGTTAGATACCGCCGTTCCCTATTATAACAGTGCATCTGAGCACCATTTCGTTGAATTATAAAGTTTTTAAAATTATATCTCAATTGCAGTATGTTGAGGTAGGATATACTGGTCACAATATTCTCAAGGGAGAAATTCATGTTGTTTCCTACTCCTATTGCGAATTTTGTAACGGTTAGACTTGTCACTTAGCTAAAGATGAACAGCAACCTAATTTGTCGTTATCCGTTATTTCCTGCATTTTATAACAAAACTGAACTCACTTGACATCTATGACTATAGTCGTCTATGGTCGTGTCCTCAATATTACCAATATCAAAAGTACTTCATGTCTATTATCTCTTATTTGAACAAAAACTTGCGCAGAATATATCACACTGACTCATCCAAGATCAGGTAACACCACTTAGGGCAAAATCATAGTAAAGCATCGCATCAAGCATCGCATCAAGCATCGCATCAAGCATCGCATCAAGCATCGCATCAAGCATCGCATCAAGCATCGCATCAAGCATCAACTCATGCCAGGCATCAGACGGCATATATTGAGGCATCTATAAATGCAGTTGTAATAATTATGAATCCACAGTCGTAGTGAGGCGTTGGAAATAGGATGAAGTATTTTTATATAAAATATGCTTTCTGATAGTGATTGTGATATACATGCAAATGTGGCATTAAAATGCTAGATAACAGATAACGGTAATGGATGAGAATATAATGTGCACCCGGTGAACCAATTGGGAAGGCAATTTGGTGAATATCATCGACGTTATTATGATAAATTTGGAGAATACATGAGAATGTGTTTGAAAACATTTACATATAATTTAGATTTCATTCGAGACGGCATTTAAAGACATACTACAATTTACTCCAAACATCTATTGAGATAGAGGTACGGCTTGTGATGACAGTAATAATAACAATCGATTTTAAGCACATTTGGCGATATCCATAATATTGAGTGGACTCTCATAAGTAGCAACTTAGTGAGCGTATACTTGGTTTTCGTATGCGAAATGTATAATGAAAAACGAAGTTGTTACTCGGGTCTAAATGAATCAGTCGAGTGGGCACTCTGATTTGCAGGTTTCGACTTGTTTTTCGTGATCTTCCTGCCATTCAGTCAGTTTAAATGTTTATGTTGGTTGTGTATGTTCGATAAGTTGAATAAATAATGTCGAGCTATTCTGGAGAGGGTTCTTCTGAATGTCAAACCGTACTTGAGAAGATAATTAAACAACGGACTTTCTGACATATCACGGCGTCTGTATAATCAACTGCATTTTGGTTTTCAATGCCTTTTTGTTCGCCATGTTGTGGTACATCATCATGAAAGTCTTCATCATTGACGTGCTTAGCCATATTGTGCAAAATAAAGCAATTCACCAATTCCTCATTAACTCAATCATAATTCTGATTTTCAACCTCAAGCAAACGTTTATCGCTCGCTGCTTCTTGAATCACTGAAACCACCTACCTCCATTTCTTTTCAGAAAAACTACAAAAATCACTTCTAAATTCATTTTTTCACCTTCTCATAACAAAATTCGAACTTTCTTCTACCACAAACTCAAACCTCACCCATACTACACGAAAAAAGCCCAATCTGAAAACACCCAACCGCTCTCTCTCTCTCTCTCTCTCTCTCTCTCTCTCTCTCTCTCTCTCTCTCTCTCTCTCTCTCTCTCTTTCTCTCTTCCGAGGAATCAAATCAATTTGATTTTCAAGACTCTTTTCAGGACTAATGCCTGAAATGTGATATATGATTGGTGCGCTCAAGGTCGTGTCAGCACTAGCCGTATTTTGTTGTCTGCCAGTATCGTAGTTGACTAGACGTGAGAAGAGGTGAAGCATATTGTTGTGTTTAAAATGGATTAAAAAAAATTAATAACTGACGTATTTATTACGTCTGAAATATGGGATAAAGGAGACATCACAACAGATATAAGCAATGTTACAAATATGTCAGGTAAGCGTAGAAAAATGCAAATAAAACAGAAAAACTGTATTATAGCAAACAATTTTACATATTTGACAGATTACAAATTATTATATATTAAGTGGGTGCAACGAAAAATGAGTTTTGAAAGTATTTCATATTTTGATTGACGTCTTTGATGTAGCATTATGTTCTCTTCCTCGCGGTATAGATGTTGCCGAGACATTTGCATTAGTCGATATTGGCATACCTGCTAATTCACCTTCTTGGTCAATTGGTGTATTATGTAAAATACAAACAGCTTTTACAATACTATTAGCAGTATCTGGATTGGTTTCTATACATTTTCCTAGAATTCGCCATTTTGCGAAATTAATTCCAAAGCTACATTCAACCGTTTTTCTCGCTCTGGACAGACGTTTGTTAAATGCTTCCCTTTATGCATCAAGGTTATGACGTGCATTAAGTTTCAGAAGGTGTGTCTTTAAGGGGTGAGCTTCATCAGCTGTACAAACAAAAGGCATTTTGAAAGTTGAATTGGAGGAAGTCATTAGGTGGAATACGTAGCTTATTGGTCTGCATTAAACGATACATTTCGGAATCACGAAAACTCCCTCAGTCACTTTGCCATATCCTCCGACATCAATAATAAGAAACTTGTAGTTTGCGTCTGTAAGTGCTTGAATAATGATAGAAAAGTAGTTCTTATAATTATAAAACATATATCCACTAAGTGCTGGGCATTCTACTCTAATATGTTTGCCGTTCAAACTACCAATACAGTTAGGAAAATTCTATTTTTCCTGAAAATCTTTGGCAGTCTTCCTGAATACATTGGTTGTTGGTGGTGGCTTGTGTAGCGGTTGTAAACTTAACCACAAATATACGGTTATTTCTCTCACAATTGCAGACACTGTTGATGCTCCAACATGAAAAGAGAATCCTAGTTTCTTGAAAGAATTTCCTGTAGCAAGATACCTAAAACATTAAATACAATGAACCTTTCTGCAAATACTTATTTTCGTTTCAGTTACCGGATTAAAAAGGAAGTGGAAAGTATTACGACAAGATTTTAAAAAGCATTTTGACAAAGCTCGGGAGTGTAGGAGTGGTAATCCAGCGCCTGATGATTTGGAATCAGAATGGCCTTATTTTAAAAGTCTTCTATTTCTTTTGGATCAATTCACTCTGCGGGAATCTGATACTAATTTAGAAACACAAGGCATGTCTGTTACATCACCAAGCTCAGGTGGTGGAGAGTAGGGAATATAACCAAGAGGAGGAATTAGAAACTGTATCATCCCTTCCTTCTACATCACGTTCTTCCACTTCCACAACTAGTAAAAGAAGACTTGAAAATCAACAGCATTCTGAAATGTCAGTAAGCACTGTTCGCAAACGCCCTCTCCTAATGAGCTAATTGGAATGGAATTAGTAGAAATTGAAAAAAATAAGCTGGAAGTGATGTAAATATTTTTATAGACATTCTCATGTATTCTCGAAATGTGTCAGGAAAACCTTTTAGTTCCGTAAGAAGTCGATAATATTCGCCAAATTGCCTTCGCAGTTGGTTCACCGGATGGACATTATATTCTCGTCCATCACTGTTACCAGTTATCCACCATTTTACGGCTGCACTTGCATATATATCACAATCACTGTCGGAAAACATGTTTTATTTATAAACAATTACTTCCAACTTTCCAACACCTCACTACGACTGTGATATAATAAATCTTTCAACTGCTTTTATAGATGCCCACTAGTGCCCTCTGTTGTCTGGTTTGAGTCGATCTCGAGGCGAGGCTTGATGCGATGCTTGATGCAATGCTTCATTATGTTTTTACCCTTAGATGTTCATTTTCATAGGACAATTGCCATAATATATTTGTTGCGATGTATTCTATCTTCTGAGCTACGGCAATCTTTAACAAAGTTTTATCGCATCTTTTTTTTCTCGGGGTACATATCTTCACCTACTGGAATTACTCTTTATTTGATCATTTCTCTATCACTGACTGGTTTTTAAATTTTGCGATTCCGATAGCTATACGAAAACTGGCAAAAGTTGCAGACCTTTATTCAGTATTGACTTTCGTATAAAAATATTGCTGCGTAAACTTCCCATTATATTTGGAGTCATTTTGAGAACCTTCCGTTTAATATTAACCTTTAAGAACAGTTTGATTGTAAATCAAACGCCTTTTCACTGGACGGAAACATGGAATATTTAGTTATGGTGATCATTCAATTTTTTGCACTAGTTTTCATAAATCTGTTTCAGTAGAGAAAATGCTTGATATAGCTTATTATATCACATCCTGCAGTTTAACCAAATAATTTCGTTGATAAATTTGAAAGTAGGACTCTTCAATTTTGGCTCAAAACTCAAACAATTCACGTTCATGTTTTGACTATACTTTTCGATTTATTTTCACAATAATAATTTGCAAAAGAACTAGGAAGTATTTGCCATCCTCTTTCAAATTAAAACTATTGTGCAAATGCGCAAAAAATAGCGAGTACGCCTTTAAACTCGTATTTCTCTGTAACCGTTTGACTGACATCGCTTTGAGTCGAGGAATTATTTTTTATAAGTGGAAATGTCCTGTTTTTTGTCGGATTTTTTCACGTGATCTGTTCAATATCGTTTTACAAAGGAGATCCTTCTGTTACCGAATGATACTGAAATCTGCATGGTCTTTTAATTTATCGTTCATTGCAAATTTTTTCCAACGGAAATGGAGAAATTTTTAACCAAATTGAACAAAAAGAATGACAAATACTCTAAAAATTGGTGTATATTTCGAATGAAATATTTATATATATATATATATATATATATATATATATATATATATATATATATGTGTGTGTAAATAGATAAAAAGGAAAAAAACTCCCTTAAGCGAATTCTAACATATTTGAATTTATTCCAACATTTTTCGTAATTCATAAAGTATACTAAATATATTTTGAGGCGAGGTTGGTTGTAAGTTGGCCATTACTTTGTAGTTGGTTTGCTTATTTGGTTAGTTGTCTGCTGGTAGGTAGCTTTCTGCAGTTCAATGGAGAAATGCAACCATCCAGTGTCTGCCTCCTCGTGGTACCGTTGGATACGTTAGCACTATTGATAATAGGTGACAGCAGTGATGACCAACCAAAGGACACTCCAACAAAACCCAAGCTAAGGTGTTTGAACGTGCCGATGGCTGACTGGCCACAGGGAATGCGAACGTGAACGTCCCCCTGAGGTACCCTGGGGTACCAGGCGACATCGCCTTGGAAATAACATTTCCCTGGCATGCAGGGCTCTGCCAGAGACCTTTCCCTAGCGACTCGTGGGATCAAAATGGATCAGCAACAAAAACAAACAAAAAAACGGGGGTTGAGCGAGAACACCTCCAACACAAAAACACCGTCGAGGTAAAAGAGTCGAGAAACAGGAAAGCGAAGCAGTAGGCTGGCGTCTCTACAGACACCACCAGCGCCACTCGCCCCTCCCTATCTAAACCAGCGGCCAAAAATGCAAGGGCAGCGATGAGAGTTCCTCCTCCAAAAGAGACCCGGAACGCATCGCCCCCCAAGAAAAGAAGTGCATCTGCTCCAGCATCTCGGAGGAGAACTCTTCCATAGGAAAGAGTATACGGATGGACGCTAAAGCAAAAAGCTACAGCAAAGCAGCTACCAACCATTTACGGGTAGCTATTATAGACAAGGCCGATCCATACGTTAAAATAATTACCGATAATGGAGACCTTGTCAAAAGACAACTAATGGAGGCTTTGGACGAAGCCCTTATGTCTGCTTCCGGCAGTCAGAAAACGCCACCTACTTTTAGGTCATGGTCGCACTCTGGCGAAATAATCAGAGTCACCTGCGTAAAGACGAATCGCTAGAGTGGCTTAAGAGCACGGTTTCCAAACTGAAACCGTGGGAGGAGGCTAAGCTCGACGTGGTGCACGTCGACAACCTCCCCCAGTTGACAAAAGCACCATCTGGGTCCCTAGCGAAGCTCGCGCTGACCTGGGTTACAAAGAGGACGCGCTGCGCCGGCTCGAAAAACAAAACCCAGACCTTCGTGTGAATGCATGGTTTTGCTTCCACCACGAAGCGAAGGTCAATCCCAAAGGGCACCTCTTCGTCTTCGGCATAGGAGACCAGGGAATGGGAGTCCTAGAAAAACGATCAATGATGATGAGCGTTTACCTCATTGATCGTTAAAACAAAGAAACTCGACCCGGAACGGAGGAGATCGAGCATGGATCCCCTTCTCCCATCCGAGGAGCCCCAACTAGCTGTTGCTTCTGTGGGGACTGTCGAACCATCTCCTTATATGGCGACCGACAGTTTCCTGGCAGAACTAACAGCTCTAAGCCAAGATACAGGCACCATCAATCCACCTCCAAGTGACGAGGTGGAGATGGCCTAAAATAAATTAAAACCTATCTCACCACCATCAAGGAGAGATGGTTAATGAGAAGGTAAGATTTATTTAGTGCACAGAAAGGTCAAAAGAAAGTGTGTTAATACTGGCATCCGCATACCTCCCCTCAGACGCAGCTAAACCATCACCAATAAATGAGTTGGCGCATCTTGTGGAACACTGTCTCATCCAGAAGCTTGAATTGGTAATAGGCTGCGATTCAAACTCTCGCCACGTGAGCTGGGGCAGCAAAGATATTAATACTAGAGGTAAGTCTTTTTATGATATTTTTTGCTGTAAGTACTGGATAAACCGCCTCATTCCGATTTCAGAATACAAAATTTATTAAAGTACAGTGGTTCTAAACGTTCCCTTAGAAGAATTCACAAGTATTTATCATGCCTAGAGTGATAAGAAATGCGGCTTATCGGTAGATAACTGAGTTCGAGAGAGGTCCAATTGCTGGTCTTTCCGGAAAATTTGCTGGTAAAATAAACAGGAGTGTGGATACTGTTGTCAGATGCTATCAGGCATGGCACCAATATGGCTGAACACGAAAAGCCAGAGGCACAGGACGAGTAGACAACAGAAGGCTTAGATTGTCGCCCAAGAGATCGCTTCTCATCCATAAGAGCAATAGCAACTCGGTGGTTTGCAGAACATGGGAGGGTCCTTAGGATGCAAAGTGTTTATAGACGGATAGAGGTTTGAACTTTTTTCATAACGACCTCAGTTAGTGTTACCTTCAGCTCTGGAACATGGAAGGAATCCGGATTGGAACACTAGAACCTTCAGTGATGAATCCCGGTTCTGCCTAGACATGCATAATGGTCGAGCGAGGATGAGAAGGAGACGAGGCGAACGCCGTAACCCTCAATTTTTTGTGGAACGGCATGTACATTGCACTGTTGGAGTTATGATATGGGGTGCCATTGCTTATGGCTCAGGATCCCCTTTAGTCTTCATCTGGTGCAATATGAATGCACATATATGCATTGGAACCTCATCTGATCCTTTACCTCAGGACACTTCAAAATCCAATTTTTCAGCAAGATAACGCTCGGCCACATATAGTCAGACAAACCTTGGACTACTTCCACCAGGCTCAAATTGGTCTCCTGTCATGGCCCCAAAGATCACCAGATTTTTCCTTAATTCAACATGTGTGGGACATAATCGGTAGAAAGTTACGAAATTTACAGTGTCCCCCTCAAACTCTAATGCCTCTTCGACAGGAGATAGTGGTGGCATGAAATGAGACACCACAGGAGGATATTGATCACCTGAATATTAGTATGCCTAGACACATTAGGAAAGTGTAAGAAATCGTGGAGCTTCAACCCATGATTATAGTTGGTGAGCAGAAATTTTATGTATCCTTTCCCGATTTGAGTGAAATTTTAATTATTCACATATTCCAAACTCCCTGATGTGTAGACCAAATATTACCGAAATAAAATAATTTTTACTTCGTGTTCGGGTTTCTGTGTCACTGAGTATATTTTTCTGAATATTCATATGATTTGAAGTCTTTCAATTATTAGGTCTCTTTAATAATGAACAAAATTCTTAATTCCGTATTTTTTTTAAATATAGCTTAACACCATCTAAAGTGTCTGCTCAAATTGTTATCTATTCGAAATTAGACTGACACTAGATGTTCAAAACACTTTTTTACAACTTATGCCATCTATACTTTTCATGAAATGTGCATCATCAGCTATCGGATTAATGTATGTTTCTGCTATCCGAAAAGTACTGATATTCTAAAAATAATGAGCTGATGCGTGTTGGTTATTTTAATTAAAATCTTCAAGAAGAGACTGGATGGAATGGTATCACCATTTAATTATAAAGACGTATCTTCAGTTATACGCATAAATAATATTAGAATGCCTTATGGAAATTACTTAGTATTTTGCAACATTTGTCTTAATACCGTATAGAAACACATGCCACCTACCTCATATTATTCAAGTTTAGTGCTTCTCTTGAATAATTTAGGTGCATTATTTGGACGAGAAAGTCCCATATATAACCTCATGTATGTGATACATACCGCGTTTCTAACATAGTGGCGTGACATGGTAACCTATTTATCTCGTTAATAATTATAATCACTTAATTACAGTTGTGAATTTGCTCAAAAGGTTCCCGTAACTGATTTTATTTTTAGGCTTATTTCAGAATAAAATACGGCTATTGTAGATGCCAAAACAACCCCATCCCCTACCAGAGGAAATCACGGAATTTGTAGTCACGCGCATTTTTTGACGGATCGAATCCAAACTCACTACAAAAATCGGTTTGGCCATAATCTTGTACGAGTTAACTGGCCAAATCGTCCCTGTAGGAGAAGGTGTGGGGTAGGATCGCTGGTTTTATGAAAGTAATGTGTTGTCAAATTATTACCTCTCTATATTTGGTAGTGACTAGAAGTATCTAGTCAGAACTCTTAAAATAAGTTATTAAATGTGTAATGAAAGCTTCGAAGGACCAGTGACTCATGTCACGAAACTGTGGAGTAAGATACAAATAATGAAAAAACCTTTCCTTTAGAAATACTTTAATTTAATTGAACACGCGGAGCAGGCGGGAATTGCAACTATAAACTACCGTTACAAACAAATGTAATCTGAAACGTTCACATACAGTGGTTCTTGGACAAAAATGTAAATATATATACACAATATACGTTCAGCTAAATAATTACAAATAGGTAAATTAAATTCAAACTAATGGTAGAACAAATAAAACCGGCAATCCTGCAATGATTGGGGCTGATGGTGATATTAAAGTTGATTCAGCACGTGGATGTACAAATATCTCTCCAGTTATTCTAACTTCGGAGATGGTTAACTTTTTATACAATAAATAATGTACTCACAGTTTAAATAGCACTGAATTTAGGATGGTAACTTTTCACTAAATTGTTAGTTTGCAAAATACCCATTTTATCGGGTGTAAATTTGAAAGAACTGTACACTAAACCCTTTACGTCTGTTCAGGTCAGTGATTCTAGAGGAATGAGAATGAGATGAGCGCGAACTGGCTTCAAATAAGTCATAGCAGACTTACGAGCATGAACGAAGATCGACGATTGGGCAGGGTTGATTTTCGAACTATTGTAGGAATTTTGTGAATTTCTACAGTCCCAGTAGGAACAAAATGGCGCCCTGTCAAACTTAAATAAATCCTATTTTCTTTGTTTTTGATCTGAGACGTTCTATAACTTTTGAAGTTAACACTTCTTTCTAAAACGTATATGAAAATATATATTTAGGAAAATTAAAAAAAAATTATATTTTCTGTTTTTGATTTGATGCAAAGTTCCACTGCTTCCTTGTTCTCATTTATTATTTATTGGCGTTTGTGCTCATGTTTCTACAAGATCAGTTCACAATTCCACTTTATATAGCTTGTCATAACTGTATATAGAGAGGTAGATGAGATCGAGAGATCTAGGTTCGATTCTCACCCGAGTTGAAAATATATCTTATTTTTTTATCAAAAATGATTTGATTGAAAACTATTTTCAAGTTCCATGGTGCGAATGCCCACTATACCATTCACTGTTCTAGTGTAGAGTGCTGTTTCTACAATGGCTCTTGGAAACTGTTACATAGCCTACATATAAAACGATCCTATTAACCGTGTAACTGATAAAAAAAAGGCAAATAAATAAATGAACTGCATGCAAACTCAGAATCAGTGAAATATCTACACGTCAAATATTCAAATCAGTCGGTGGTTATCCATATCCTATTCTAATTGGATGATGACTGAACGCTGCGGACAAACGTGTAGAGGAAATTTTCTGTGGTCATGTATTGAGCTCAATTTATGAGAATCTCGAATTCTTAACAAATATATAGTTTTCGAGAGTAGAGTTACGTTCATCTTATTAATCGACCATCAACTGGATCCTTAGATGTAAATGTAGAAAATTCATTCCACCTTTTATTTGGGCCCTTATTCTGTTGAAGGCGAAAATCTGAATCCGCTTACTTTCAATCAAGAATCATTGTAAGAGATTCGCAGAACTTTTGCTATGTACGAGATCTAAAGGTGCATTTGTATAATACAAAGTGTCCAAAAATAGTTGGAAGGTTTTGTTTTGATATTGTTAACCCTCCAGCGGGCGCGCGCGGACTCTGGCTCCGCAATTTGAAATTATCAGTTTAAATTCCGTTAAATCTGCAGCTAACGATTTACGCCCTACTCTAGCTACGTATTTAGGCTAACTGAACCCTAGTATGTGCAGAGTGTTCACAGGGATAACACGTGTTGACATTACAGTACTGTGGAGTGAGAGTCCGCTCGCGCCATTTTGTGTTACAATCAGCTATTAAGTTTACGGTAAGTTCAATAATAGTCACATATATGAGTACTGAAACATATAAGAGCTAACTACCGAAACTAATAAATACAGGTTATGGTTAAAGAAAGTGCAATCAATTATGAGATGATACAATATGAAGTGACATTCCGCACGCGCCTCATTATGTTATAACTGATCGGAATGAGAATCTCAAACGTCTTATTACGTTCCAATAAGAAAAACTCCCCTAAAGTCGCAGACTTATATGTTTCTGTACGATTTTTTTTCTCGGTTCCTGGAGTTACTTCCATAATAATCATGTGTTCATTGTTTAGCAAAATGTGGTACTATGAAAAGGAGCAGGAACGACTGAGGAAGTTAATGGAAGAATGCTCAGCTGTGGATGATAAAGAGTTGGCAGAAATAGACGACAAAGAGAGTTCCGATTAATAAGATAACTTAGAAGACAATAGTGTCAATGAAACAGAACAAGGAATCGACGATATAATATATAGTGGAGAGCTTCTTTATCATGCATGTGAAAAAAACGAAAGTGAAGACGAACCAAGTTATACAGGAAAAAGATGGAACGCGTTGGAGAGCAATGGCTCCCTCTAATACACGCATCAGATCCCGAAAACGAAACATAATCAAACAATTACCAGGACCAAAAAGGGCTAGCAAAACTTGAAGACACCTCTAGAGATTTGGAGCTATTTTATAAATGAAGATATCTTGTTGCTGAATGTAGAAAATACTAATAAGTATATGGAATCTTTGGTTGATAGTTACAGTCGCAGGAGAGATACAAAACTAACAACTTTGAACGAAATTAGTGATTTGATGGAACTTATATACATAGCTGGTACGTATGAAGCAAATCATCTCAACTTGGAAGACCTGTGAACCAGTAACGGCAGGGGCATATTTAGACTTACAATGTCTATAAAACGCTCCAAGTTTCTCCAACGTTGTTTGAGGTTTGATAACAAAAGAGACTGCGAAGAAAGGAAGCAGGTGGACAAATTGGCACCTATTCGACAACTTTTTGTTCTTTTTGTTTCCAACTGCAACAACGGATACATCCTTTCTGCTTTTGCTACAGAAGATGAAAAATTAGAAGCCTTTAGAGGTAGATGCGTCGCCTGCCAATATATACTGAGTAAACCGAACAAGTATGGGGTAAAGATCTTTGTACTATGCGATGCCACAATGTATTATGCCGCAAATCTTGATGTCTACGTGGGGCCCATTCTTTGCCAGCAATTCACCAGACCAAGTCGTTGAGAGACTGATTCAGCCCCTGAAAAATTCTGGAAGGAATATAACGTTAGACAATTGATTTACGAGTTTTCCTTTGATTGATAAGCTACTGCGGAATTACAATCTAACTGTCGTAGGTACGCTTCGAAAGAATAAAAGAGGAATACCTCCCCAGTTAATTCAAGGAGATCGTCCAAATAGGTCTAGCATCTTTACTTTCAACGACAAGACTCCATAGATTCAGAAAGCGGGGATACATACAAACCAGAAATTATATCTACGTACAACCGTACGAAAGGGGGAGTGGACGTAGAGGACAAGTTATGTGCCACTTATAACTGCGCTCGAGTTACAAAGAGGTGGCCGACAGTAGTATTTTACTCCTGTCCAAATATCGCTGGCATCAACTCGCAAGTTGTTTATAAGGCAAATAACCCCTCAGTCAGTATCCTACGCGGAACATTTTTACAGGACCTCGGTTTTTCCCTAGTAGAAAATCATTTACATGAAAGGGTAACAATTTCGGAATTACCACGAAACCTGAAGCTAAGACTGACAGAAATATGCATTTTACTCGAAAGTGAAGCACAGAACGTGCCGGAGACTGAATTTCCAGAAAAATTAAGATGTTCTTATTCCGACTGGTGGATAGAGTAAATTATTGATTGAACTAGCCTCATTTTAGTATTTTTCCCTCCAAATCTTGGTAGTCTACTTATTGCACTGTTAGCCAGTCCTATTCTTCTTCGGATGTCGCTCTCCCTTGGACCTGAGTTTCTAATATGTGAGCCTAGGTACAGAATATGGTTTTCGATTTGAAATATTTGTACGGCATTTGTCAGTTGTAGAGTGTAAGAATGGTCTATAATCATAATTTATTCTTCCCACGCATCTTTCAATGATGTATCGTCTGCATATCTCAGGTTTGTAATCTTCTTGCCCGTAACTGCGATTCCTCCATTCCACTCGTTAAAAATTTGTTGGGGATTATTAATATTTGTTTATTACCAATGTTTACTTGAATGGGCACGTTAACAAGCAGAACTACCGTTAGTGGTAAGAGGAGAGCCCAAAACAGAAAAATCAGCGACCACTTCACAGCGCTATGTCGTAGGCAAAACATCATTGGCTCGTATTTCCACGAAGATAATTGCAAGCGTGAATATTGAACGTAACTTCAAAATTCTGAGAGCGGTTCTGCCCAAGAGTTGCAATAATTACAAAAATAAAATTGAAGACAACACGCAGTCACTTGCTATGCTTGGAACAAGCTGGAGATGTTACTTCGGAGTGGGAAGTTTATTTATGTGATTCGGATTAGAACTTTCTTGAGAATCCATCTCTTCCTGAGTTTCGTCGGTTGAGTGTATTTCTTTATTCTGTTGGGAACTAGGGGCCATTAATTGTGAACAGGAGTATTCCTGCATTTGGGAGGAGTTGCTAGCAGGTTGGAACGTAGGTTGTTGAACAGTAACCTGAGAAGGAGTTATAGTACAAACTGATAATACGTGACCAGTCTGATGACACTCATAACAAGTTAATCCATCAGTAAGGAAAATTCGATATGAAGTATTATCGAAATCAATTAGGACTGAGTCAGGTACAGTATTATTGTCTAATGGTGCCTTCTGAAACTAAGCAAATGGCTGTATTGTGGGTCTTGTATTCCAAGAAACGAAATTGGAGACATTAATTTAAAACCAAGTTCGATGAAACACTTTGCAATTACATCATGAGGTATGGATGGGCATACGTTAGAAAGAAGAGATCTATTAGCTGGGGTAATTAGTTTGCGTGCTTTTATAGTGTGTTCTCCTATTTTAATTTCTCCTTGTTGGCTCAGAAAATCGTCTACAACTTGTTTACTTGAAAGGTAGATGCACATTTTTCCATATGGCATTCTTGATGAGAACAGTACATTTTTTGGTTGCACTATGGTTCCTACTGCAATGGTATACTCTTGTAGTTTTATCGTGTCTACCGACGGAAAAATTATTGCTTGGTCCTCAGTTGGAAATTATGGAGATTGTTGTGTAATTGTGAGAGTTGGCTGATCGGGATTAGTGTACGGGCCCCTGTAGTCAGCAGCGCCGCTTGACATTTTGTGAATTTTAAGTAGCTTTCTTTGTTCTAAATTTAAATCGAATTTTCATTTCGGCAATAGTTTCAACCTGATTCCGACTCTGTTTATTTCTAGCGAAACCGATGGGTTTGGCTATTAATGATTATTGATAGTGATAGTAGCTGAAGCCAGTTTTTTGGTTAATCGATAACCAAAAATTTGTTGGTATTGTAACAAAAGCGATATTTTAATCGATCTATGATTACGGGAGAAAAAAAGTACTTGCTGCACTAAGAGATCGCTGTAAACTACTTCGATTTATCGTGTTTTACTGTTTTAATTTTTAGTATTTTTATCGAAAACGGTAGAGACTGAGGAGCACAAAATACTTTGACTTATTTGCATGATATTCAGTTCCACACCACACACCTTCTTCTCCTCGTTTCCAAACAAAAGATGTCTTCAAACCAATCATACAAACAATATCAAAAGTTTTAAAATTCGAAATATCCAAAAGTCCGTTAAGAAAAACTATTAAAATCAAAATCTAGGCTTTAGATTATTCCAGTTGGTAAACATGTATTTCTCGAGCACAATGGAGAAACAAACGAAGTACGTCCAAATTTCCTACATTCTCCTTCCTTATTGCCGCTTTACTTAATAATTATACATGTTGTAAACAAGCAAGACCGTTCTTGTAGCGAAGCAATTTCGACGAGTCGGAGATTAAATACCAGCAATTTAGAAGGGACACCGAAGCATTTTTAGATTTATTAGCTATACAGAGTCTCCCAAAATATTAAGTAATACAAGATCAGTAGTCCATAACAGTCCATAAAAGAATGCACATTAAAAAAATAAAATTGAGACGAACCATAATTACCTACAGGAAATGAATGAGCAATGTTATGTTTATTGTCCACTGAGATTTATTAAAATAAAAATTGTTTAATTATTCTTAAATCACAGAAGATATTTAAGAACTAAAGTAAGTAATAATTTTATTATAAATTTAGAACATAACACAACCTTATCTCCATTTTTTGGTATTTAGAGATTTTTACTGTTTTTAAAAGCCAGAATTAGTCTGTTCTATATCCAATACGGCCCTCTAGGGATGAAGGTCGCATAATGAATTCAATTTGTCCTATGTCCTAACATACAAAATGCAGTTAAAAATTGTTCTGATCTACCTCCCTACCATGCTTACATGCTCGATATCTCCAGCGCGATTAGTTTGTTTCTAAAAAATAGTTTTGTTCTATTTCCAGAATAGCCAGGTAAATTGACTAGAATAGAGACAAAACAAAACAAGTCTGGTCATTTGACTTAATTCTCTATCATTGTTGGTTAGTTGTTTGTGATCTAATTTGTTGTAAACGTAATCTTTTGGTGTTATTATTAAATAACGTGGATATTTGCAATAGTTCTCCTGCTCCTGAGTTGGCTCCAGAGATTGGTCGGTAAGTAAATTTTACCTATCAGTTGATAATTAACAAATAACAAACTGCTGAAAATTATATAAACATAACCTCACTTTTTTCCTAACTTTGCCACTAATTATTTCGTTTAATAATCTGCTTAGACGAAAATAAATAAATAAATATCGTTAACTTTTGCGTAATGCACGTTGTGTAGTATACCGATGTTTACAACTTGATTTTATAATTTCAGAATTATGGACGAAGTTTTTGAATCTTTATTACCAAGAGATGAAGACGAGTAGTCGTTCACTCATACAGAAAGCGCGGTAGAAATAACTGTAGAGCAGGCTAATTCACTTGATCTTAATATAAATAGTACGGAGAGTCTCGTTGTTACTAAACATGATAGTAGTGACATAATGGCCATGGATATCGATCTTAAGAATGGAACCATTATACCCGGATCCAATACAGCCGTTTTTGTTAATGATATGAATGAAACAGCGAAAAAGAAAACCCGAAAGAGAATTCGTAATCTTGATAGCTGGAAGCAAAATGTTCGAAAGAAGAACAGAGAAGCCGGACAAGAATATGAAGATATTAAAAGAAACATGCACGAGAAAAAAAGAAATAAATTTAGTTGCAGTTGTGAATATCAGTGTAGAAAAAAATTACCGAAGAAGATAGAGCACACATTAATGAAGCATTTCGGAAACTATCTGACACCAAAAAAGGTCACTTTCACAACGAGAATATTAAGAGTATTTTGACTGCCAGAAAAGCGAACAATCAAGAAAATCGTATTCATTTTTTTCACTATTTTAATGTGGATAATATTACAATTCGTGTGTGCAAGAATTTTTTCTTAGGAACCTTAGATATAAGTTCCCAGAGAATTCAATATTTCTTTAAATATGCTCAAGACAACCATTCAAGTGTTCCTAGATCCCCTCTTAAAGGAAAAAATGTAAAGAAAAGATCTCAGATGAGAAAAAAAATGAAGTCAGAGAGCATATTATATCATTTCCTGCCGTCGAATCTCCTCACTACTGTCGTGCTTCAGCAAGTAAGACGTATCTGGAAAGCAATCTGAATGTGTCTAAAATGTATTCGCTTTATTGTCAAACCACTCAGCATGCAGTAAAGCTTTATATGTACAGGAATATTTTTGACGCAGAAATTAATATTGCATTCCACAAACCTAAGAAAGATTTTTAAGAAAAATGTTTAGAATTTGAAGTTAACAACAACAAAACAGAAAATGATATATTGGCTCACGAAAAACATTTAAATAGAAAGGCAGTCTAAAGAAGAACGAGACAAGGACAGAGACGTCAAGGATCCTTTCAGTGGTCACGTTTGATATGGAAAACGTATTTTGTTTGCCAAACACTAATATAGGAAGTCAGTTTTATAAACAGAATTCCATATGGTATAATTTAACTGCACACTGCAATATAAGTAAAGTAGTATATTGTAGTATCTGGAATGAGGGAATCTGCGGACGAGGTGGTGTGCATTTAGCAAATGCTGTAATTAAGATTTTAAAGTCACTGGTAAAAGATAATCCAGCTATTGAAAGAATAATATTATGTTCGGACAGTTGTGTTCCGCAAAACAAGAATTATTTTATGTCGGTAGCACTTCAGAGTTCTTTGGATTTAGGAAGCAACAATCTGCAAACAATAGAAGAAAAAATGTATGAGCCTGGACACGGAAATATCCAAGAAATAGATTCAGCACGTAGTGTTTTAGAAAGACATATAAGAGACCAGGATATCCACAGTCCATTGAGCTTATTCAGAATATTAACATCTATTCCATCAGGAAAGTTGACATTTAAAATACTGCAGATGCAGCCTCAGGATTATCTCAACTATCAAGCTGTAGCTACACAACTTAAATACAAAAAGTGCCTTATACACAAGTAAAGCCCTTGCAGTATAAAAAAGATGAGCCTTTTGTAGTAAAATATAAAACGTGTTTTCTTGATGAATTTAGTGCTGTGCGGACCAATAAGGAAGTTACTCTAAGAAAGCAAGAAAGTCCCGTTGTAAATTTTGAAATCATTCCAAAATTAACGGTTAATGACTTAAAGAGTTCTATAAGCGATGCTAAGAAGGCAGAATTGTAATATATGCTAAATACAATGCCAGAAGAGGATAAAACTTTTATATGCAATTGTTTTTAAAGAGCTTTCATAATTTAGACGATTCAAGCCGACCAACTAAAAAAAAAAGTCAGTGCTATGACTATATCAAGTAAAAATAAGCAGAGCTCTAGTACAAATACACCAAAAATTAATAAAACTAATAAAGTCACTCAAACGCTTAAACTTTAATAGAATTATTAGTGATAATTCAGAAATTTAATTGTTTAGTTTATTTATATTGGAATAATTTTGAGCTATTGTTTTGTTCAATTCCCTTGTATTTTGTTCTATCTCCAGTGTTAATTACCAATATTTCGAAAATAAAGCTTTTTGTTCTATCTCCAAAACAATTTTTCCCAAATTATAGACAATTAGTTAATTTTTAGCGAAATTTAGTTAATGAAGGTTTATAAAAGACTTAAGAGCTAATTCTTATTAAAGAAAATATTAAGGTAGGTCAAAAAACAAAAAAGATATCCATAGTTTAAATTTCAAGTGTGTTTATTTCAGAACTAATATTTTGGACATATAATAGACCAATACTTATATGACGAAATAACAACTGGTCAACTATTTTGTTACCTTGCGAAAAAAAAAATGTAAAAATCACTATTTGGGTTGCTTAAAAACAATTGAGATTTTGCCGTGGTAATGGCCAGTAAAAGCGAAAAAACCATAATTGTATCTGTTTGAATACTACGACTTGATAGTTGTGGGAGTACTGAGCTCTCTCTTTAGCATCTGCACTTAAAATCGACAAGGTCAAACATTTGTGAAAGAATTATTATTGTTTTGAGAATTATTCATGTTAAAATGTAATACTTCAGTAGTACCGAGCGAGAAAATGCTTTGAGATAAATCGAATGAGGATCTTTTGAAATAACTGTAGGTATTTGGTAAATTTTCTGGAGATTATGCATATGAATGTACCTATGGGTTTTTACGTTACTCGTGTCTATTTCTTACAAGAGTGGTTGCAAGCTGTGTTGCCATTTATTATCTGGTGAAAATATGTTTAATTTATTTTAAAGATATTTGAACAATTACTAATACCTACTACTATATCATTTTTAATTTCGTTACTGATCATTCAATTACCTATAAAACAGGCTCTACGTCCACTGTAAATAGGTGTAGCTATGACGCACTAAGTTTAGTACTGAAGGATTTTACATGAAGATAACCAGAACGGAACTGACAACCCCATGAATTTCATATCTAGTAATTAGATTTAGTATCCAGTTACCACAACAGTTCTTCTTTTTTTGTCCGTCACTTAATTACTACATCTAATAATAAAAAATATATTTTCCACACAAAAATTTCTACTATGTTTCATTAACGTTTTTTATTACGTTCTAGTTTATTAAAACAACAATTATGTAGGTAGCCAAGGGCACGTTATACTCATTAATGTGCAAAAACGCCAATAACATTTTTATGAGCCTCATTATCGGACCTCGTTGTAAGAACTCGGTAATTTCACACATACTACCGACCGATTCAATAAAAAAACTTTTTTCTAGAAACTTAGATATGTTTTCCTACCACCATAATGACTACTTTAACTTCGTATAATACACATTTATACATGTGTTGCATGTTCACGAGAATATATGCCTACTAGGTGTATATTTATTTCTTCTGGAAAAAAAGAAGCTGTTTAGTTATTACGAATCTGATAAAAACGTAATAAATGTTGCTTAGATAGCCTTTTCCAAATATACAACGGTCAAAATAAAAACGTGTGGAATTGGAAAAGAGAAAGGTAGAAAAGTTTTGAATTTAAATAACATTAAACCATTCACATAAAAAAACTTTTATGACCGTGACTTATTCGTATTGATACACCTAATCGTATGTAATAGGAATATGTTTGGTGAATCTAGTGAAACAAGTTAATATAAATGCAGTTACATTCTTGGAAGATGCAACATATCACGTAATATCATACTTTATTATCAAGCTTATAAATTGTAGTAAAAACATATTTGTCAGTTAGCTCTATGGTTGCTCTTGAATAGTGAAATTAAAAGTTTTTAAAAACTAGTTTTTTGTTTTCGAAATTTCAACTGGCGCAGTCAGTAGGATCCGCCAAAATTCTACGAAACGTGTCGAAAATAACCCAGGTAACACAGACCTCTCCGCGAGATCTCTGAGAGGTTATAATTAGGATCTTATGCAAACTCCTATTGCGAGGTCCCGGTGATCGCTATGTGCTGTAGCTAAGCGAAATTCTTACTGGTGTCTCCAGGAGAAATCTCGGAGAGCTCACGTTCTATTTTCCAGGTTTCATATTATTGCGAGTTCCTAAAGTTATCTCGAACGTAACTTAAATAAGAAATTCTTATTGCAAAATCCTAAAGTTATCACGAACGTAACTTGAATAAGAAATTCTTATTGCGAGCTTCTAAAGTTATCCCTAATGTAACCAGAACAAGAAATTCTCAATGCGAGTTTATAAAGTTATCTCGAATGTAACTGGAATAAGAAATTCTCACTGCGAGTTCCTAAAGTTATCCCGAATGTAACCAGAACAAGAAATTCTCACAGCGAGTTCCTAATGTTATTCCAAACGTAACCTGATCAAGATATATTGTTATTGCGAGTTATATCGAACGACCCGATCGTAAAACTTAAACCATAAAACACATAGAGAACTTAAATAACCCAGGCAACACCATAATATAAATTTATATTATATTTCTTACATAATTCTTTCAATTACTTCAATAATCGATCACATATGTATTATATCGCTTTCATAAGTCATTACACAGGATATATACGAATAAACTGAACTATCATCTTATATTAATATTCCTTCACTACTTACTTTCAATTCGACCAGAAATTAGTTACGCCAAGTTTCAATTTTCAAATATATCCTCTGTGTTATTATTCAACAATCGTTACAAATTGAACAATACCGCGCATTGGTTGGATGGAATTATTTCGCAAAGAGTACATACGAAAACATCACAAACTTGACTTTTAACCTTATTGTTAAGAAAAACATCTTAACTTTCGTATTAGTTCTCATCGTTTGATGATATTATTATAATATGAGTGTGTGAATGATCGATTGTGTAGTATTAGTGATGTCATATTCGAATCACCCGCGAAAACAAAGAACGAAGCTTACTGGCTGCGGCGTAAGTTATTTTACGCCGTTGCCGCTTGGACTATAATCCAGGAGTATCTATGCAATGACAGATTCATTATATGAATACGCTATATTTTAATGATTTTTGACAAAACAATTGTTATTGTTCATGGTCCGTTTGGAAAAACGACAAATTCATCACAGAATATGCAGCATTTTTTTGTTGAATATGCCATCAGAAAAACTTTCGAATTAATTCTGGTATGTGTAAAACACAGCTCTAAGCTAGATCAAGGCAATTTTCTAGTTGATAAAAGGACGGTCATTTTGACTATTTATGATATCAATTATATATATTTCATTAAAAAAAGCGTTCCAGATATAAAATCTCTCGTCTCGATCCTTTTACATCGATTGTCATCGTGGACTATTAAAATTGGATTTCGAATAATTCCATCATTTTAGTCAGAGAAAATAGTAAATAGGTAATATTTCAAATGTAAATGAATGTAAAATACTTTTTACTTTTCATTTCATTTTGTTTACAAAATAATCCGTTTATATATATCTCATTTTTGTTGTGACTACTTTTGAGGTGTTAGAGATGAGGCAACACTGACCATCCCTTGACTTGACAGTTATGTTTACACCAGCCATTTAGTTTAGTTATAGGCACAAATCAAGAGGTGATTTGTGGTTATAGGTGGTTTTGATGCTGTGCTCATTCCAAGATTTATCAAAGATTATGGATTGATGTTAAGTTGTAGTGGCGTCTGGCGATTACTGTTCCGTTTCATTTTATAAAGAAAAAGAGATATGAACTTAATTGGGACCTGTATGTGTAAGTAAAGTTTTAGACTGGTTTATTTGCTTATCGGTACAGTATAATTTGTAAGATTCTTATCCCATTCATTTTAATTATTATGATGACCATTTTTGTTAATTTGTTCATTTACTAAGTATGATGCTCACAGAGGAACGTTAATTATTTAAAATTGGAGAAAGATTGGCATGCTGTAAATGAATATTTTTTCGGTACTGATTATAAAACATTTCCATAAGAATTGTAGCGGTTTCTCAAAATATCTCATTTCACTCATTTTAAATATTCTCAAGAATCTTACAAATTTTTGCTTTTCACAATGTCCATTCATTTAATTTGTATTCTACAGAAAATAACTTAACACATCATTAATTGTGTTGTTTTGGTGAATGCAGTAAAGTTTTTGCTTACAAATCACTAGTTATTTGTATTTTTCTAGATGTACCTACTGGAACAAACATGGAAAACCACTGACAAAGAATTTGAGATATTTACCCAAGATTGGTTGAGACACTGTTCGTAAAGAAAAAAAGGGAGGAATTAAGAAATAATTACAGTATATAATAATTAAATGGAGAATTGTAAGTTAATGTTTCCTTTGTAAAGGTATTAGTAAAGCTCATATTCAATAGATTCAACCGTGATACCTGATATGAACACAGTTTTACCACACATAAACCGATTTTTAATACCTTGCCACCGTATGTTACTGGGAAAGATTAAAGCTATGTTGTTTTATGGTATTATCCTACCTGAATTACTAGAACCAACCGTCTGTTAGTGCTCATTTTGACAAACCAAAGCTACCTTTGAATTTACATCCTTATACTCAAAACTTTATGATTATGATACACAAGTAGGATTATACTTAGGACAATTAAGTATTGGTCCTCTCCCAAAGACATAATTAACAAAACTCGTGTCACGGTAATGGAAAATTTGTTTTGGTGTTTGTTAAAACTGTGCTTACAATGATTATCGTGCCAAAGGTTCCAGTAGTCATGATTGAATTATGGTATCCGAGATATCCAGTATGCCAAATCAATTTGTTTTTTTATATAAAAAGCATAGCTATATAAAGTTGTGATTTTTTATGATAATAAATATCCGTTGGTGTGTAAACTGTTTTATTGGAACAGAGATAATAGTAATAATAAACTAAACACAAGTATATAAGTGAGGAAAAACATTTCTTATTTTCAACCAATGTGGGATATCCAAAAAGCAATGAAATATATATTTTTTCATTAATATCCCGAATATTTTGCTTTGCCATTTGCTTTCAGGTCTACACCGAAGGTGATAGCTAGCAGCTCATTTCTGTTTCTTTTCTCTTTCATGTATATTATATTTTTATAAAATAAACTTAAATTAGTTCATTAGTTGTTTCAATATTCATACTCTCTTGTGGTCATAATAATATAGTATTCTGATCTTTCTCCCTCGAGCTCATCTGCGGGATGCATATGATAATTTTTGTACTTTTTCGAAGTTTGAATTATAAGAGCAGATGTGAATCATCGCTGTAATTAAAAGGTGAACTTTAGTCACTATCATACCTCCTGGTAAGTTTTACCTGTTGAAAAAGAAAACATTCTCAATAAAACGGAAAGATATTTTTTTGACAATTAGAAAAAATTCAAGTTAGTTTTCATAATATCTTATCGAAAACAACTAATTCCTCGCCACAATGGCATACTGTGCATTGAGGATATTGTGAAATCTCGCTTTTAACCTGAACAAACCTGATGGTGTAAATTTGCATTCACATTCAACTTATCCTTGTCTTCATTGAGAAAGGTTTTCAGTCGGTTATCTGAAGTAAAATGCAGATTTTTTCAGGTGAAAAGTTAGGGCTTTAGAATATCGGATATCGCCGTCAAGCATATGCCATAGTAACGGAGAAGTAGTTGTTTTCCATTAGATATTACAAATAGTAACTTTTTTTCTAATTCTGAAATAATTTTTTCCAATTCAATAGTTTCCTTTCTCAATATAGAATATCTTGCACTACTCTCAATGCGAACTCTTGAAGACCACGCCAGAAGCATTGCATGTGAATATCACAAAGTGGCCTCTCATGGATCTCACAAAAGGCTATATATGCGAATTTCTTACAGAACTCGCAACGACGATCACGACGATCACACAACGAGCTCACAGAGACGTCGATATGAGCAATAAATGAGAATTTCCCAACGTTATAGTAACAAGATGTCACAGAGAACATGCCAGGGTATATTGTTCGGGAATTTCCACGTGAGATATATCTAAGACTACGCTGAGAATATCCCGGCGGCGGACATTTGGAGGAGATATAGATTCCCAACAACCTCTCAGAGAGGTAACAAAAGTTGTCGCAATTTCTTAAAAAGAGATCGCAGGGACATCTTTAGGACCTCTTTGTGTTGCCTGGGAAGTACAGTTCTCCGGTTTAATGGTTAGTTGGTGCGAATCTACGAAAATTCGGGTGCTCATAAGAACTCATAGTTTAAACAGCCGGAACCACATCCTCCACAACCCTACTGGTGAGGGCAGAGGAACAAGAATCGTCCAACGTTCATAGAATAGTTAAGAATTTTTAATAAATGAAGAATTTATTTTTGTGGTAAGTGCATTCATTTCATAATTAATTCCTATTATTCTACTTTTTTATATGAAACTAACTGTTTCTAGATAATTCTACAATATATAGAACTTTTACAATTTTTTCAATATATTGTGGAATTATCTAGAAACAGTTAGTCTGATTTAAAAAAGTAATATGAGTGGATTCCACAGAGTTACGGTCGAAACTGTAAATTTCCTTATATTTTTGTGTAAGTGTTTTTCTGATTCTCATCGTGGAAGATATTATAGATATAATTATAAAGTTAAATTTAAACGAATTGGCTCAACCAAACTACAAATTAATTAAATACCAAGCAGATAATATTCCAAATTTTGATTGGAACCTGAGGCAACTTAATAGATTCATTGAAGACTGCTAGAATTTTTTAATTAATCCTCAAAATCAATATGATTCCAATGCTGCAATAAATTTATAATTGGAAAGCTTGAAGGTAGAGTAGCTGACTTAATAGCTTCAAGAACAGAATTAGATAATTGGGCAATGGTTAAAGATTCACTTTTAGTTACTTTTTCTGATCAAATATTAATTGATTGTATTATTCAAGACATAATTTCAATGCATTCTGAAAAGAATGAGGACGTACAAAATTTTGGACTATAAATCCGAGATGCGCGTAGTATTTTATTTTCAAAAATGAATATGTCAAACGACCCGAATAAAGTTAAGCTATGGAAAATTCAACGATATGAACCTCTAATAATGGTCTAAATTATCATATGCAACTAGTTGTTAGGTTGAAAATCCTAATTTAGTTGGTCTCAACAAATAGAGCATTATTCGACTAACGCTCAATCTTATTCGTTCCCAAATTTTAATACTCAACCACAACAACCTAATTTCAGAAACTTTTAATATACATCAAAATTTTGGTAATCAAAGACCAAATTTTAAAAATTACTCTATACAAACACCTAACTTTCAAAATCCAAGACCTTATTTCCCAAGTGAAAACTCTCTACAATTAAATCCCAGACTATTTAATTCAAACTTTAACCCACGTGCTCAACAAAACTTTATTCAAAATCGCCCAATACAATCAAACCTTAATAATCCTGAAGATATTGACCTCGATATAAGAGAATTTTTAGGAGAATTTAACCCCGATAACACCGATCCTGTAGAATTGAATAATACACTAAAGGATATTGAAATGATAAATTCGCAACCACCAGTAAATAATCCAGAAATAAATCAAAAAATATTTCAAAGAAAATGGTAATAATTCACACACAGGTACGGCACATAGCGGAGTATCTTTCCAAGATGCAAATTTTACATTGTTAGATGATATTATCCATAATAACGCGTTTCAATTAGTCGTAAAGAAATCTCCATATGTGCCTTATCTTAAACGAGACTACGAAACATTTGACGGTCACAAAATCATACAAGCTACCATGCTAGCTGATGAGAAGGTTATCACTGAGTCTCTTGTAAATTCTTGTAAAAATGTACGTACATACATTTTTCATCTTAAGCACTTCGTCTCATTTTTCAAAAGGTTTGGTCAAAATAGTTTACAAAGTTGAATGTACTAAAATAGTAAATAACGTGCTACCAGAAGAACGCGATATGATGATGAAATATAAACACGAGGGTGAAACAAATCATAGAAGGATTGAGGAAACGTTGAGGACCTTAAAATTAAGTTACTATTGGAAATCAATGAAAATAAACGGTTTTAAAGATTAAAACTAACTTTTCCGCATCTGTGAGATGTCCTAATTATTATTCCATCAAAAAATTGTATACACTTCGGGGGATGTATCGTGTTAACAAACCGAAATTTCTCCAAAAGTAACCAAAAATGCAGTATATCTGGATTTATAGGACCCGCTGTACACGATATAGTCAGCTGAAAATCAATAGGGTACACCTGTGAGACACCTTGAAAAATATCCAATTATAAAATTGGCCACTTGTATACACTCCGAAGGATGTATCGTACTAAACCCGAAATTTCTCCAAAAAAGACAAAAATGTGGCACTTCAGGTACCATAGCACCCGTTGTACTAGCTCTAGTGAGATAAAAATCAATGAGATCCATCTATAATACGCCCTGAACAATATTTAGTTATAAAATGGGTCACTTGTATACACACTGGAAGCTGTATCGTGCTAACAAACTGAAAATTCTCCAAAAATGACAAAAATTTGGTACCTCAAGTACCATAGCAATCGTTGTACTGGCTTACTGAGCTGAATCTCAATAGAGTTCATCTTTGAGACGCTCTGAATAATATCCAATCATAAAAGTGTCACTTCTATATACTCTGGAGGCTGTATCGTGCTAACAAACTGAAATTTCTCCAAAAATGACAAAAATGTCGTACTTAAAGTACTATAGCTCCTGTTGTACTGGCTGTGGTGAGCTGAAAGTCAATAGGGTTCATCTGTGAGATTTCGTGAACAATATTCAATCATAAAATTGGTGACTTGTTGCACTCCGGAGGCTGTCGTGCTAACAAGACATGTAACGAAAAGTGGCCGACGACAACGCCGACGACGACATACACACAGGATTTTTTTTCTAAAAACCATTTTTTCGTGTTGTTCTTGATGAAAATCGTAAAAATAACTGAAAATTTTTTTTCAAAATTTCAACTTTTTTGTGGGTAAACCAATACTTTTCTCGCATATGAGATGGGTTGTGCGGAAAAGTGAAAGATGTCACCGATTATATAAATGCGTGCGAAATTTGTCATAGAGCAAAATATAATGGGAAATCTCCAAACGAGCCTTTAGTCTCAACAGATATCCCTTTGAAACCATTTGATATCATATACATTGACACTTATAAATTAGGAACCTATAAATTTTTAACAATTCTAGACAAGTTTCCAAAGTTTGGGCAAGCTTCACCATATTTTGTTACTTCTATATCAACATGTGAACAATTAGTACATATCATTTCCTTTTTTGGTGCTCCGAAACAAATTGTCTTTGATGCAGAACATTATGAAGGTCAAATCAGACAATTACAAGAAAATCAAAATAAATTGAAAATAGGCTCGATTGATCAAATTTTCAGAAAAAACAAGAATTTTTGTCATTTGAACGACTTTTAGAAAATATTCTTAAATTCGAAAAATTAATTGAAATCAAAACTTACTCAACTTACTCAAAAGATTTTAGTATTACTTCTATATTAGAAATTCCACTAGTAGAATCACAAATTTATCACTGTTACAAATTATTTTCTGTACCAATCCTAGGAAACAAATCTGAATTTTATCTTCACCTCCCTTATAAGCCCTTCCTTGCACTTACTGATGTCGCTAATATATATATGGACCAGGCCTGTACTACTCACATACCTATCCACGGGACATTGTTATTAGAATCCACTTCTGGTTGTACTGTTCTTAGAACGACGCCAAGCAAATTTCATTTTGTTGACGTTCACTGGCCCTTAGAAGTATCAGTTCAAAAGAAAATCATGAAATTCAATCCATTCTACAATTTCAAAAGGAAAATATAGAAAATATTACCACTTGGATATTCAGAAAAATGTGTGCGTTCTACCATAAATAAAGTCGACAACCGAGGGAGGTGAAAATTATCGTTTGGTGTCATGAAACTCCTTGAGGGATGTGTTTCCATCCAGATGTGGAGGAGTTATATTATTGGAAGATGCAACGAATCAAGAGATATAATAGCAGTAAGTAAAACGCAAAATCCGTACTACAGCTTAAATTAATACAAGATGAAGGGGCAAATAGATTCGGCTCACTGAGCCATCATCAGGCCTGTAAAAAGTATCAAGATAGACAAAGATCAAGAATATGAAACATATCGAATTGCCTTAAATGGATATATCATTCACAAGGAAGGTATTATAAAAGGATAACTGTCACATGTCCGTGGCATCCAACAGATTCCAATATATGTCAGTAAGCAATAAGGGAATTATACTGTAGGGAAATATTATAAATAAAAATAGTAAGGAAAATTTACATAATTATGTAAAACGTCAAACGAATAAAATTGAAATAAGACAACATTAGGAAAAGTCATTAAAATTGGATAAATGTATGAAAGAAAAAGAAGAAAGAAAACATCGCCGTACGACAGAATATGTCCGAAGCAGGAAGTCTAGTATTGTAGTTGTTGTAATAGGAAAAATGGAGAGAACGGAATGTAGACCAACAGATAACGAAAATAAGAAGTGATGGGGTTATACCCCTCCCACAGAGAAATGTGAGAATATGCAGTATAATTCCTAATGAGACTGTAAAAAATAATAATTTTTTGAAACGATTTATGAAGCTTGTCAAAATGGCCTAAGCCGTGATGCAAGTGAAGGGAATGGCGAACATAATTGTACCGTAAGTCTGAAGAATCAGGTGAAGTCCATAACCCGACACTTTAATAGTAATACCCCGGAACACCGCAAACCAACCCCAAAAATTATTAAATTAAAACTTTTTATAATGTTCCAATAATCTGAAGCGCATTGACTCGGTACTATCACAAATCAGATAAGATGTTTGGAGAACTGACCAATGACAAGGACTACTGACAGCCTTCAAGAACAAAATGAAAAATCTTTCAAAACAGAGATGAATGAGACATGTTAACTAACAATCGTGTAAAGAAATGATATAAAATACAATATGAAGAATCAACATGTCGTCAAATAGTCGTGATATAAGTTAAAATTTATGAAATGAAAACTTTGACAGAAAATGACAATTCAAGCATAGTATTATAAAAATTAATAAGAAATACATCATATGTGCAAAATAATTGAGACTAGGTAATAATCAATATAAAAGAAGAATCAGTAAAATGACAGCAATTACAAAAAGAAGAAAACACGTAGATGAAGTTGGTTGACAAACAAATAAATTATGTGTTATCAAAATTAAGAACCATAAAAATTAAAGAATAAATAGTTTTCTAGAGGTTGTAATTGTTTGTTCTAACATAAGATCGAAGGATGGTTATGTATGCGACGTATTTCAGACATCTCTAAAAGGTTGAATCGAACACCCTTCACACACTGATGTAACAGTCTGACATCCTGAACATTAAAATCATGTAGTTCCGATAAAATATGGTTAGCAAATGATGAAGGAGTATCATAAATGTCAGTAATCTTTTATCTATTGATATAATATTGATATACTTCATTGCAAGAACCCAAGGTAGATAATAAACACCGGTCCTATGGAATAGAGGTACCTCATCCTTAGTGTTGATAAAAAATTGAGTTAAAATTGGTATTAAAGGCGACTTCAACATTGTGTTTTCTAATAATGCTGGACATTTTATAGGATGATGGACCCACGAAATTTAAACCACCTGAAAATGAATGGTACTGAAATGGTGATATTGTAGTGTAATGACTCAGTCTAAACTTAGAGTAAAGTTTGTTAAAAATCTTATTAAAAATTTGTGAAGGAAAATTGTTGTTTAATGCTATTTGTTTGATAATACTTATTGAAGGAAGAATCTAGAAATAGTTATTTTAATTTCAACGAACAATTTTTTGAACAAATTTCAGGTATAGGGATGGGCAGCTGTCTATCACTTATCTGTGCATACATTATAATGTCAGAATTACAGGATATATGTCTTAAGAAACTATCTTTTGAAGTTTTTAGATACAAACGTTATGTTGATGACGTTTTTTATTGCTCCTGAGGGTACAGAAGAGGAGATACTTTTTAATTTTAACTCGTACCACCATAAACTTCAGTTTACAATAGAAATGGAAATATCTAGTAGACTAGCATTTTTAGCTACCTTTGTGACAAGAAACATTGAAAATAATCTTATCATTGCCTGGTACCATAAACCCACCTTTTCAGAGAGATTCCTAAATTTCCATTCTCAACTCCCCATGAGTCAAAAAAATGAATATTGTCAAAATTTTTTAATTTAGAATAAAAAATTTGAAAAAACTCAAGACGTATCTCACAAAATATGACTTTCCCAATAAATTGTTGAATCAAATAATATTTAATTTAAACCATACCTCCAGTACTAATAAAGACCACCCTGTAATTTACCATAAAATCAAATACGTAAGAGAAATAATGTAAAATTTCAAACAACGAGGAACAGCAAATAGCTTTAGAAAGAGAAAATACTGTTAAAAAAATGTTTTTCCAAAGTAAAATCTAAAACACCAATTGAATCACAATCAAATGTTGTTTATAAGATACCATGCATTGACTGCGACAAATACTACGTAGGGGAATCAAAAATTATATGTTTCTGTACGTATGAATGAACACCGAAGGGATGAAGGGAAGAAATCTTTAGTTTCATCATTGGCTCAACATTCTTTTTCAAAAAACCACTCTTTTAATTTTGATGACGTCACAATTTTGGACCAACAAACCAACGTTTATAAAAAACGGTTTTCTGAAATGATCAACATTGTCAACAACCAACTTTGAAAAAGACGTCAAAAATTTCAACACATTCTATATTTCCTTAATACATAAATCCAAACAGTTGTTATTGAAATACAATTAAAACTCGTTTTTGAACTAGTTTCTAGCCTGATATCCATAAAAACTCATTTTATATTCAGTTCCTACCATACCCAACACTAACAACAACTTGAAATGTCATTTCCTGCTTTAATAGAAATTGTTTGGGAGGGCCTGACATGATAGGAAATTTTTTCGAAGAGAAAATGAATTTTGGTCTTTGTTTATTTTACATAGTCTTTAATTGGATTTTTTAAACTAGTTTTCATTACTTTGTGAATTTTATTTAAAGTATCACATAAAAATTGTTTTCTTAATAATAGCAACAATAAATTCACGTTCAATCAAAAAAAAATTCAACATCTTGTCGTACATAAATTTTTACCTGAAAATCAATTTTCCTGCAACTTTTTTTTGGTTCTCTCAAGTAACTGAGAGGGAAGGGAGGAAGAATTTTCCATTTAATTTTTCTCTCTTCTATCTTCCTGTTGAACTATATATACTAGGGATTGCACCTACATAAATAATTACAACAATATTTAGCCTTTAACTAGCTGGTCGTTGAAAAATAATAAACATTATGTAATGTATAAATAAACTCTAACTGTATGCCACAATTAATGACATAAAAGGATCTCACCCATTTTCCTGTGGTTTTCATAACTGTTACTTGAAAATGAACTTTTAATACATTTTAACTAAATTTTGATGTCGTTCTTACGTATACTATTTGGTACTAATCTTTATATTAACCAAACCAATTTTATGACTGTTGTGTTTATTGTGTCACAAAAAAGTACATTTTTGTAGACGCCATGAAGATGGCACAATAAAGGTCGAAACGTTGGCTGAAAAAATAACAGATTTCCGTTGTTTTATTGACCATAACCCCATGAATTGAACTCACACACATAGACTTGATTAAAAAACTATTTCACAATACATGAATTTAATTTTCAGGATGTCCGACTTTTACATCAGTATGTGAAGGGTGTTCGACTCAACCTTTGATGAAATACGTCGCGTACATAACAATCCTTCATTTACGTGTTTTCTTCTTTTTGCAATTGCTGTCATTTTGCTGATTCTTCTTTTATATTTATTATTACCTACCTCATATTTCAAACAGTATCAATTATTTTGCACTTATGATGTATTTGTTATTAAGTTAACTTATGTCACGACTACTTGAATACTGTTGCCTCTCATGTTGATTTTTCTTTTGTCAATTGTCATGGTAAAATTTCTAATTTCGACAATTATTTAATGGGTAATGTTAAAAGATTTTGTGTCTTTATATTGTATTTTATATAATTTCTTTACACGATTGTTAGTTAACATGTCTCATTCATCTCTGTTTTGAAATATTTTTCATTTTGTTGTTGAAGGCTGTAGTACGAATTCTACGTTTTACTGACTGATATTATATTTCTTGATACGTTGCATCTTCCAATAATATAACTCCTCCACCCCTTGATGGAAACACATCCCTCGCGGATGTAGTTGCAGGACACCAAACGATAATTTTCACTTCCCTCGGTCGTTGACTTTGTTGATGGTAGAACGCACACATTTTTCTGAATATCCAAGTGTTAATATTTTCTAAATTTTCCTTTCGAGTTTGTAGCTTGGATTGAATTTCTTGATTTTCTTTTAAACTGATACTTCTAAGGTCCAGTGAACGTCAACAAAATTAAATTTGCTTGGCGTTGTTCTAAGAAACGTTAGGAATAAATCTTTTGAGTAAGTTTTGACTTCAATTAATTTTTCGTATTTAAAAATATTTTCTAAAAGTCGTTCAAATGGTAAAAATTCTATATTCGATTTAATTTCTAATTTTTGTCATTTAATTTAACAAATCTAAACGATTTACTATCGAGTTGTGTAGTGCATTAATTAGAGCAAGGGTGATAGCACTTTCTGTTTTTTCCAAAATATCATATATTATTTGGTATAACATCGTAATTTCTTTTATTACTGCAAATGATTGAGAAGAATCATAATGATAGTTGTCTAAAAGAATCTGTTCTTTCATTTTATATTCAATCGTCTCTATTCTTAACTTCAAGCTCAGTTGATTATGAGAAATATTGGAGCTGATAAAATTCTTAATTGTATTTTCTGAAAATTTGACCAATCGAACTTATTTTCAATTTATTTTGATTTCTTTGCAATTGTCTGATTTGACCTTCATAATGTTCTGCATCGAAAACAATTTGTTTCGGGACACTAAAAAAGGAAAAGGAATGTACTAGTTGTTCACAGGTTGATATAGAAGTACCGTAATATGGCCAAGCTTGCCAAAACTTTGAAAACTTGTCAAAAATTGTTAAAAATTTATAGGTTCCTACTGCTTCGGACATATTCTGTCGTACGACGATGTCCATGTTTTCTGTCTTCTTTTTCTTTTATACATTTATCCAATTTTAATGACTTTTCTTATTGTTGTCCTATTTTAATTTTATTCGTTTGTCGTTTTACCTAATAATCTAAATTTTACTTATTATCTTTATCTACAGTATAATTCCCTTATTGCCTACTGGTATATATTGGAATCTGCTGGATGACACGGACATGTGGCAGTTTTCCTACTATAATACTTTTCGAGTAAACGATATATACATTTAAGGTAATTCGATATATTTTGTATTTCCGATCTTTGTCTATCTTGATACTTTTTACAGGTCTGATGCTCTTCTTCTTCTTCTAGTGCCTATCCGGTCCGGATGTTGGCGATCATTCTGGCTATTATGATTTTATTTGCTGCTGCACGGAATAGTCCTGTAGTAGTTGTTGAAAACCATGTCCTGAGATTTTTGAGCCATGAATTTCTCCGTCGTCCTGGGCCACGTTTACTAGGGATCTTCCCTTGCAAGATATTTTGTAATAGACTGAACCTTTTCTCATTTCGCATTATATGACCGAAATATTCTAGCTTGCGGATCTTTATCGTTTTTATTAATTCGGTGTCTTTCTGCATTTTTCTGCAGACCTCTACGTTGGACACATGGTCTGTCCATGAGATTCTTAATATTCTACGATAGAGCCACATTTCAAAGCTTTCGAGTTTTTTTGTTGTTGCGTCGGTCAAGGTCCATGATTCGACCCCGTACAGTAAGACGGAGAAAACGTAGCAGCGAAGGAGTCTTATTTTGGTAGTTAACGTCAGAGATCGACTTTTAAAAACTGATGCCATTTTGAGAAATACGGCCCTTGCTTTCTCTATTCTACAGCGGATTTCTTGTGAGTGGTCCCATTGGTCATTGAGTGTAGTTCCTAAATATGTGTATTTACCGACCCTCTCAATTTGTAGCTGATTTAGGGTGAGGTGCTCCTGTGGAATCTGACTTTTGCTGATTACCATGTACTTCGTTTTGTTGACATTTGTATCGAGACCGTATTCTAGACTAACTGAATACACTCTGTTCATTAGTTGTTGTAATCCATTGAGGTCTCCAGCCATAATCACTGTATCGTCAGCGTATCTGATGTTGTTTAATCTTTTACCATTTAGTAATATTCCTTCATCTACGTCCTCGAGAGCCTCTCTAAATATGTATTCTGAATAAACATTAAATAATAGAGGGGACAATACGCATCCTTGCCTTACACCTCGTGCGATCTTTATGGCATCTGATTTTTCTCCTTCTACGGACACATATGCTGACTGATCCCAATATAGTCTCGATATTATTTCCAAGTCTCTTCCATCGATCCCAACAGTATTTAATATTTCCACTAGTTTGTGATGTTGTACTCGATCAAAAGCTTTACTGTAGTCTACAAAACAAGCATATACGTCGCAGTTGACGTCTCTACATCTCTGGAATAATACCTGTACACTGAATAGTGCCTCTCTAGTACCTACCGCATCTCGGAAACCGAATTGAGTTTCCGACATATAATCTTCACACTTTTTGTATATTCTTCTGTGAATAATTTTCAGGAATAGTTTCAATAGATGACTCATGAGACTGATAGTTCTATGATCTTCGCATCTCTTTGCTCCTGGTTTCTTTGGTATTATAACAAATTCCGACAGTAGCCAATCTTTCGGTAGTTCGCCTTTTTCATAGATGAGATTGAACATCTCTGTTAGTTGTGTGATTCCAGATTCGTCGAAAAGTTTGAGAATTTCAGATCTAAAGTTGTCTGGTCCAGGAGCTCTTCCATCTTTCATTTGTTGCACCGCTGATTGCACTTCATCGACGGTGATGGCAGGACCTGATTTATCTATTATCTGTGGCCGCTGCGGTCTTGCATCTTTAAATAGTTCTGAGATGTAGTTGCTCCATACCTTTATCTTGTCTTGTTTGTCTATTACTAGATTTCCTTGTTTGTCGGTCAGTTTACATATTGTTCTGGGCTTGATCAACACAGCCGTTTCTTTAACCTTTTTATACATGTTAAAACTATCATACTTTTCCTGTAGGGCTTCTATTTCCTGGCAATCTTCTTGTAATTTCTTTTCTTTGGCATCCTTGATTTTTCTTTGTATTTGCTTGTGAATTGCTGAATATGCGGGTGTATCTTTCATAAGTCGTCTTTGTTCCATCATATGTAGAATTTCGTCTGTCATCCATGTTTTTCTTTTGATGTTTTGATCTGATTTTAAATATTTTTCACTGACGCTTGTAGCAATGTTTTTTATTCTGTCTAATTCAAATTTCACATCATTATTGATATTTGTTTCTTGCAGTTGTTCTGCTAAGTGATGTCTTACTTTTTCCTTCGTGTCCGGGTTTTTTAATTTTCGCATGTCATAACGGTCTTTCTTTGTTGTCTTTTTCACAGCTTTTAGTTTTAGCTTTAAGGTGCCAACTAATGGGTTATGGTCTGACATTATATCTGCCCCAGGATATGTTTTAACAGATGTGAATGCGTTCTGGAATCTTTTATTTACTAACATATAATCAATTTGATTTCTGACTATATGTTCTTTAGAGTCTAGTGGTGATCTCCATGTGTATAACCTTCTTGGTGGTAGTTTAAAAAACGTATTAAGTATTGCCGCTTTTTTGTCTGCTGCGAATATTGCCAATCGATCGCCACGCTCGTTCCTTTCACCTAATCCATGAGGTCCAACATATTCTCCCTCACCTCCGTTGCCTATCTTCGCATTGAAATCGCCCATTATCACCGTTAGGTGGTGTTTGGGAAGTCTACTGTATACATTTGTTATTTCGCTGTAGAATTCTTCAACTTCCTCTATGGTTTTATCAGCTGTGGGAGCATATACCTGTATGATGTTTATCGGAACAGGACTTGCGTTGATTTGTAATAACAAGGTTCTTTCACTTATTGGAGTAAAACTTTTGACGTGTTTTCCTACGTTTTTGTGAACAATAATACCTACTCCATACTGATGAGCATTTGTATTTGTTCCTGAATAGTAGACTTGATGTTCATCTATCAGACATTGCCCTGAACCTGGCCATCTCATCTCACTAATTCCCAAAATTTTTATATTTAATCTGTTCATCTCTTTAATGGCATTATGGACTTTTCCGGCTTGATATAGTGTTTTTACATTCCACGTTGCTATCTTGCAAGGATTTCGCAGGTTGACGACCTGGGAGGCCTTGCAGTCCTTAGTTTTTCCTCCCCTGCCGGATCCTGGATTCCGATATCCATGATCAGTGAAAACTTTTCTATTTGTTGTATTAGCCATGCTGATAATACTAGGGATGCCTCAAGCCTTTAATACGATGGTTTCCCGTTGCCTTTCGTATTCTTATGCCGTTGGCAGTTATCTGCTCATCCGCCTTCGAGGCCAGTTTCCCAACCCCTGGACAAAAGAGTGCCCTGTCTCCAGTAGCTCATCCACCCGTAGCTGTTGGCTATGGAGTGGATCGTTTATCCCGACGATCGGCCGGTGTCGTTTTACCATATCTGGTCTGATGCTCAGTGAGCCGAAACTAGTTGTCCCTTCATCTTGTATTCATATATGTCTTAGTACCGATTTTGCGTTTTATTTACTGCTTTTTACAGACTACATTCGAGATGGATAGTCTTTTTCATTTAAAAAATATAATACCTGAGTATAATACTTATAAATTGTTGTAAAAACATATTTGTCATTTAGTTCCATGTTTGCTCTTGAACAATAATATTACAAGTTTTTAAAAACAAGTTTTTCGTTTTCGAACTTTTACTATGTCGTCTGTAACGTAATTTCGTTTTTATACTTTCTTACTACTATAAATTGCATGGTACCTACTATTTGGATGTTAAGTAAATATATCATAACATCTATTGACACGTAATGACTAGCGCGTAATAAAGAAATGACTCTTCAGTTCTATAAAAATGTGTAATATATCACATAAGCCTTGTAAATCAGTTGGTCAGGTTACCATAGAAACGAATAAATAGACGTTATTTTGACATAGTAAAATTAATAATCTGTCAGTGTAAATATAGTGAATTTAAATACAAAAACATAAAATAAGTTCATCGAATAGTGAAGATGATTTAGTAGCACACCTCCCAATATTATGCAGTTAGCTGTGAACACTACCGAGAACCTATTACCAGAAAAATCAAGAGGAAGATATGAAAAGGTATATCAGCAATTTATGGATTGACGTACAACAAATAATGTAAATTCATTTTCTGAAAACGTATTCTTGGCTTATTTTGGAGAAATTGCTAAGAAATTAAAAGCCATCCTCATTTTGGGCAATATTCTATGTTAAGAAGTATTATAACTTTGAAAAATAATGTTAGTATTGAAAATTACCCGAAATTGTCAGCTTATTTGAAAAGGCAATCAGAAGATTTTGAGAAGAAGAAATCAAAAATTATACACCCTGATCAGATAAAACTTTTTTTTGAATGGATCTCCAGATGTACAGTACTTGTTAATGAAGGTATGTTAATTAAAAGTATAACATGAACGTATCTACTTATGATACATTTATTTTAAGGTTATGGCAATTGTTGGAATATGTGGAGCTTATAGGAAACAAGAGTTAAAAAATCTTAAACGAAAATACGAAAACCAAAGTATGTGGATCTTTCGTAATTTCCGGAAATTTCTATAAAATCTGCAAACAAAATAAATATAGAGATTCGGCAACATATAAGCGAAATAAATCAATTTTTTCTTAACCATCAAAGAGGTAAATGGTACAAAAAAAGTGGTAGGATGAAACAAAATAGACGGTGTTCGTAAACAAATAGTCGAATATTTAAAGTTACCATATACCAAAATGTACACAGGTCACTGTTTAAGACGAACTTTCTGCCACTTTATAAATTCAATTGAAACTAATTTACAGACCTTCTCACCTACACTGAAAATACCAATGTCCAAAAAGAACACACCGTACAGCTTACGTTATCCGACCATTCATGGCGTAATATTGAACAACCGCCAAACACGGATAAGGGTATAGTTATGAATAATTGCCAAAATTTCACCATTAGTTATTATCAATAGATGTTTAATGTAAATTCATCGCGAATTTTGTTAACCCTGGAGTAGTCGCGTTATGTCTGACATATTACGCTTTCCGGAATTGTTCGGCTATTTACGCATTTTGCCGCCGAGAGCTTGGTGCGTCCACATATTTTCTTGAATTACGGCGTAGTTGAATAAATTAGGTGTTTGTGGGCGGTTGTGCAAGTCGTTTTCTGTCAAATGTGATCTGGAGTCTCCTAGAGTCCGCGCGACCAGTTGTATTGTATTTTTTTTCTGTGATAATTTAATCATTTTTATATTTATTGCGACCAGACTTTGAAATCAGTTATTTATAGACAAAAATGGACTATTAGAAAGAGCAGCAAAGATTGTTGCGCCTATGGGAGGAAGTTGACTCTGACGAGGCGCCAATTGATGATGAATCAGATGTAGAATATGATGTCGTGGAATGTGGATCTGATAACAGCGATACCGTCCAAGAAGATAGCTCTCATTCCGATGACTTTGATCTCACTACACCACCAGCAAAAATGCTAAGAGTTGCTTTTTATCTTGGCAAAGACAATAAAACAAAATAGGAAAAACATATTCCGAATCAGGCAGTGAGAACTCGATCCTGGAACATAATAAGCCAACTTCCTGGTACAAAAGGTGAAGCAAAAAAAGCGAAAAGTCCGATCGAGTGCTGGAATCTTTTTGTGAATGACGAAATTATCGATATTATCTACGTAGCAATGAAAATGCAGAACTACAAAAGAGATCGAGACTGCAAAGAAACAGATAAAACTGAAATCAAAGCCCTGATTGGTTCGCTTTATTTATCAGGGTTGCTAAAAATTTCCAAGTGGAGTGTTGATGAAATATGAGACAGAAAGGTAACCGGAGTGGACCTATTCTGGCTCACAATGAGTAAACAACAGTTTCTTTTTCTTTTGAGGTGTTTTCGTTTTGACGACCCGGCTACGAGGGAAGAGAGGAAGAAAATAGATAAACTGGCGCCACTCCGAGAAGTTTTCGATATGTTTGCGAGTAACTGCCAAAAGCATTATTCCATCTCACAACATGCAGCTATAGATGAAATGCTACTAGGTTTCCGTGGCAGATGCGGCTTTCGACAGTACATACCTTCAAAATCAAACAAATATGCTCTGAAACTTTTTTCGTTGGTCGATTCTAAGATGTTTTACACGTTGCGTCTAGAATTATATGTTGGACAACAGCCTGAAGATCCGCTTAAAACAAATAATGACGCTATGAGTATTGTATCGCCTATTTCCAAAACGTCAAGAAATCTTACCACAGATAGGTTTACCTCGGTGCCCTTGGTCGAGAAATTGCTAAGCGATCATAAACTTACACTGGTCGGAACGATTCGGAAGAATAAAAAGCAAATACCTAAGGAATTTACTGTAGTGAAACATCGTACAATAAACTCAAGCATATGACAATTGTGTCTTACGCTCCGAAAAAAGGAAAGAATGTTCTTATGATTTCCAGTTAACACAACAGTGACTCAATTGACCCTTACACTAGTGATAGAAATAAACCCGAAATGATAAAGTTTTACAATGGCACAAAAGGGGGTGTGGATTCTGTAGACCAGCTTTGTTCACTATATGATGTAGCACGAATTAGCAGGCGCTGGCTCATGGTGATTTTCTTATCTTCATTGAATCTCGCTGGAGTGAACAGTCAAGTTATTCATGTCTCCAATCACCCCGATCCAAGAGACGATTTGAAACGGAGACTGTACCTGAAACAAATAGCGTTGTCGTTGATTAAACCATATTTGCAGAGACGTTCTGATCAGAATAATGTACCAGAAACCGTCCTTCAAAGAAGACAAGATAAAGCGGGAACATCTACAGTGTCATCTGGATCCAATGAAGAACAAATACCAGAAGGCACCAGACAATACTGCGTCGGATGCAAAAACAAAAACAAGTCTTGGTTTTATTGCCAGAAATGTAAATCCTTCATTTGTCTAACACATGCAAAGATGTTGTGCTTTTCTTGTGCAGAAGCGTGAGTCTTGGAACATATTTTTCCTCTTAAAATAATTTGTTTTGTTAGATTTCAGTTAGTTGCTTCAGTTTTTGTTAGGTCGTAGACTCATTCGCTATGAGGTATTTTTATATATACAAAAAGTTTTGTTTGTATTTTGTTCATTATACTTGAATAAAGTTTTGTTTACGTGTCTTGGTGTTTTTTTTTCAATTAATTATAAAGAAAAATTAGAATAATAATTTAAAAGAGGACCTTTTCGGATACGGAGTCTGACAGACTCCGCGCGACTAGTGTTGTTAGATTATCAGGCGCGACTACTTCAGGGTTAAATAGATAAAAGTTACTTATTAGTTTTCTTCATTCTTAGAAATAAAAATAATCGTAGAAAAGGTATAGTACACAACTTAAGTTGTAAGCTTATTACATGCTTGTAAGATGACTGCGCTCGCCGCTACGCGGCTCGCGTGCAACTTTACTCGTTTCTTACACCTCTCGTTATGTAATATACTATTACGCGACTTACATTATTAGGTATGTCTAAGCGCACGACCGTACGTTTAGTGAAATTATTGAAGAGTTAATATTGAATAAATTTTTATCCAAATAGGTGAAAACATTATTTGTGAACAAGTGAAATTACTTCATTGCTGCTGCCGCTCATTACCAATTGTATACAAAATTAGTATAAGAAATAATTAAATTTATATACGTATACATTAAGGGTGACAACCAACCATATCTCTGAACATACCTACATTAAGGGTGACCACCAACCATATCTCTGAAAATGTATACCCTAGAATTTTTGGAAAAAATGAGCCCAAAAATGTTTAAAAATATTCAGAAACATTTGACAAATGGACAATTTTGTTTTGAAATAAAAATTGAGAAACTTTTCAGATTGAATACTAGGTTTAAAGTGCTGGAGTAGAGACCCAAAAAATGTTTCTTCTCTACATCAGCTCAGTAACAGTCGGAATCGGTATAATTCAAAGCAGGTTTCAAATCTTGTTTAACTAAAGTAAATTGGTCAATACTTGCATATTTGTCTTCGGGTGAGGAGACTAAGTTCTATCTCAAGAATATGTTTTTACCTGAAACAAAAAATAGAAATTAAGTGACTGATTGATAGAATTAGTTACTTTGAAGTGTTAAAACTATAATTTTATAATATATATATATATATATATATATATATATATATATATATATATATATATATATATATATATATATATATATAGTTTTGCTTTTTTTTGGTTCTTGGTCTTTATTTAGTTATATATTGTTTATTTTATATTCTTGGGATTGAGGACCATTTTTATAAAATATATTGAATAATCAAATGAACGGTCTGTCGAATGTAAGATTTATTCGTTTTGCTCTTAAAAATTCTTTCTGTAACTTGTACCATTTCTTTTAGTTTTAACAAAAATTTTATTTCTGATGAAGGTCATGGAAAGACCGAAACGTTAAATAAAAATGTATTAACTACTAGTTAAATGTCTTTAAAAATGGTCCTCAATCCCAAGAATATAAAATAAACAATATATATATATATATATATATATATATATATATATATATATATATATATATATATATATATATCGTGGTCTGTCTTACTTCTCTTACAGCTTTTTCCCATCACACCGCCCTTTTCCGCACGTTCATATTATTCCACACATATAGCTGGCCATGTTCTCTCTTCGCTTTTCCTAAGCTCACCTTTTTCTCCTATCTCTTCCAAGTTTAGTACCTTTACTGGAGAATAGTATATAAATAATATATACGGACAAAGACGTATGACTGAGCAGATTTAGCGGCACTAGTAGCAAGTACGGAAACACCAAATATTCATAAAAAATAAATAGATAAGAGCGAGGGAAAAAACAAAAATAATATTAGTTGTAAAACTACAAAAACAAAATATCGAAACCTGCACAATGTGTACTATTTTGGGCACTTTTGCGGGGTTTCTACCTCATCATAAAAGATAGAGGATTGCGATTAGCTCGATAATTTGTTAGTTTTCTTTTATCATTTAAAATGGCACAACTAAAATATTGATAGCTTTTTTGGTTTTTGAGATAGTGTGGAATTGTAAAATTATTACTTTTCATGCACCCCGCGTATCTCAGTTGTCTTTAAACTTTTCGAATATCTTGAAACTTTTTCAGATAGAATATTTTTCGTAAAATCCAGTGACGTCGTTAGTTTTTTCTTTTGTTTGTTAATTATGAAGCAAACATATGTTTTTTTTAAATGGAACACCCTGTATATTATTTTCTATATTCATTAGGCATGGAGTGGGCTTTCCAAAAATATATGATACTACTTAATTATGTTTGCTGAGAATTGAATATAAACTAAAATTTTCTATTGTGTCGTAATTAATAGGTAGTTGGCAATGGCTGATTTGTTTGAAACAATAAGCAAAATGTCAAAAACTTCAGGCGTGCTTGTCAGTTCCTGATTATTAGTGGAAAATTTCTGCTGTTTTGCTATTTCTAATTCACAGTATAGAATATTTAATTTATTTTACAACAATGGCGGCTTACGAAAATAATAAAAAGTGAGATATTGTAATATTTTTCTTATTTATATAGCCCCCCTGCTACCTTCCGACCCATAGTAAATAACAAATAAGATGTAGGAATATCGCGTGAAATGTAAACAACAACAATAAAGAGATTCATGGGTAATTCACGCAAAAATAAAAAGGGCTACTGAAACAGAGTGGTAATCGCGGACATGCATGTTTCTGGCTCATTCGCCGTCCTTAGCACGGTACAACCAAATAAGGATGTGAAACTTTGAAGCAGAGATGTTAATCGGCACATAGGAAAGCACAAAACAACGAATTTCAACAGAGAAACCAAACGCTCATTTGTGCCTTCAATTGGAAGATCGCGAGTTTTCGGGACAACAACCTAGATCGATACGGAGGCGCATATAGCCCCCTGCCTGAACCTTCCTACCCATAGTAAACTACAAAGAAGATGTAGGAATATCGCGTGATGTGTAAACAACAACAATAAAGAGATGCATGGGTGATTCACGCAAAAAGATAAAGGGCTACTGAAACAAAATGGTAACCGCGGACATGCATGTTTCTGGCTCATTCGTCGACCTTAGCACGGTACAACCAAATAAGGATGTGAAACTTGGGAGCAAAGTTGTTAATCGAAACATTAGAAAACACAAAACAACATATTTCAACAGCAAAACCAAACGCTCATTTGTACCTTCAATTGGAAGATCCCGAATTTTCGGGACAACAACCAAGATCGACACGGAGGCGCATATAGCCCTCCTGCCTCAACCTATCGCGTGATATGTAAACAACAACAATAAAGAGATTCATGAGTAATTCACGCAATAAGATAAAGGGCTATTTAAACAGAGTGGTAACCGCGGACATGCATGTTTCTGGATCATTCGTCGTCCTCAGCACGGTACAACAAAATAAAGATATGAAACTTGGGAGCAAAGACGTTAATCGAAACATGGGAAACACAAAACAAAGGATTTGAACAGGGAAACCAAACGCTCATTTGTGCCTTCAATTGGAAGAACCCGAGTTTTTGGGACAACAACCAAGATCGACACGGAGGCGCATATAGCCCCCCTGCCTAAACCTTCCGACCCATAGTAAATAACAAAGAAGATGTAGGAATATCGCGTGATATGTGAACAACAACAATAAAGATTTTCATGGGTAATTCACGCAAAAAAAAGGACTACTGAAACAAAGTGGTAAACGCGGACACGCATGTTTCTGGCTCATTCGCCGTCCTCAGCACGGCACAACCAAATAAGGATGTGAAACTTGGAAGCAAAGATGTTAATAGAAACATGGGAATGGGTTGCCCCGAAAACTCGGGATCTTCCAATTGAAGGCACAAATGAGCGTTTGGTTTCCCTGTTGAAATCTGTATGCTTGTGTTTTTCCATGCTTCGATTAACATCTTTGCTCCCAAGTTTCACATCCTTATTTGGTTATACCGTGCTGAGGACGGCGAATGAGCCAGAAACATGCATGTCTACGGTTACAATTCTGTTTCAGTAGCGCTTTTTCTTTTTGCGTGAATCAGCCATGAATCTCTTCATATATACATATATATATATATATATATATATATATATATATATATATATATATATATATATATATATATATATATATATATATATATATATATATATATATATATATATATATATATATATATATATATATATAATATATATATATATATATATGTTTCATCTTTAAATACTTTTTGTTTGCCATATTAACACACCTGTCACACATGAGTGACGGTAAACTTACCGCGACTGGCGTTAAATAACCCCCACCTCATGCACAGGAGGTGCTACTAACTAACTGAGAGAATTCGTGGCTTTCTTCAATTATGTGTCTTCAGCTGTTTACTGGCTCTTAGACTATATACTCTATCGTACTGGAAAGGACGACAGAGCGGTGTGAGTTGGCTGTGATATAAGTGAATTTTCATTCTGTTTTCCGTTTCTTCGGAGGCGTCCGAATGTGTACAGCGTCCGAAACTCCTCGAGCGAAAAATTCTTCTACAAGTACTTTCTTCCTCTGGCTATAGACTCTTTATATTGAAATAGGTTACAGTGAATTTTGTTGCTTGAGATACGTTAGGTAACAAGTACAAATATACCACCGTCATATGATGGTGATTCTCCGTACATTTGCGTCAAGAGTACGAAATTCAATCCTAGATATAACGGGTAATAACATAGTAGAATTTAATCGATAATTTCATAACAAAGGCAGTTAGTTATACTATATCCAACGAACAAATAAAGTAACCCAAACAACGATTGCTGCGTGATCAAAGCTTGCTTTTGGATGTATTGGCTAAAATAAACATGCCTCCTTACGATGACCAATCGAATTTAACTGCAATCGGCGCGGTCCGTGAAATACAAATCATCCTCTTTTGGCAGATCACGTGCATTGTCGTTGATAATGTTTTCACGCACTCCGTTGCTTCAATGGACCGACTATAGTTTCGGTTAGGTTGGTAGTCATTGGAATTTTTAACTACGGATTTATGAAGGTTAAATCCAGTCATATGTATGACAAAGTCTGTATTATTATTGCATATATGTAAACCTTTTAGTTATTGGAAATGGAATAATTTATCAGTTTAGTGAATTTATGACAAGCCAGTGGGCAAAAAATTTTGCACATATAAATCATCAAACTTTCTGTATATTTAAGTTGTGAAAACGTATTTAAAACAAGATACGACCTAAGTAAATATGAAAAAGTTTTCAAAAGGAATATACTTTTCCGTGGAAACGTTTTTCAATTAATTGTTTTTATTTGAGGGGAATTATATTAACAAGTCAATTATTTTATTGATTTAGGATGGTCTGATTGGGTATGCCTTTTCGGTTGTATTTGATATTTCCACATGTGTTTTTCTTCCCAACGCCATTTGTAGCAGATTTCCAGGGAATGTAACGCTACCTTGGAATACGAAACTGAATGACATTTTCATCCGAATATAACTTAGAAACCTTTTTCATAATGCAATACAAATAATAAACACGATGCGTTCCAATTCGGAATAAGTTATTAATTAGTAGTTTTTTTGTTCGAGAGGATTGCAAAAGTTGGGAATAGTGTCTTGGCATGAATATACCTAATATATAAGATACGCTTTCGTGTCATACACCACTGAAGGCTTGGATGACGTCCAGGAAGACGGTACAGCAAAGTAGCCTTATAGATGGGAAAATTTTATAGAAGTGTGTATTTGAAAATACAATAAATTGTTAGAACACGTAAATCAAAACTAACAGTATACAAGTGAATTAGAACTATTCAAAAATGTATTTAAACTTGAATTGATATATGATTATTGCCTCAAAATACAGGGTGTTTCAAGAATATTCTTATATCCTTCGGTTTTCAGGGCGATTTCTATTATTGTAGTTAGGTGGTTTTCTAATCTTTCGTGGAGTTTGGCTTCATTTCTTTCATACCCACACTTCTATTCTATATGTTCATATGGGCCTAGTGACTGTTTTGTGTATAAGTAGTTTATTCTGTATGGATAATTACGATTCTCTTCTTATCATCCAATATAATTATTTTGTTTCTATGGCTATTTGCTCTTTGTTCTTAATGACATTTTGTGTCAAGTTTAATTTATTGTCTAAATGTAGTCCCAGGTATTTTACCACATTCATTTGTGGTATATCAATTTTATTTAGAGTGAAGCTTATGTGGACACATTTGTTCTCATCTACTTTTATTCTCCATTTGCTTAACCATACTTGGAGTATGTCAAGATTTTCTTGTATGTAGGTGAAAGCTACTTTAGCATATTGGTGACTTGCAAGGATTGCAGTGTCGTCAGCAAATTAACCTGTAGTACAGTCAACGAAGGTTTTCACCCCCGATTTCGTTGAACCTCCATCGATTTTCATCAAAATAAGTGAAAAGGTGGGTGATACCTTAAGAAACAAAAGTGACATAGTGCTAACTTGCGCTTTTGCCCTGGGGGTGGATACCACCCATTTCGGGGGTGAACATTATTTTGAAAAAAAAAACAGAGATCGATAGAGTGACAAATTCTAAGCAAAATTTGTTATATAAAGTTTTTTGGAATAAATCAATACTTTCTGAGTTATTAAAGATCAAAGATTGTGATGTTTCGTGATAAAAATACATGTTTTAAAGCGGTTTTTCATAAATAACTCAAGACTATGAGTTTTTACAAAAAATGTATTGGTATCCAAATTGAAGCTTATAAAAAAACAAACAAACCTCTATTTTGAAAAAACTTCCAATATAATTACAAAGTGAGCTATAGGTAATTGTATGTATTTTTTTTTCGGCGAGTACCTAAATCTAAGTATTCAAACTTAAATAACGGGAATCCGATGCATTTCATGACATATATTTCCTGAACACTTTTCAAAGCACTCGAAAATACCTTTGTAAGGAGTACCATAAAAAGTTAATAGCATCAAAATTGAGCAAGTTATGGTAAAAATAAGATACTTTCGAATTTATTTGGAAAACACGAAAAATAAAACCTTCACCATTTCCACAAAAATTCTAATTTATGGTTATACCTAAAGAACTTTCTATTTTTCATCATAAGTGATGATCTCAAAAATTTTGACAGGTTTAGAATGCTTATTTTTGAAAAAAGTATGTTTTAATAAAATCGAAATTTTTCAAATTTTCGTAAATTTCATTTTCTTTTGAAAATAACATCAAAAATATTGGATATTCGTAAATAATGATAAAAACGATGTTTGAGTTCTTTTTTTAACAAATATTTTAGTTTTTTTTCTATTTTTATATGATAAAAAATAACCGAGATAGAGACGTTTAAAGCATAACTTTTACTGCGAGAACCATGTTACCGGGACCCTATAACCCTTTATCTTTTAAAAAATAAGGGCTTCAAAAATCCAATTTTTGACGGTCTCATAGCTCTTGAAATTACCTTTCTAATGGTTTTTGGATGAACCTCATCTCATGAAAATTAACGGAGTGGTAGGAATGCCATAATCCAGATCCGGAGGTAAAAGCAGTCTTCTCTTTATCTTCTGGGTCCATTTCCACTTGCCAATAACCAGACTTCAGGTCCAAGGTGGAAAACAGTTTGCTGCCGGCCAAAGTGTCAAGCGCATCGTCAATTCGAGGCAGAGGATAGCTGTCTTTCTTCGTCACGTTGTTAAGCAGACGATAATTCACGCAGAATCTCGTAGTTCCATCCTTTTTCTTGACGAGCACTACTGGAGACATCCATGGGCTAGTAGATGGTTATATTACTTTTTCTTCTGCCATATCTCGAATTATGCTTTCAGCTTCCTCTCTCTTCGCTCGTAGAAGTCTTCGAGCTGATTGTCTAATTGGCTCAGCATTACCAGTATCGATTTTGTGTTTGACGGCTGATGTTCTACCAGTCTTTCCTCCTTTTGGAACGAATATGTCTCGATACTGCAAGAGAAATTCTCTCATTCTCTTTTTTTCAGCTCGATCCAAAGATTGACCAGCTACTGATAACATCTGTTCGAATCTGGCATTAGAATTGTCAGTGGTCATTGTTTGACGAACTAGAGACGTCACTGATACGCAGGATCCAATCTTGGTTTCCTTCTTGATGGTAATTAGGTAATCGTTCACGTTTATCAATCATACAGGGATCTCTTTCGCCGACGTAACCAATCCTTTCCCAATTAGTACTCCTTTGCCAACCTATTCGTCGTGGTTCCTTGGTTCCATCATAACCGGTGTACCTTCCTCCATGATTCCCTGTAGCCGTGCTACTATCATGGTGTCACTTCGTGCAGGTAGAACGGTATCTTCCTGTATAGCTGCCAACACCGCGCTGCCTTCATATGGATGCAGGAACACCTCCTCGGAACCCACTTTAATGGTTCTGTTTCTAAAGTCTAATTGGAAACCATGTACATTCATTACGTCCATTCCCAGAATCACGTCTTCTTCAATGTCAGCTACGATTACCGTATAAGTGAACTTTTCTGCGCCAATTCCAAATTGGATTTGTGTTTCACCGTGACCGTTGCCACTCTCACCTGTGGCGGTCCGCAATCGCATTCTCGTTGGTAAAAGCTTCTTCTTGGAGTTCATGATTTCTGGTCGTATAACCCTCCTAGTTGCTCCAGTGTCAACCAGCAGAGCATATTTCTTGCCATTTACTTCGCCATTCACATATACACTGTCGTCGCGACATCTGAGAGAAGCTATCAGTATGAGAGGGTCTTTGGAACGATCATGAGTCGGTGCTGCCCCCTCGTAGCCGACCCGTTCTAGTTTTCCTGTGACTGGGGTTCTAGGTTTGCAGGAGTCTTGGGCCGCTTACATGAACTACGTACATGCCCTACCTCGCCACAATTCCAGCATCTGATCTTTATCGGCTTCTTGTCCATCATATTTTTCATTAAACTGACGAACTGGTCAAATCTGTCTTCGTCACCTTCTTCTTGGATGGTCCTGATTTTGTTATATCCTGAAGCCTTCGTTGCTGCTCCATATTCAAGGGCAGCTGTCAATGCGTCGACTAATGTTTTCGGATGGGCTAAACGAAGCGTCCCCTGCATATCGGGGTCACGTAAGCCATCAATAAAGGCCTGGATGCCCAGACATTCCATCATGTTATCTGGTGCTGACGGATAAGCAAATCGGACTAGTCGGGGCAATGTCCACTTCATATTCTTGAAGGGATTCATCACGTTTCTGCCTTCGGTTCTTCAGCTGAGATTGGTACAAATGTTCTAGATGTTCATGACCATATCGCATGTCCAACCTCTTCTTCAGCTGCTCGAAGGTATCGTCTGGAGTACATCTAAGGCATCTTCGCGAAGCGCGATGGTTAAGTTCACTGCCTTCTCTCTATCGGGCCAATTATTCACTCTAGCGGCTGCTTCAAATTGTTTCACATAATTGGCCCACGACATTTTTCCATCGAACGTTGGGGTCTTGACTCGGGTAAAACTACCAATATCTTCTAACTTAGGGTGTGTTTCTGGCTTGCAAGGTTTTGTTTGCTCGGTCTTCTTTTCTTCCGTTGGCGCGTCTTGAGTCCCTATATATGTCATGTTTTTTTCTAACTCCTGGATTTTCTCGTCCATCGTTGTCATCTAATTCTCAATCTCAGATTTTAGAGACAAAATTTCATTTTCAAAGTCAGCGGCAATGTCGTTTTTCATTAATAAGATATCGGCAGATATATTCTTCAATGCAGAAATATCGTTTTCACATTCGTTGAAATCTTCTCTTCCATGGCAGAAATATCGTTCTTCATGGCAGAAATAACGTTCTTCATAGCAGAAATCTTCTCGTCCATGTTCTCTTCCATGGCAGAAATCTTCTCGTCCATGTTAGCAGAAATATTAGCAGAAATTGACGAAATTAAGGTGGAAGCCTCGTCATTAAATAAAACTGTTTCTGGATCATTTTCCAGTGCCAATTTAAGTCTTTCTACTAATTCACTTTTCTTACCAGACGTTTCCAACTCACGATCTTCCAATTCGGCTCTTAGCTCCGCCACTTTGAGGTCACATAGTCTCTTGGCCATTTTTACGTAGCAATTCATTTATATTATCCCACTGCTGACACCAATGTAATGTTTTTCTAATTTATTTAAAACGTAAACGGGTGGGATAAACTTTAAACACACGGTATGGCTACTTACTAATTTATTTAAACACTAAACTAATCACTAACACTTAATTTATATATACTCAACCAATCACTTAAATTTAATTCATATGCACACAAACTTAATTATTAATTCATATTAACACTTTTATATTCACTTATTTACTGTTTATCTGTCAAGATCACTTTATCAACTGCCCCGGTCCGCTGACTGGTCCTTTTTATATACTAGTGCTTTTTTTACTAGAGAATTCTGGACTGCGGCTTACACAAAACAAATGCCTTTCGCGATATTTCTCGATTGCCGGCTCAATCCTTAAAAGACCTTCCGAGAACATGTCTATAAAAACTGTCACAATAAATCCCAATAGACCTTCTCAGAATTCGGCGCGCTCGCCATTTTTTTAACTCCATTAACATAAGGTTACAGGACCGTACTTAGTATCTGCTTCGGTGTGCTAGTTCGTAACAGTATGCATATATTATAGGAAAACGTGTCAATAGGTTCATGCTTACTAAATACACATGTATAGGTGTGTGTATGTGTGTTTTGAAAATAGAGAAAGTGAAAGGAACGGTAAACATCTGCCAAAATAGCCCTCCAACAAATGAAGAAGTTGGGGAAGAGAGCTGTGATGAGCAATAATATAAATGTATTTATTTATTAATTAAATAAAAGATGAATAAACGTTTCATATATTTTAATACATTTTTCTCTTAATTAATAAATTAAATTTTCATGTCAAAAAATATGTCATTAGTCAAAAAATATTAAAAAATCATTTCCAACTTTAAAGTATGCTATATCATTACTTTTTACACAAAGGGTAGTTTGAAGTCGTATTTTGAAGAATGTGAATTGAATAATATTAATAATGTTTGAAATATATTAATAAAATTTATCTTAACTATTGAAAAAGATTCTAAATAATTAAAGTTGATAGAAAAATATTCCATTATAATTATGAGAAGGGGAAGTTTTTAGAGGTGAAAAATTTCGCAATAAATAAATAAATATTTTAATACTTTAATACTCAGTAAATAAGATGTCACTTTAGTAATGTACTATTTAATAGGTTAAAAATTTTGAAACCAATTTTTACAGTGATTCTGCAATAGGGGGGTAGTTTTATGGATTTAAATTTCACTGTCAACCAAAAATTATATTATAAGTATCGAACAACCTGTTTGTGTAATGTTAATAGAAATACAAAAAATTATTTTTTCATTATTTTCGATTTAAAAGGGTTGAAAAATCAATAAAAATCATAAATCATGCATATAAATATTAAAAAACATCTATTTTATCCAATTAAACACAATTACTTAAGGCAAAATGGTTAAATCTGCCTTTTTCCCATTTTTAACAAAAGGGGTGGACTTCACCCCTAAAATGAAAACAGTGCAAGACGAGCATCACTTTTGATGTAGAGGGTAAAACATACTCAATCGCAAATTTTAATCCAAATCTATGAGGGTTCAACGAGATCGGAGGTTGTAGCTGACTTTTGCCTTCATTGACTGTACTACTGCTATTGTATTAGATGTTAGCGGCAGATCAGATGTGAAATTGAGATGGTCGAACTGTCTTCGTTGGGTCTTACTTCAAACTTCCTTTCATCAAAGTATGATTTAAGCAATGGAAAGTAGAAGTGAGGTAGAATTCTCTTTATTTTTTACAAGAGTCCTTGATGCCAGACCTTATCGAAGGCCTAACTTATGTCTAAAAATACGCTGAGCAGTACTTTTTCCGAATTTACTGTTTGAACTCTTACTTTTTGGAATCTACTCATGTTACTGTTATATATGAAACTGCTTCTAAATAATTCCACATATAAATATTGTAAAAACTTTGACAATTGTTTCGATTATACTTTTATATCGAAACAACTTAGGTTTTTTCATTACATAGTGGAATTATTTAGAAACAGTTTCATTTATAATAGTAGTACTTTTTTTCTAGTACTTTGTTGATTTACTGGGTTGATCTATGGCATTTCTGTACAGTGGAGTGGTTTGACGGAAACCAATTTGGTGATGAAGTTACTTCTGTTGGATATTTTCCGGGTTGGCCAATCATAATTATTTGTACGATTTGTATATTTTGGCCAATAGTCAAGTCTGAGTATAGCGTTGATGATATATATGAGTATTACTATCTCTTTTTTGGGTAGTTCTGTTAACATTTTTGCTGTTAAAAGGTCCATTACCTGGAGCTTTTCTTAATTTAGATATTTTATCTTTTGGGCTACCTCTTTTCGAGTAACAGCTTTAAGCGGTTGTTGTACATCTACACCAAAAGAAAAATCTCAGTAATAATTATCGAATGTTTATTATCGTCAAATTTGTTCATAATTACGTATTGATATTCATAATTAAAAAATCATTACTGATGATTTGTTTCTGCTATAATTGTTCATTTTGAACAAAATGTTTTAATAATAAGCAAACATCTAATACGCCGACTGCGAGATGATAATTACTAAGTTTAATTATTAATTATAATTTGGTTTGATAATTATTAAATGGTACAGTGTCTGTTAATAAATCTTTGTGTAACTATATAACATTGAATATATTCATTTGTTTATTATAAATCAACTTTATACAAATGAGCAAAATATGTATTCATAATTAATCTTGTTTGATATAAATCAACAAAATGTCATGCGCGTGACCTTAGCCCGAACTGCCCGCGCATGCGCGCATTATTGTGCTGCCAGCTTTGCCTCCATTCGTGTATCGTAACATGTAAAATAATATTTCCCTCCATTTTAAAAGTATGTTTTTGCCGGTAATAAATTTGTATTTGTTTAATTATATAATTTGAATATTAGTGTGGGTGGCGTGGGGTTGTTTAAATAGTTTACAAGTAGTGTTTACTGACCAGTATGTGCTTGAACTGGTGATCCTACTCGGATATTGTACAAAAATAATGGCGGACGGCGGTGTATGGGTATCCGAATTTAGTAGTACCCCGATAAATGCATTCTTGAAAGAATTCTACTATTTTACCGTACCGTAATGTCATTACATCATTCTTTTGTAATTGACATTTATCGTTTAGTCAAAATATAAATTTGATAAAATGTAAGTTTTCTTTTTGTTATTGCTCTTTGAATATTTATGTTATATTCCAGTCATAGGTAATATATAAAATTCATATTTTTTGAGGTATGACATTTTCTCCCTCTCTCAGACAACCCAACTTGGATTGAAACGGTTTGCTTTTTATTATATAAATTGCATATTCTTATTGACATCAGTTTCCAGTTTAATTTTGGAAGTGAATTTCAACTTCCAGTCAGGCCTAACTTGAATATCTCTAACAGTATGATCAAATTTCATGGATATTCAAATGACTAGTATATTTCGTATACTTACCTACATACCTATTCTTTAATAAAAATGCAATAATTCTGACCCCTTTTTTTATAAAATAATGTGACACAAAATATCACAATTATTGACTTGAATGATCAATATTTCTTATACAATGGACATATATTTTCTGACATTTCTTGAAACACCTTCACTATATTTTATTGTTAGGTATTCCATTTTAGAATTATATTTATGTATTGTCTTATATGTATAAGTACAAATTTAGTAATTTGTAACTATTGAAATAATTTGTTTTCGTTATTTCATTTATTTATGTGGATGAATGTCTAGAGTTACACTGTATAATGTATACAGGGTGTATTTTCTAACACCTATATCGAATATTAGCCAAAAACATATTTTTATTTAGTGGTTTTTTATAATTGCATATTATATTTTTTTTCAAGATGTGTTGCCTATGTGTGGTACCTATATATTGTATTTTTTGTAAGAATTTTAAATGGAAAAATTGAATAAATCGCATTATTGAATGTTTTGTTATTTCATTTCCAGCATCTAGGTACGTAAGTCATTTTGAAGAAGAGCAAAACAATTTATAATCCATATATTCAAAAAACTGTAATGGTGTAGAAAACGAATAATAGGTTTAGCAATAAACACTAAAAAAGAAACTGTACTAAATTCAAATTAAATACGTTGCGTCGTTCGGGAGATATCAGAGGAATCTCTTTTTTTAGATTTTCAGCACCGTCTGCACCTAATAGTTTGAGAACCTACCTGGCAACTTTCATTCCCTTGATTTCAGCTCTTCAATGAACTTCATTAATATAAATGAGTCTATTTTAAACAAATTGTCACTCTGAGCTTGCTGGAAGCCCGGATCGGCCATGCTCGTAACCCTGCAAGATTCCACCAAATTATAATCAAATATAATACAAGCTACTAGCTACACTAATACTTATTATAATAACATATATATTATGTAGGTATCCAGTACCCACACAAACAACAATTAATACCGTAGCGGGCTGCAAAACATGGTAAGTTATAAACCTGGATTTCATAGAAAAGAGCTGATGTTGCTGAATCTAAGAAGCGTTTCCCCACTTAGGACAACGGGAACAAAACCAGTTGCGAGCCGGTATTTTCATCTTTCCTAACTTATACTTTACAACTATAATATTTACTTGCTTTTCAGTTAATAAAGTTACATTTTCTTAAATTGTACGATTATTTTTTTTAAACGACTTTTACGAGAGTGAACAAAAAATTGGCGCAGTCAGTAGGATTGTCAAACGGAACGACAACAAAAATAGTGTCAAACCGGTCTATATAAATAGTTTATTGACAATTAACGATCACGTAAATTCGAAAATATCGGTAATTTGGAAAGTGTTCATCCAGACGAAGGATCCACATCGCCGAAATTTGGAGACCCCCGAAGAAGCCAACATTGCAGAATCCGGTTAGTTTTAAGAAGATTAGCCAACTTAAGAGGAAGAAACTGCATCGTTCAACCTCTTTTGGTACGGAGTAGATAGATGAAGCCAACCCATTTACTTTGGTAAGTGAATTTTGTTCTTCTATATAATTTTCCATCATATTTATATGTTCATTTATGAGTAATTTTTGATATTTCCACATTTTTATACGTTTTAATATTTTATGTCAGACATTGAAGACCTTATCATTTTATGTCAATCATTGAATTTAGAAGATAGTTGTAATTCAGATATATTGATAAATATTGAGAATTTGCCTTCAGTTGAGGATAGTTCAGGTTCAGAAAATTCAATTTCAGAAATGGCTACAGTAAATGTAAATTATACATTTTTAAAATTATATGTATATACTATATCACAATTTGATGGCAATGCACACACATTAGAAGTATTTTTAGATGCTTGTGAAAGTTTGATAAGTCAATTCGCAGATACTACAAAAAAATTTTTATACAGTACGCGTAAAACTAATTATTTAAATTCACAAAATTTTAGACCAGTTCAGGGACGGGCACCATCAAATCCCCGGATAAATATTTTGTCAACTTCAAGACCATCTCAACCTTATAATAGACAGTATTCTCCCAATTTTAACAGAAACTCTAATAACTATAATTCAAATCAAAATAATAATAATAATTTCCGCCATCCTAATGATAATAATCATCCGAATAATTCTAATTATAATCAAAGATCTTTTTATGTTCCTCAAAATGAATCACCTCAGAATAATAATTTTCAAGGTAACAATTAGTATGCAAATAATTTCGCTAGAAATACTCAAGTTTCTAGAAATACAAATTATCATAATAGGAATAGGAATTTTCCAGAGACAATGGATACGTCATCTGGTAATATCTGTTTAAAAAATCATTATTTTTGTGAATATTCTAATGAGTCCCAATATCCTGAAAATTTTAATTCTTTAAATCATGAATTCCCTGAAAATAATAATTGTTATAATTCTCACACTCAGATTTGCCAAGAAACATATGATAATCATAATCCTTATTTAGAACGAGAAAGTAACGTGATAAATGCACCTGCTACACACTCTCAGCGTCCCACGCAGGATTCAACTTACAATTCTGATAACGCAGATATAAATTTTCGCATGGTTATGAAAAACAACGACATAACATAATTAATATTAACTTACTAAAATCCAATCTTCCTTATATTTTTATTCCCGAATTAGATGCTAAGTTTTTAATAGATACCGGTAGTAGTAGAAGTTTAATTGATCCTAACTTAGCTTATCAATTTTCTAGAAATTACATTGTATACGAAGATTTCAGCATTCAAACAACTCATAGTATCAGTTTTCATAATGAAGTCATCGATATTCCACTTTTCGATATTTTTAAAGTTAAAAAAAACACAAATTTCATCTTCTCAAATTTAATAAGAAATATAACGGACTTATAGGTATTCCCTCACTTAAACAACTATGTGCAAAAGTTGACTTATGTAAAAAATGATTATTACACCTAAAACTCAAATTCCAATAAATTTTGATAGTGAAGAAAATAGCAATACATAGAAATTGATAAAAATAGATAAATATCAAATTAATATACCGAAAACAACCACTAAAATTGTCAAATTACCAGTAAATATAGAGAATGGTTTACGATTTATGAAATATATTGAATTTGATACACAATTAGAATGTCCTCAAGCTCTTGTGAATATAGAAAATTACTTTGCGTATACATCTATTACAAATTCCAGCTGTGAACCGAAAGTAATTACGGTTACCAGTCCATTTATTATAGAAAAATTAGATCTTACAGAAATAAACTTTGTAGACAAGACACATTAGAAGAATCAAATGAAATGTTTACCGATAGTCACGATAAATTATTAGAAGATAATTTAAAGCGAATTCGATTGAATCACTGTAACTCGGAAGAAAGACAAAATATACAGGATCTATGTTATGAATACAGAGATATATTTTATTGTGGCCAAATTCCTCTTTCATTTACAAATACCGTAAAACATAAAATTAAACTAAAAGACTATACTCCTGTTTACACTAAAACATACAGATATCCCGAAGTTTACAAAAAATAAGTAGAATCTCAAATCGACAATATGTTATCACAAGGTATTATTAGACACTCCTCATCTCCGTATAATAGTCCAATCTAGTTTGTAGAAAAGCGTAAAGACGCATCAAATGAGAAAAAATATCGATTGGTTATTGACTATCGAAAATTGAATGAAAAGACAGTCGATGACAAATATCCACTACCTTTAATTAGTACATTTCTTGACCAATTAGGAAGAAGTCAATATTTCACTACCCTTGATTTAGCTAACGGTTTTTATCAAATACAAATGGATGAAAATGATATCCATAAAACAGCGTTCTCCGCCGACAATGGACATTATGAATTTGCTCGAATGCCCATGGGAATGAAAAATTCACCGAGTACTTTTCAGAGAGTCATGGATGATATACTTAGAGGTTTACAAAATGAAACTTGTTTAATTTATCTCGATGATGTTATTATATATAGTACGTCTCTCCAAGAATATATTACTCAACTTAGACAAATTTTTGATAGACTCAGAAAAGCTAATTTTAAAATACAATTAGACAAATCGGAATTTTTACGAAAATAAGTAAATTATTTAGGACACTTAATAACCCCATATGGAGTCAAACCAAATCCCGATAAAACTTTAGCTGTAAAAAATTTCCCAATACCTAATTCCACAAAAGACATTAAAAGCTTTCTTGGTTTAATTGGATATTGCCGTAAATTCATTAAAGATTTTGCCAAAATCACAAAATCTTTAACAAAATGTTTAAAAAAAGGTTTAAAATTTATTCATAATCAAGAATTTGTTAATGCTTTCAATACTTGTAAAGATTTATTAACTAATGCACCTCCTCTTCAATACCCGGATTTTAATGAAAACTTTATATTAACGACATACGCCTCAAATGTGGTTTTAGGCGCTATTTTATCTCCAGGACCTATTGCTTATGCTTCGCGTACCTTAAATGATTTAGAGCAAAAATATAGCACGATAGAATAGAAACTATTAGCAAGAGTATGGGAATGTAAGTACTTCCGTTCTTATTTATATGGTCGAAAATTCACAATAGTAACTAATCGCCGACCTGTAGTATGGCTTTTAAATTACGCGAACTAAATTCCAAATTAGTACGATGGAGACTTAAGCTAGAAGAATTCAATTATGACGTAAAATATAAAAAAGGGAAAACAAACACTAATGCAGACGCACTCTCACGAATAACCTTAAACGCACTAGAAAATGAGTCAATTATCAACAATCCAGGAGATATCAATAGTGACACATTACAATATCTTAATCAAATAGCTGAGAATACTTTGGACGACGCTAATATTCAAAATAAATCAAATATTAATATAATTTCTGATTTACAAATTAGACCCCCTGAGTACGACACTAGTAGTAGTACACAACATACAACAGCTAATGAAACTACTAACGAAGGAATTAAAATCCTTGACGAAATTATTAATAATAAGGTAAATTAAATTTTAGTTTTTGGACAAATATATTATAAATTAGACGTTAAACAAGAAAATGATGAGCACCATAAAATCATAACTGTAGAAATTCCCACAGAAAATAATCACGATTCAATTTTTGAATTTTTGCGGGATTACACTATACTAAATAAAACATATTGTATGTACTTCCATATAGAAGGTTTATATAGAAATTTGAATGAAGTGTATTTAAACAAATTTTCAGAGAAAGGTTCTAAATTAATTAGATAGTTTGGTCCTGGCGAGATAGCAAACCAGACTTGATTATATCGGCTCTCATTGAAGTCGTATTTTCTTTATCAAACGATTGAATAAAATAGTGAAAAAGTTAGTGCTATGAAATCGATGCGTTAATGAGAGGTATGTAGAAAGAATATCTTTCAAAGCTTAGAGATTATCCAAATATCCATACAATACGTCATCAATACAATATACAGCAAGTTAAAAACCAGATTCTTTAATTTATAAATTGTAACAAAACCTGTTCTAAATCGATAAAGTGATTTAGCTAATTACCTGACATCAAGAAGTTAAAACTAAAAACACAGGATCGTATCTAGGAAATAACAGAGCAAATTAAATAAGTAGCAAAATGGAAAAAGTCTTGGAGAAATTGAACAATATGGATGAGAGAAATGTTCGAATGGAGCAAAAACTGGACGAAATTCAGCGAGAACTAACTGCCCTAGCATTAGAAAATCTTGGGAGGAAGCAGGAGAATGAAGAACTTAAACAGGAGCTGGAGAAACAAGAAAAGAGAATCCAATTTTTAGAAAGAGAAATCCGAAGTAAAAACCTAATCATCTACGGAATAAATGAAGCACATAACGAAGCTAATAACATTCTACAAAATAAAATAAAAGAAGTAATAAATACATTAGAGGTGCAAATTAAAATGGAACACGATATAACGAATATCAGAAGATTGGGGAAGAAGAGGGACAATGCAAGTAGACCAGTACTAATAGAAATGGTTAACAAAACAAAAAAACTTGAAATTTTAAAATCGGCTAAAAACTTAAAAAACACCCAGTGGAGTGTCAACGAAGAGTTCACAAAAGAAAATCAAATGCAAAGAAAACAACTTTTGGAACAGATGAAGATAGCTAGAACCGAAGGTCATAAGGCATTTTTAAAGTATAATAAACTTGTAGTCAGTGGAAAGGAATATGACGTAAGGAATGCTGAGGGGTGGAAAAAGCTGCATAGAGAACCATCAACAACATCCAAGAAAACAAAAGGAAGAACAGTAAGCGAGAGGTCTCCAGCATCCGAAGATACAACTAGTGAAAATTCTTTAAAAAACCCGAAACTTGCATAAGAACAACCAAACCAAACCAAACTAATTACAATGATTTAAATAACTTGCCTTTTGTTAATATGATATTCTAGAATATGCGGGGCTTTAAAAACTTTAATAATTTTATTCAAGACTCATATGAACAATATGACTTTTTATGTTTATGCGAAACATGGTTGTATTCGGGCATAAAAGTACCTGACGCCTTAAGTAGTAACTATAGTATTGTTTATTCGGAAGCAATCCGGGAGAAGTCAGTAGGACATGCAAAAAGTGGTATAGCAATACTTCACAAAAATTGTTACAATTCAAAAGTTCTGGAAACTTCTCCCTGGTGGCTAATGTATCATTTTGAAAAATCTTCTTTTCAGTTTATTGTTTGTGTTGTATATTTTTAACCTAAATGTGAGTATGATGAATTGTTGGAAGCTTTTGGAATGTCTCTTAATGCTATACTAGAACAATATCCTGATTGTTTATTTCTTATAATTGGAGATTTTAATAGTAGAATTGGCGAGACAAGTGAAATTACAGAAGAAGTTGTAGCAAATACTGATTTTTTCCCCAATATGCTAAGTTATGATAAAGTCAGTAACTATAAGGGTCATCGTCTTTTGGAATTTATGTCAGATAGAAACTTCTCGTTAATAAATGGTCATATAAAAACAGACAGACCTGCTAACTTCACTTTTTGTAATGCATTAGGGCAAAGTGTAATAGATCTCTGTTTCTGTAATACTGATAAGCTTGAATTAATTGAAAAATTTAGTGTGCCAGATGATCAATATTTGTCTGATCACTTTCCAATAGTTATATCCTTCGGCTCGGTAATAAGAAGCAATAATATTACTCATACTAAATCATCCTTCACTCGCCTTAAATGGAACAGTTCCAAAGTAACTGATTTTAAATTGTCAATTCAATGCTTACCAAACGTAGGAGCAATTGGAGATGTGGACGCTTTGTATGATAATCTGTGTAGCACAATATGGGATGTAGCAAAACTTAAAGGTTTAATCTCAGTAGAATATTTCAATAGCATTAACTCAATACGTTCTAAGCATTGGTTTGATGCTGACTGTAAGAAATCTAAACGTCAAGTAGCAAATGCATTGAAAATATGTAGAAAACAAGGATTCTCCGAAATAAACAAGACAACTTATATTTCCAACAAAAAAGAATATAAGCGATTAATTTTTTGGAAGAAAAATGATTATGAAAAAGATATTGTAACTACTCTTTCCAACACAAAAAATCCGTCGGAGTTCTGGAAAACATTAAGGTTATTTAGACGTAAAGATAGAAGTTGTCCTATATCAATCAGGGAGTGGGAATATTTTTACGATAGCATATCTTCAATTGAAGTTCAGTATGAAGTATGTTTTTTTGGAGTCGAAGACGAATTTCTAGATGCCCCCATATCACTTCTAGAACTTGATCAATCTTTGGTTTTGGGCAAAGATGGCAAATCACCAGGTAAGGATGGTATTACTTACGAATTTTTAAAGCATTTACCACAGAACTTGCGTTTATATATTTGTCATTCATATAATAAAATTTTGGACTCGGAAATTATTCCTTCCGGTTGGCGTGAAACAATTCTCACAATGCTTCACAAAAAAGGACCCTTAGAGGATCCTAATAACTATTGTGGTATATCTTTAATTAATTGTTGTGCCAAGGTGTTTTCGTTAATTCTATTAAATCGCTTGTCTAATTGGTGTGAAAATAATCTCATTCTTGCTGAAACACAATTTGGCTTTCGAAAGAATAGGGGATGTTCGGATAATATTTTTATTTTGACTTCTGTTTTGCAAATAACTCTTAGGCTCCCCCGCAGGAAAGTATATGCTGTTTTTGTAGACTTTCGGAGGGCATTCGACAGCATAGATCATACACTTCTTTGGTTAAAACTATTTAAGTTTGGGGTTAGTACTAAGTATATTAGAATACTTAAACACTTATATGTATATGAGAACGCCACATTTTTAATTAGACACCAAAACCTATATAGTAAAAAATATGCTATCGCTGAGGGAGTTCTCCAAGGTGAACCGCTAAGTCCACTGCTTTTCTCTATTTTCATATCGGATATTGAAGATTACTTTCGTTCAAGGAACTTACGCGGAATTAATATTGATGGCAAGAATGATGTGTTAATGCTTCAATACGCCGATGACATAGTAATCCTGGGGGACTCCCCAATAGACATAGAACGCAAACTGAAAATACTTTATACTTATTGTTCTACCAATAAACTTACAGTTAACACTGATAAAGCGAAAGTATTAATATTTGCAAAAGGAGGGCACAAACATAATTATAATCAAAAGTTTTATTACAATGGTTTTAGGTTAGAGATAGTAAAGCAATTTACGTATCTAGGTGTCGATTTCTCTTCTACAGCTATGTTCTGTACCATTGCTAAGAATACTAAATTTAAAGCTCGTCGTGCCATTGGAGCAGTTATGGATATTATGTGCCGATAAAAAATCAATACATGTGATTCCGGAATCAAATTGTATAATTCTATCATTTTATCTGGCCTTTATTTTGGAATTGGCATATGGGGACTACGCTATACTGATATTATTGAGCGGGTTCAGGTAAATTTTTTTGAAAAAACTGTTGAATTTGTCTCAGAATACTCCAGATTATATTCTACGCCTTGAGACATATTCGCCCCATTTATCACTAATTATTTTTAAACATGCGTTAAGTTGGTTAAATAAACTTAAAATAATGGATAATTCTAGAATGTCCAAAATCTGTTATATGCAACTTTTACAATTAGCTACGAAGAACGCTAAATATAATTGGGTCACTCAAGTTGACGAATGGTTTACCTTTGCAGAGTGTGAACATTTATGGACAAACTATTTAAATACATATTCAGGAAAATTAGATGGGGTTATTCTAGAAAATTTTGAAAAACGACTTTACGAAATTGATATGTATAGGAAGATTACATCTAGTTATTCTCTGATATACTCTCCGCTATTAATTGGTGAAACCGGGAGAAATTACTTGCGAATACCCGCATCTATATACATAACGAGAATTGACGCACAAATCAGAACTTCCAGTAAAAAGATACTGAAATTTTCCTCTAAAGGAAACTTCTATATAATTGATTGTGGGGAAATCTGTTCCGTTTGTAATATGCATACACCAGAGTCGTTGGAGTATATTCTCTTTAAATGCCCCATTTACAGCCCTCTTAGACAAAATAGATAAATTAATAGTGTGGATAATGTTGATGATCTGGTACATTATTTGAATGCCATGAATGATAATCTCTCTGAGCTCTCTATGCTGGCCCATAGTGTTATTAGTATCTTAAAATTAAGAGCTTTCGCATGCGGAGAATTTATAATAACACTATAATATGTATATACAATATAATAATATCAATTAATAACAAATATATATGTTCTAACTGAAATAACTGTAAATAATTACTGAAAATGCCGTATGGATCATTGTAATGAATGTAATGTATGTACCGAACCATTGTGAAAAGATGTATCTTATGCACAATAAAATTTATCTATCTATCTATCTATCCAGATGCACGCAATTAGTAAATACAGTAAAGGATAAAAATGAACAGATTTTGCGAATAAAAAATTATCATGAAAGTAACCACAGAGGTATTTCTAAAACTATTGAACATTTAAAAATAAACTATTATTGGATAGGATTAAGAGACTCAGTCACAAACTATATAAATTCATGCGATATTTGCCAAACAACCAAATACGCTTGGAAAAATCCATACTCGCCGTTAATGCTTACAAAGAAAGCTTCAAAACCATTTCAAATCATTCGTATTGATCTTTTCTTTTTTGATAACAAAATATATTTAACATTAGTTGTCTCTTTAACAAAATTCGCTCAAGCTTATGAGATAATAGCTAAAACCGCGATTCACATTAGTAACGCTTTGATTAAATAATTTTCTTCATTAGGCGTACCAGAAAAATTAATTTTGGACAACGGTACGGAATTTAACAATGAACTAGTTCAAGAAATTTTAAAATTGCATAAAATAAAAGTACATTTTACCACTATAGGCCATCATGAAGAAAATGCTATTGTCGAACACTCTTCAATAATAGAACACCTTAGAATACTTAGAGAAATGTGTCCTAAAGAAAATGATAATCTTATGAACTATGCTATTTTAGGTTACAACAGTAGTATACATAGTGCTACTAACTACACACCTTTCGAGCTAACTTTTGGGCACACGAACTCCAAAAATCCCAATGAAATATTTTCACCATTAACCTTTTATTCAGACTATGCCGAAAATCGTAAGAATAAGTTAGAACATGTATATGATAAAGTTAAAGAAGCACTTGAATCAAAAAAAGCAAAAGTAGTTTCAAAGCATAACGTTAACGGAGACAAAAATTAACAATTTCAAGTAGATCAGATAGTTTTTAAGAGAAATCCTCAATATAGATGTAAGAAAGACAATAAACTTTTAAGTCCATTCAAGATAATTAGTTTATTAGATAGGAATAGAGTGGAGATAATGAATACTAGAAATAATAAGAAAGAAATAATTCATATAAAAGAAGTAAGAAAAAATTTTGTTGCAGGTTCTTCGCAGCCATCAACTTCGGAAGTAACGGACTAATATTTCCTACCTTCCATAATGTTAACGATAACCCTCGTAGATTACCGCTTAAATTAGAGACCAGTGAAAATATCGTTGACTTTTGGTCATTTGTAAAAACTTTTGATACCTCAAAAATAATCAGTGAATTTAAATCATTACAAGATAAACATACTAAACTGCAAAGCATGTTTTTCAGTAAAATTTCTAATATTTCCAATATTTCAGAGTTCGATGAAATTTCAAGTACATTTCAATTACTTACTATAATCGAAAATAAGATCATTGTTCAAATCAATCAATTAATTCCTACAATTGATCAGCAAGTCAGAACAAAAAGAGGAATAATAAACGGTTTAGGTTCAATTATAAAATCAATAACAGGAAATCTAAATAGCAGTGACGCTGAAAAATACGAATCCCTTTCAACAAACCAAAATAAAATGAAATTATTAGTGAATAAACAAGTTACTATCATACAGGAATCAATTGATATTTTTAATGAAAGCACTCAAGTCCTAACGAGAAATCAAAAAGCATTAGAATCTAAAATAACTGAAATTGAACATATAGTTGAAAGAGCACGGAACAAAAACCGGCTAACTTTCGAGTATTATTATATAAAGCATGTTTTGTATGAGAGAGCCATTTTATATCAAAATATATACGATTTATTTGAGAGGATTGAAACAGCCATAACATTTTCTAAATTAAACATATTCCACAATTCAATAATGGATCCGAAAGATCCCTTGAAGCACTTAAACCTAGCACTTAAAACTTATTAATACAGATTTATCCAATTCCAAATTGCCATTTGAACCAATTACAGAAAATATTATCAATTTCGAAAAGGTAATGCAGATTAAAAGTTACTGTAAAATGAATAAAATAATATTTATAATAGAAATACCAGTTGTAGAGATCAAGAATTACGATTTATATCAACTTTTTCCTTTGCCCACTCCAAAAGAAAATATTTTTTATATAATTATACCAAATTCCTTATCCTCAATGAGCAAAATTTCATGCCTTCGACAACGATTGTCAAATAATTAACGATCAAGAATTCATTCGCCATGAGTCGACACCAATAGCTATACAAGAAGAAGATGCCCCTTGTGAAGTGTAAATGTTAAAATTTCCCATAAATTTAAGTAATTGTCATGGTATTCCAGTTAGTATCAAAGAAGTCAGCTTTCAAAAACTTCAATCGAATAAATGAGCTGTCGTTTCTCCTAAGACTACAGTGGCTGAACAAATGCACGGTAGTGATAAAGACAAAGTACCACTAAAAGGAATATTTATTGTAGAATTAGGAAAAAACTGTATAGTTAAGATAGACAACGTAAGTTCTCCGTAGCAATAAACTTAATGAAAGTGAATTAAAATTAATAGAACTTCCAAAACTTACAATTAAAAATGTTATGAATAAAAAAGCAGTGAAATTTGACTCTCTTCAGTTCGAAAATGTTAATTTAGATAGACTTAATAATTTAAAAGACTCTTTAGATATTCAAAGTGAAAATTTAAACGAACCTTTTCAACACTTTAATAATATTAGTGTATGGACAATATTTTCATAGGTATTAATTGTTTTTATTGGACTTTATTTTATTTACTACTACTACTCTAGATATTATAATAGGAAAACTAGAGAACCAGCTATAAGGGATGAAGAAGTACCGAATCTGCCTGTTAAACCCCGGATTCTCCTCTAAGGGTGAAGGAGTTATAAACCTGGATTTCATAGAAAAGAGCCGACGTTGCTGAATCTAAGAAGCGTTTCCCCACTTAGAACAACGGGATCAAAACCATTTACGAGCCGGCATTTTCATCTTCTTTAACGTATACTTTACAACTATAATATTTACTTGCTTTTGAGTTAATAAAGTTCCATTTTCTTAAATTGTTCGATTATTTTTTTTAAAAACGACTTTTACGCGAGTGAACATAAAATTGGTAACAATTCTTAATAAATTCCATTCAATACACGATGCAATACAATTCTCCCGGCTCAGACACACGCATCCAGCAGATGACGTCACGACAAGGACACACCCATTTTAAGCCCGTCGGCGCGGCGCACGTATTGGAATCATTTATTACGCACTTATAATGGTAGTTAATGTTATCAAATTATTCGCAGGAGCCTTCATTTTATATTGACTGAGTTTTAACAAGTTTTTAAAGATATTCAAGAGATCTGCAACCTTATTATTTATTAGTTACCATTAACCAGCCCAACAGATAAAATTGCTTGAACAATATCATTAAATCGTTTCGTTAAATATTACAGAAGAATTATTTACTTAAAAACAGATGCAGATGTAGCAAAAAAGAAAGGATATCTGTGAAATTTATTTCTCACAAATTCAAATAACCAACAAATTAAAAATCACATATAGAATAGAATGATTCCTGTTATTCAAGGATTGGAACGCTGCCACTTATTTTTCCAACCATTTCTATTATAAGGAGAGCCAATACAATCATTAATCTCAGTGCAGGCAAGTTCTATTTACTTCTGTAGGTTCAGAACGCTAGCTTTCGAAAGCTGCTCATCAAAAAATAATAAGTCAGGGACTATTGGAAAGAGCACTAAATGCTTATTACATTAATGTGCCACTTGACCCCTTACTCATTTGAGATTCCAAGGATAACATCTATTCCTCCTAGGGGATTGAACCACGTGGGATACAAATATTCATTTAAATGACCCTCTTGAAAATAAAATTTATCTGTTTTCTCACATTATTTACTGGAAGGAAGATATTAAGGGTGGAAAGTATAAAATTGACACCCCGTATATATTTTATCAGCTCATTTGATTTTAAATTTTATATTATACTCGCGTAGTTGCAGTTACGCCTCTGTTAACCGCAGAATTTCTCTTGCTACCACTAGCGTAACTTGAATAAACTGAATTTTAAATTAAGCTCTTTTTTGTATAGGCACAACCAAAATCTTGAAAGTAAAAGGTTTTTTGATTCCAAATCATATTCAATAATTCATGGATTTTATACATGTGCAACATACCCGTTCAACAGAACACAGGTTGTTGTTGAATTTTTGTTTCATCTATAATGTAAAGAAAAAAGGCACCTCTAGAGAGTTCATTTTAAATTCATGTTAAGTTTTAAAAATAAAATAAGCATGTATGTAAAAACCACGTTGAGATTTTAAGCCTTAAAGCAGAAAAATTGAAACAGTGATGGGTAACTTACACGATGTTTATTCGAAATATCAAACTCCAATTATGGTTTTTTGTCTAGGTTAAACCTATTGTGCAATATATATATATATATATATATATATATATATATATATATATATATATATATATATATATATATATAATTTGAAGAAAGATATTTGCCAACTTATTTGTAATGGATATTTTTGTGGGGATGTGGCAATAAGACACCAGAGTAAATTCATTTAGATATTTATTCCCGAGCTTTCTAATAACTTTTATCCATTATCAAGGGATAAAATCTATAGCGAATTTTGGAAAAGTTGTAAATTTTTATAATAAATTCTTTTACACATAAATCAACGAAAAACTCAAAAAACAATATGTCATATCCCCACAAAAATATCCATTATATAAATATGAAATAAAATGCGATAACTGTGATCTTAACTACATCGGTACCAGCTCTAGAAATTTGACTAATCGCATCACATGTCATAAAAGTGATATAATAAAAGTTAACAAAAAATCATGTGCATCAACAAAGCATTTTTTCGAAACAGGCCATAAAATGTTATTTAATGAAGCTAAAGTTCTACACACTGAACAAAATATTTGTAAAAGATATTTTCTTGAAATGGTTGCAATCAACAAGGCCAATAATAGTATGAATAAGAAAAGTGACATTGAAAATCTTAGTAATATTTATAGTTACCTTTTGAATATGGAACAAAATAGATGATTTTTCAATATTTTTATGATTATTACATAAAAATAAATTCATTTCTATTAAAGTTAAATTATAAGAAATTATTCGTCAAAGTCATTTTGACAGGTTATAATCTAACCTTATTTCCTTTACTATTAACGTCAAAATATAAAAAAATTATATGTCAATGTTATTTCATAAGGTTATAATCTAACCTAAAATTCAAACTCCGTTCAATAATTATAAAGTAACCTAAAAAAATAAAAATAACTACGGAACAAACGAACAAATTATGTATTGATTTGTCTACATGTGAAATATGTCATCATGTATATTATAATTATATTTAAAAATTTTTTTACATTTACAACTTTTTAATGATTATTTGTCTTGAATTTACTTAAAATATTTTACATGTAAGTTCTTATATGTATTTCTTTATTTTTAAATCATATTTATATTTGTATATATATTATAGTGATATATATATATATATATATATATATATATATATATATATATTTATATATATAAATATATGTTATATTCACAAATTCACATTAAACTTTTTTAAAAACAATTTTTATTGAGTTACACAGTTTTATGTTTTATAAAAAAGAAATAATAGGTTAAAATTATAATTGTAACTAACTATTTTACATAAAGTCAAAGAATTTATAGAATTTGTTAAATCAACGTCAGCGTTTATTTTCATGGAGAATTCGATGTAGCGTCGCTCCCATGAAAGTGCAGGAATCATTATTTTTCTGTAACATAATATTTGTGTTACTTAATGTGTTTATTTTATAAAAACGCAACGTAGCATCGTTCTCATGAAAATACGGAAATCGTAATCTGATGTTTGACATTGCGTAACATTACTTAAACATAAGCATTTTTTCCCATATAACAACTCTCCCCTTAATTAAAATTGTTGTTTAATAAACAACAATTTTGAGAATAAAAACCAAAATACATAAAATATAAAATAGACAATACAATATATACAGAGATTTCAAGATTAAAAGGAAAATACGCAAAATACAAAAACAATAAAAATATAAAGGTATACATTAAACCATGAAATTGTCAATTTTCGATTTCCACTTCCTCAGAGGTTCCGGTGTCAACTTTGGGTCTTCTTTTTAGCAGAATGTTATGAATTTTGATAAAAGCATCATTTGATTGGTCCGGAACAGGCTTTCCTGGCGATTTGTTGAACTTAATATTTCTACACTTATAACAGGTGTAGAGGACGATCAAGGAAACGATGAGTGAGATCGTAGTATATGTGAACCAAGAAATATTTTTCTCAACAAACGGTTTGTTCATGAGTTCATCTAGACTTTCTGAGTATTGGTCCAGTTTGTATTTTGTCACTTGCAGATCATTCAAGTTAATGTTATTAAGATCTAGTGGTTCTATTTTGGGTACTTCTACTTTGTTTGGAATGTCTAGACAACAGTTGTAATCAACCATTACGGGATGAAGTACATGAGAAATGTTTATAGTTTTTCTGGTACTGGCTTGTATTTTAGTAATGCCAACAAAAGCGGAACATCCTGAGAATAGCTGTAGAATAGAATTTTCATTTACGGTTAATGTTTTCGTTTTTGTGTCTGGAAGACTTATGGTCATGTGTACCGGTTCGGCAATCGACACTAGCCTCACGTTTTCTTCAAGTTTTTGCACATTATAACCTTGTCCGTTGACTACCGCACTTTTACAATTCGCAGGAAATGTCTTATATTGTCTTAACAAACGGGCTTCACATATCGCGTTATCGTCTATAGGGTACGCGTAAACATCGCGACACAACTTTTGATGCGTAGATAACTGTTTACACTTTTGTAAATCGTGGATTGGAATGTAGGATAAAGAATCATCATCTCGCGCTAAATATTTTTGTGAAAATGATAAAATGTGGTGAAATCCAGCTCTATTATCATAAATTGGTATTGGGTATAGGTGGAATAAAGTAAATACTTGTGGTTCAGTCAAAGGTATTTTAAGAACGAAAACAAGATCTGAATTTGTTTGATATGCTTCGAGATCGATTATTTCCAAATACTGTGAAATTTCAGAATATTTTATTGGTAGCGGTAAACCTTTCCTTACTGTATTTTCTAATATTTTCTTAAGAGCAGTGATCAAATTTTCTGGTTCAATAATAGAAGTATGAATTATTTGAAGCTGTGTAAAAGTGATAGAGTTTAGAATATCATCATTAATAGTATTTTCAAGATACGAATAACTCTCCATTAGTTGTTCGCAAATTTCAAAGAAATTTAATTTGGCTTCGATAAGCGTAATTTCGTTGGTTGATTGTCGAATGGTGGTTTCAATTTTTTCTATATCTGAATTAAATATTTTCTTATTTAATTTTAATTGTCCTATGGTACTGTTGAGATTTGTTATGACTGAGCTTGTGATTGACATTTGATTTTTTAATAGGTTTTCTATCTGGTTTTGATCAGTTTTTAATTTATTAATGCAGTCCATATAATATTCACCGTCAGACGCATCGAGATTTCCGGTTATTGATTTAAATATGGTGCCAATTTCATTAATTAACCCTCGTTTTTGTCTTTTAACATCGAAAGATATTTCACTAAATTTATCGCCAATAGATTTTGTAATTTGTTGCAATAATGCCAAATGTGATTTTACTTCGGATCGGAAGGACTTCATACTGGAGTAGTTTGAAGTAATGGTATTTTGAATTGTGTCAAGAATTCTATTATTTCTTTCAAAAGTTTGTTTAAAAGCTGATATATTTTTATGCACTAATAAAGTCCATTCGTCGTTCGAAACCATTATTTTGGTTTCGTCGTGGTAGTAGATTCCAACTGTATTGTTTATGGGTTCGATTTTATATTGACATGTTGCTGTTCCGATCAGCAGCAGAAACCTGAAAATAAGTTAATTTTCAACATAGGGTTTCATAAGATCGAAATTTATTTTTGATTTGTTATTTGTTTCTAAATTCAATACTGTTGCGGAATTTCTGTGTATCTCTAGTATTTCGAAAGGGCCATTAATTTTATTTTCTAACTTGTTTTTTATTTGAGTTTCTTTTACGTAAACTTTGTCACCTACTTCATAATTTGGTTTGTTTTCGGAGACATGTTTGTCAAATCGGTCTTTAGCTTTTTCTTTTTGCTTATGATTCTTACGTTAATATTTTCATTCCTTGCTTGGCAGCTGAAATCCTCATCCGTGAGCTTTGCTACACCTGGTTAGCAGTTTGCGTGTTCCTGGTGCCGGAGAGACCGTCTGCTTCTTGAAGATCTGGAGCTGGTACTTGAAAATTCCTTAAAGGTTTAGGAACCACCACACTTAGTTAGGCAATCCTTGTTCTAAATGTGTTTAGGAATCCTACTGACTGCGCCACTGTTATATTCACAAATTCACATTAAACTTTTTTAAAAACAATTTTTATTGAGTTACACAGTTTTATGTTATATAAAAAAGAAATAATAGGTTGAAATTATAATTGTAACTAACTATTTTACATAAAGTCAAAGAATTTATAGAATTTGTTAAATCAACGTCAGCGTTTATTTTCATGGAGAATTCGATGTAGCGTCGCTCCCATGAAAGTGCAGAAATCATTATTTTTCTGTAACATAATATTTGTGTTACTTAATGTGTTTATTTTATAAAAACGCAACGTAGCATCGTTCTCATGAAAATACGGAAATCGTAATCTGATGTTTGACATTGCGTAACATTACTTAAACATAAGCATTTTTTCCTATATAACATATATATATATATATATATATATATATATATATATATATATATATATATATATATATATATATATATATATTATTGTGGAAAAATGATTCTACACACTGTATATATATATATATATATATATATATATATATAAATCTAACACGAGTCAATTACAATTTGAGATATTAACGAGTATAAGATTATTGAAAGGAAAACTATTCGAGAGTCAAATTTAAACTAAATCAAACTAAAGAAATTCATTTAAACTTTATTATGTATCTTGTACATATATACATGACACCGATATAATAAGAATTCAAACTATTTAGGAGAAAAATTCATTGAATACAAATATTTTAGATCACAATTTTTTTTTATCAAAATTCAATATTAAGATCTGGCGCTTATTTTTAAAGGAATCATATGAATATTTAATCTTATGAACTCAACATCCTGAGAAGCTGAGTGCTCATTTGAAAAATTTAATAATTAGAAGAGATATAAAGGTAAGTGCACTGTGTGACATTATTGAACCTAAATAATTTACTTGAATATACCGTGGCAAATTAAAAAAAACCTTATTGTTACGAACTCGCACACTGAAGCAGATACTAAGTACGGCCCTGTAACCTTATGTTAACGGAGTTAAGAAAAAGGCGAGCGCGCCGAATTCTGAGAAGGTCTATTGGGATCTATTGTGACCGTCCTTTTTAAATATGTTCTCGAAAGGCATTTTAAGAAATATCGCGAAAGGCATGTCTTATCCCGAATGTTCTAGTAAAGAAAGTTTTTGATATAAATACAGGACCGATCAGCGGATGAGTTTAGTTTATAATTTGCCATAGTGAGTTAAACAGTAATTAAGTGAATATAAAAGTGTTATAAATTAATAAGTAAGTGTGTATATAAATTAAATTTAAGTGACTAGTTAAGTACATATAAATTAGTGTTAGTGAGTTAGTGTTTAAATAAATTAGTAAGTAGCAATACCGAGTGTTTAAAATTCATCCCACCCGTTTATTGTTTAAATAAATAACAAAAACATTACATTGGTGTCAGGTGTGGGGTAATATAAATAAATAGCTACATCAAAATGGCCAAGAGACTGTGTGATCTGAAAATGGCGGAATTAAGAGCAGAATTGGAAGATCGTGAGTTGGAAACGTCCGGTAAGGAAAGCGAATTAGTAGAAAGACTTAAAGTGGCACTGGAAAATGACGGCTTCGATCCAGAATCATTTTTATTCAATGACGAGGCTTCCACCTTAATCTCGTCAATTTCTGCTAATATTTTTGCTGATATGGACGAGAATATTACCACAATGAAAAGCGAGATTTCTGCTATGAAGAATGATATTTCTACTAATATGGACGAGAAGATTTCCACTATGAAAAATGACATTTCTGCCGATATCTTATCGTTAAAAAATGACATTGCTGCTGACGCCGAGAATAAAATTACGTCTCTAAAATCAGACATTGAAAATAAGATGACAACGATGGAAAATCAGATGGACGAGAAAATCAAGGAGTTGGAGACAAATATTGCTGATTTAAGAACACAGGACACTTCAGCAGAAGAAAAGAAGATCGAGATCTGCAAGCCAGAAACACAACCCAAGACAGATGATATTGGCAGTTTTACCCGAGTCAAGGCCCCAACGTTCGATGGAAAGATGTCGTGGACCAATTACGTAAAACAGTTCGAAGCAGCCGCTAGAGTGAATAATGGGTCCGATAAGGAGAAAGCAGTGAACCTAACTATCGCGCTTCGGGGAGACGCCTTATATATACTTCAGACGATACCTCTGGAAGAAACGGATGATTTCGAGCTGCTGAAGAAGAGGTTGGACATGCGGTACGGTGACGAACACCTAGAACATTTGTACCAGTCCCAGCTGAAGAACCGAAGGCAGGAACGTGACGAAACACTTCAAGAATATGAAGTGGATATTGCCCGACTCGTTCGATTTGCTTAACCGTCAGCATCAGAGAACATGATGGAATGTCTGGGCATCCAGGCCTTTATTGATGGCTTACGTGACCCCGATATGCAGAGGACGCTCCGTTTAGCCCATCCCAAAACATTAGTTGACGCATTGACAGCTGCTCTTGAATATGAAGCAGCAACGAAGGCTTCAGGATATAACAAAACTAGGACCATCCAAGAAGAAGGTGACGAAGACAGATTTGACCAGTTCGTCAGTTTAATAAAAAGTATGATTGACAAGAAGTCGAGAAAGATCAGATGCTGGAATTGTGGCGAGCTAGGGCATATACGCAGTTCGTGTAAGCGCCCCAAGACTCCTGCAAACCAAGAACCCCAGGCACAGAAAAACTAGAACGGGTCGGCTACGAGGGGGCAGCACCGACCCATGACCGTTCCAAAGACCCTCTCATACTGATAGCTTTTCTCAGATGTCGCAACGACAGTGTATATGTGGATGGCGAAGTAAATGGCAAGGGATATGCTCTGCTGGTTGACACTGGGGCAACTAGAACCATTCTACGACCAGAGATAATAAACCCCAAGAAGAAACTTCTACCAACGAGACTGCGACTGCGGACCGCCACAGGCGAGAGTGCCAACGTTCACGGGGAAACACAAATCCAATTGGGAATTGGCGCAAAAAAGTTCACGCATACGGTAATCGTAGCTGACATTGAAGAAGACGTGATTCTGGGAATGGACGTAATGAATGTACATGGATTCCAATTAGACTTTAGAAACAGAACCACTAAAGTGGGTTCCGAGGAGGTATTCCTGCATCCATATGAAGGCAGCGCGGTGTTGGCAGCTGTACAGGAAGATACCGGTCTACCTGCACGAAGCGAAACCATGATAGTAGCACGGCTACAGGGAATCATGGAGGAAGGTACACCGGTTATGATGGAATCAAGGAACCACGACGAGGAGGTTGGTAAAGGAGTACTAATTGGGAAAGGATTGGTTACGTCGGCGAAGGAGATCCCTGTACGATTGATAAACGTGAACGAATACCCAATTACCATCAAGAAGGAAACCAAGATTGGATCCTGCGTACCAGTGACGTCTATAGTTCGTCAGACAACGACCACTGACAATTCCAATGCCAGATTCGAACAAATGTTATCAGTAGCTGGTCAATTTTTGGATCGGGCTGAAAAAAAGAGAATGAGAAAATTTATCTTGCAGTATCTAGACTTATTCGTACCAAAAGGAGGAAAGACTGGCAGAACATCAGCCGTCAAACACAAAATCGATACTGGTAATGCTAAGCCAATTAGACAATCAGCTCGAAGACTTCCACGAGCGAAGAGAGAGGAAGCTGAAAAAATAATTCAAGAGATGGCAGAAGAAAAAGTGATAGAACCATCTACTAGTCCATGGGTGTCTCCAGTAGTGCTCGTCAAGAAAAAGGATGGAACTACGAGATTCTGCGTAGATTATCGCCAGCTTAACAACGTGGCGAAGAAAGACAGCTATCCTCTGCCCCGAATTGACGATACGCTAGACACGTTGGCCGGCAGCAAACTGTTTTCCATCTTGGACCTGAAGTCTGGTTATTGGCAAGTAGAAATGGACCCAGAAGATAAAGAGAAGACTGCTTTTACCACCGGATCTGGATTATGGCAATTCAACGTCATGCCATTCGGGCTCTGTAATGCGCCTGCGACATTTGAAAGACTTATGGAAAATGCCTTGAGAGGGTTGTCTTGGAAGACATGCCTGGTCTATTTGGACGACATCGTAGTACTGGGGAAGACATTTGACGAACATCTGAAGAATTTGGAAGACGTATTCAAACGACTCCAAGCTGCCCAGCTCATGTTAAACCCGAAGAAATGTCAGCTGTTCCAAAACCGAGTCAACTATCTAGGTCATATAGTGAGCAATGAAGGAGTGGCGGTGGATCCAGAGAAAGTTGCTTCCATTCAGCAATGGCCGCAACCAACCGACAAACATCAAATTAGGAGTTTCCTTGGACTTTGCACGTATTACAGAAGATTTATCAGGAAGTTTGGGGATATTGCCAAGCCTCTAACGCGACTTACAGAAGAAGCAAGAGCTTTCCAATGGGACGAAGACTGTCAAACGGCTTTTGAAACTTTGAAGAGGCATTTAACCTCGGCGCCGATATTAGGATATCCATTACCAGAGGGAGACTTTATTCTTGACACTGACGCAAGCAACGTAGGAATTGGTGGAGTGCTCTCACAGATCCAAGGAGGGCAAGAAAGAGTGCTGGGATATTTCAGTAAAGTCCTCTCCAAACCAGAACGAAACTACTGCGTCACAAGAAGAGAACTTTTGGCAGTAGTGAAGTCCGTGGAACACTTTTACCAGTATCTCTATGGTAGGAAGTTTTTAATCCGGACTGATCATGCAGCACTTAAGTGGTTGATGCAGTTCAAGAATCCTGAGGGCCAGATCGCTAGATGGATTGAACGACTTCAAGAATACGATTTCAACATCGAACATCGAGCTGGTGTGAGTCACCGAAATGCCGACTCCCTGTCCAGACGGCCGTGCCCAACAGACTGCTCCCACTGCAACAAGGTGAAATCTAGGGAAGCTGCAGTTTCAAGAACTACTGTAGTCAACGAGGAATGGTCACCCACCAGGATCAGAGAAGATCAGGAGAATGATCCTCACCTGAAGATGATCCGGCAATGGAAGAAAGAAAACCGGCGACCTACCTGGCAAGAAGTGTCAAGATTTTCACCGAAACTCAAGGCGTATTGGGCTCAGTGGGACTCCCTTGTCCTGGAAAAAGGGCTGTTGAAAAGAGTCCTTGAAAACGATGATGGTTCTGAGATGAGGAGACAGCTAGTTATCCCGAAAACAAGAGTAGCTGAGGTACTAAAGAAGTTACACGACAGTCCATCGGGAGGTCATCCGGGAGTGAAGAAAACCCTTCAGCAAGTTCGTGAAAGGTTTTATTGGATGAACAGCTCCGACGATGTGAAGGACTGGTGTAAGAAATGTACAACTTGTGCTACGAGTAATGGATCACATCGCAAGAGAAAGGCACCCATGAAACAGTACAATGTTGGAAGCCCTTTCGAAAGGATTTCTTTAGATATCGCTGGACCATTTCCGACGACAGAAAATGGTAGCAAATACATACTGGTTATAATGGATCATTTCACAAAATGGGTAGAAAATCACGCTATTCCCAACCAAGAGGCCACAACTGTAGCAGATGTATTGGTGAAAGAATTCATCAGCCGATATGGAGTGCCCATGGAAGTCCACAGTGACCAGGGAAGAAATTTCGAAAACCATCTATTCCAGGAGATTTGCGACAAGCTGGGAATGAAGAAGACCAGAACAACAGCATTACATCCACAGTCAAATGGAATGGTCGAGAGAATGAACAGGACTATTGGAAAATACCTGTCCAAAGTAGTATCCAGCCATCAGAGAGATTGGGACCAGTATCTCTCCCTATTTGCATTGGCTTATCGATCTGCCGTCAATGAGTCCACGGGTGAAACACCTGCGAAAATCCTGTTTGGACGTGAAATGAGGCTTCCTTGTGACCTGGAATTTGGCTGTCGGCTTGGAGAAGATATAGCAGGCGAAGACTACGTGATCCAATTGAGAAGAAGGCTAGACGATATTCATGAACTAGTTCGAACAAATCTTCAAGATGCCAGCGACAGAATGAAAATGCGGTACGACACGCAGGCCACAGAGGGCGGTTTTAAAGAAGGGGACAAAGTATGGTTACACAACCCGGCGAGGAGAAAAGGATTTTCTCCAAAATTACAAAAATCCTTGGAAGGTCCATACTTGATCAAGAAAAGGATCAATGATGTTTTATATCGCATAAGCAAGATCCCCAACGGAAAACCAAAAGTAGTTCACCGAAACCGACTAGCGCCATTCGAAGGAGACCATGACATAGAGGAAGTAGTAAACCTTATTCGAGATGTGTCTGACCCCACCTTCGATGAATTTATGGGCGCGTATGGAGGTACCGGGAAAGCTAGATATGGAGTCACTTCGGAACAACAACAAGATTTGTTCACTCTCCCAGAAGATTATTCACTGGCATACAACATCCCCGCCCGTATCAAGAACGCACGAGGATTGGCAACCGTCTTTCGAAAGAAGTTCGGGCAATTAGAAAAACTTCAAGACCAGATTCCAGCCCCTGGCAAGACACTGAAACTGAAACATAATTCGCGGTACGTTTTCTACGTGGTAACTAAAAATGAATTCCAAGATCGATCTACCTACCGCGATGTGTGGAAAGCACTTCGAAACCTCCGAGACCACGTGTTGGAATCCAACGTGAAGAAACTGGCTATGCCTAAGATAGCGAGTAACCAGTTGGATTGGCGAAGCATCAGGAACATGGTAGAGATTATCTTCCAAGATACCGGTGTCCAGATATTGATTTGCAGCTACAACCCCCGTTATCAGTATCCGATGAAGACGGTGCCCTGCTATTTTCATAAGATCGGAAAATGTAGAAATGGGGCTAGTTGCCGATTCAAACATCCAGTCTCGGCTACACAAAAGTTCCAGGAGGAACTTTCATTTAAGGAGGGGGTAATGTTACGAACTCGCACACCGAAGCAGATACTAAGTACGGCCCTGTAACCTTATGTTAACGGAGTAAAGAAAAAGGCGAGCGCGCCGAATTCTGAGAAGGTCTATTGGGATCTATTGTGACCGTCCTTTTTAAACATGTTCTCGAAAGGCATTTTAAGAAATATCGCGAAAGGCATGTCCCATCCCGAATGTTCTAGTAAAGAAAGTTTTTGATATAAATACAGGACCGATCAGCGGATGAGTTTAGTTTATGATTTGCCATAGTGAGTTAAACAGTAATTAAGTGAATATAAAACTGTTATAAATTAATAAGTTAGTGTGCGTATAAATTAAATTTAAGTGACTAGTTAAGTACAGTACTCCTATTTCAAATTTTAAAGAATTCACTTAATATATTCTTAAGCAATACTTTTGGAAAACCCTGTTTTGTCTATGTATTCTATATAATTGAAAAACCCTGTATACATAAAATTTGACACTATTTAATTTCTGATGACATTCCGATGACAATTCAAAAGATATTCAAAGTTAGAGAAATAAATAGTCATTTTAAGGTATTCAGTTAATAAAAGAAATCAAAATCTATTTATAGTAGGGAGATAAAAATTTAGTTTTTTTTTGAAAAAAGAGAAAGTTTGGTAACCACCATATAATTTGGGTTGTTTATTGAAAAAAATATTCAGTAACGTTGAATCCTCCGAAGAGAAAACTTCTAAGTAGGAGGTCTCCAAAGAGAAACATATAATTTTAGATCTATTCAAAAATTATAATAATTTCAACAGTGATTAATAATAGAATGCATTATTCGGTAACCCATTTAAATTATGTGCGTGAGTGATAAAAAAAACTTTGTCAAGATTGAAGCAGATGTGTAAGATCCAGGATTCTAAAGTTTTTAGAATTGTTACTGTTATCATTGAATACTGGTGACTCCACTCCAGAATTATTATTTAATTGAAAGATTCAGGCCTTAAAAACAAATTAAATTATAGATGCATCTAAACTTTTCAATTCGCATAAAATATTAAATAATTTGAAGATACAATAAAATAAAGACATTTCGGATATTTGACAAGTCAAGTGAAATTTTTGAAGTTGATTGGACTCTTTCCAAAATTCTTTATAAAACTTTTGGTACTAGAGATAAGGCGTTATAGTTTGTAGGTTGTTCATTTAGTTTATATCTGGGAAGATACGAGTTGGTTCTTTATTGTTGTAAAAAAAGGAAAACTAAATTTTAAAATTTATTTGATTTATAATTGTAAATTTGTTACTCATATTTATAACATTCAAACCATTCGAGAACGTTGATAAAAATTAAACATATTTATCAAATTTAGAAATTTTATTTTAAAAAGTGACAATTGAGTATTATTGGTGACATACAAGTCATTTATACATTGCGAATACGAAAAAAGAAATTGAATATCCTTTATAGTTTTGAACAAACAGTCACATTATATTATTAGATAGATCAAACGGAACAAAGAAATTTATATAAAATTTGTATTTTCAATAGCGCATTGAACCCGCCCTGAGGTAAGAGTGATTGGAGTATTTTATGTTAAATTTATTTTTCAATTAATCACAATTTGATAGCCGGGAAATTTTTGACAACTACTGTCAACTTTTGATATACATAATATATGCCGTTTAAGCTTGGTTTGCAATATAATAAAAATACGCTGTTTAAGCTACGTATACAATAATTGTCGCTGCAACGTACAGCAATTCTAATAAAATTGAACAATTAAAAAAATATCTCACATAATATTAGACCATATTAATATATATATATATACATATATATATATATATATATATATATATATATATATATATATATATATATATATATGGGATCACCTGGATGTTGTTAAATTATATGTTCATTTATATGCCTTGTACGACACCAACCAATGATATCTGTTATAAGAGTATTTGACATTTTGCACTCAGGAAGGGATAAACAAAAAATTTAAAATTGGCATATGAAATAATACTATTGGCTAAAGTATTTTATGATAATTTACAACTCTCCGAAATATTTCTCATCGAAGGATTCAAAGAAGGTATTTTTTACAAACCAGGCGTATCTTGCACCAAAACCTCTAGAGAACCCGTTCGCTGGCCAAGTGGGAAATGGCGTGGAACAATACAGCCGAAGCAGTACCATTCCGATCTCTTCCTGTTTAATTTAATTTGCTCATTCTCACTTCCAACGGAATTCCAGCACTAAAGCAAACGAGCCACTCATCTACACACCAACACCGCATGAGCGAGGCCACACTACATGAAGGGATTCTATCAAAAACAATCTAACCCAAGCCCTGCAGAGGAAGCAAATCCTATATCAGGGCTCAATCCACAATGAGAACGACCCAACAAATAATACAAAATCCTCTTTTTTGCACCAAAACCAGATATTCATCCAGTTATTCTCTCCATTTTTATAGTAATTTGTGTAAGATACTTATTTAAATAATAGGATTTTTAACTTATAATTATAATTATTATACTCATACCCATCTCTATTACGTTTCGGTTTTATTATTTGTTTTGAACCATCTTCCGATTTCATAATCAATTGCGGTTTGGTCATATTAAAATATGTTTGAACTAAAATCTAAAGATCGTTTAAAACAACTTATGAACTGAAACGTTATATAGGATTTTTGAATTTAATACTTCTTTTAAATGGCCGAAAACCACGACAAAGATTTTCATTTCGGAGAACGGTTACTGAAAACAAATTTAACTATTTCCTCATTATATTTGTACAAAAATATACATGAATAAAACATTTAATACAACATTATATCGATTTATTCTATTGTCAGGTCAGTGAACGAGTTTCTGCTGCTATGAAAGTTAGCCAAAGAACGCTTTCCCGTATTAAAAAAGAAGCTCTGGCAAGAAGTAATGTTGACACTGATGTGCCTACTAAAAAACAAAGAACGTCCAGTATCCGTATGGATCAATTCGACAAAACTGTGCTTAGAAGGTGCATAATAAATTATTACATATCCGAGAAAAAAGCACCCACGTTAAAAAATCTACACCAAACCTTTGCAGATAGTTATGGCTTCGTAGGAAGTCGCGAATCTCTGTGGAAACAAATATATTCTTTGGGGTTTCGTTCAACCAACATGAAAAACAACAGAAGTTTGTTAATGGAACGTCACGAAATCAGACATTTACGACTACTATATTTCAGAATCATAAAAAAGTGCAGAGAATAGAACAAACCTATCATTTATATGGATAAAATATACATTCATTAATGTCACACGCACCTTAAATGATGGAGCGACAAGAATAACGAAGAATTAAGAAAACCCGTTTCAAAAGGTTATAGGCTCATCATTGTGCATGCAGAAAGTGAGAATGGTTTTGTAACTAATGCTGGTATTATGTGGAACTCCCAGCCAAAAACAGGAGATAATGAAATGGCGTGCGAAAATTATGAGAAGTGGGTACAAGAAAAACTTATTCCAAACCTACCAAAAAACACTGTTGTGGTAATTTATAACGCCCCATATCACAATGTTCTTAATGAGAAATTACCTACGACTGCGTGAACTAAACAACAATAAAAGAACTGGCTTTCTGAAAGAAACATAATTATAGTAAACAAATGTTAAACCCCGATCTTTATAACGTTGCAAAAATGTACAAACCGCAATATTAAATTTATAAAATTGATGAATTGTTTATTCGACATGGATTGCAATTTTTAAGCCCCTCCCCCCACTTTATCACCCGGACTCAAATTCGATCGAATCTGTCGGGGCGGCACTTAAAGAATATGTGGCCAAACGAAATGTTACCTTAAATTTTACAAAGATTAAAGAATTCTGTAATGAATTTTATGACACATTTTCTGCAAATAATTGGAAAGTTAGATCTGACCATGTTAAAAAGATTGATGATGTAGATAATATTATTATTAATTTGGACGAAGACGGAGATAGCGAGGATGATGAAATTGATATAGAAAATGATTTTGAAGAATCATTTGTAGATGAACTTCATTATTTTACTGTTGATGATCCATGTACAACAAAAACATATTTTTCATTATAGCATTTGTTTGTAGGTGGTCTGACTGAATACATTAAACGCAACAAATGTAAAAATGTAAATAGGTGTTATAAAATTGTACATATTAGAGACGAATTTCACTAGAGTAATATAAAATTTATACCACATCTGTACATAGTTCTAAATAAACAATAATTGACGGCATCCAGAACCAAGATTATTTTTTTTGTTTTGCCAGTCCTAACTCTGTTAAAAGTGTGAAGGGATGTTCTTATTACACAGTAATAATTTGGCAAAAAACCCAAAAATTTACATATGAAAGTAGACATATCTACCACAAAAAGCTTTAATATTTTATTTATATTATTAGTATACTTATTAGACCATCTCTAAAGGCGATTTCCCCAATTTGTTTTTCAAATTTTATGTATAACCTGAATTTTTACATTATTATCTACGACATTTTATTAAGAATAATGATTTTAGAAAGCTTAACAGGTCGGTATGTCATTCACTATTACTACGAACATATAGGAAAAATTATTGGCCATTGTTAAATTTAGAAAGTCGTTTAACAATCCCTATCATATTGTACGCATTATCCTGACTTCCAATTTATATACAAATAAACCACAATGAAAAATATTATGGAGGGACCACTTAAAAGTTTATGTCTCTTGGAATCTATTTATTATTTACATCACATAAAATGATAAAGGGTAATTATAGAATTCCCCGTATGGATTTTGAAGCAATAACTAGTTATGTCTGTACAAAAAAACCCAAGTTTTGTTCAAAAGTCTAGTGGTTTTTATTTCCTTATTCATTTAATTAATAAGAAAGAGCACATTAATATTATTTGGTTTTGTAAACTCGATTTTGTATAGCATTATACATGTGTCCCAATTTATTAGTTTTGAATCCAAATTCAAAATATTGTGTTACTCTCGTACGTATTAGCAGCCTCACAATATTTAAAACTTTGCATGCGGAATGTACGTCGCCTGCTGTTCCCGGTAATTGCGTTTACAATGTTGTCGAGTTGTATGGCTTTCTCGTGCATCTTCAACTGCCAAAATTAATTTGCCAACCTGTATAATAATATTTCATTTATCTCACACACCAGATGCTACTTTTCGCCACCATAGACGCTAGTGTTTAATTTCAAGGTCACGCAGGTTCTCGAAATCACTGACTAAAAGTTATTTGCTAGTGTGATACTTACTCTCTTTAGGTAATCCAAGTGAATCGGTACTAATAAATAATGTAAGAATGAAGCAATTTAGAGAAGCCGCACGTATATATCTCTAGTAGCAGAACAATAATAAAGTTGGTCAGTTGGACAGATATTGAGGGTAATGAATTCGCTGATTTGGCTAATAATTACTTGGGGCGACAAGTTAATAGAACCCTAATTTAATGAATCGAAAAAATTGAAATTAAAATACTGTGGCATCTACAATATTTATAAGTAGAACAAGAGTAAACCGCTGTGAATTATATGTAGATCAGGACTGACAATGGCAATATGTGTTCATCTTTATGACTAGAGAATAAGTACTTAGTATGAGGTACAGTCAAGTTTTTCAGGTATATGTCGCATTTATTAAGCTAATAAACTAAAATGTTGTCGCCTATTGACCCGAAATCTAACTCCTTGCTACCATTTCAAATTATTCGAAAAAGCTACTTTGAAGAAAATTGAACTTTTTGTCTATAAAAAAAGTCGCTGTGAAATTGACAGTAAATATACTGAAACATGTTGGTGGTTAATGTTACCTTGAAACGCAGTGTAGAAATATATTTTGACCATAACAATCCAGTTCATATCTTTAAGCAAAATAACTATCAATTATAATGATTCTGCGTCAAATGGATTATTTTTGGATACTTTTTCCTATTGCTCTAAATTGACATTGTAAATAATTTTTACATTAACTGGAATTCATAAATTATAATTTTTTTGCAGTGTATCAATAACATAAATTCGAATTTTTTGACGAAACCTCTAATTAATACGTGACATTAATTTTTGTTAGAAATTTTCTGTTTCATCTAATTCATGATAAAAGATGAGGGTGGTAAGTAACTATTTAACATACTATACTTTCGGATTGACAATTACTGCTTCTTTCACTGGAATTTTCTCTAAACTCTTCCAACTAGAGAGTATACTTTTTATATTTGGACCAAATATATAAAGTAGACTCCATTTTTTTCATTTCAATTCTCTGTTTGAACTAAAGTAGTTTAATTATTTTAGTGGAATGAGTTCTACTCCAAAACCAACAGAAATAGGTTCAATACAATTTTAGAAAAAAATTGGTGGATCATTTCAAGATAGCGGCGAGCCCTCATAGTGATAAAATTTCAATTTCTCGAATTGGTTCTAACCTTTTGTTCACTCTTAATAGTATTTATCTATTCTACGCTTTCGCTTTCATTGATAGTCGTTTGGTTTTACTTTGATTTTGGGAGCTTCGACGACCCTTATTTGAATATATGGGCAATACATTCAAATGCTATAACTAGAAATTAAAGTAACTCTACAGTATCAGTTCTAGCTCTTCAAGAAACTCAACAACTTCGAAATGGAATCATAAAAATTGGGAAATATACCCCAAGTGAAAGAAGTAGTGAAAATAGTTTTTATATTGAATGAAAAATTGAGAAATGATAAAACCATGTAGATAGTAAATATTATTCCTAAACCAGAATATTGTAGAAAATTGGCGTAGAGATGAGAGTTGTGAGTTTCGTTTACGTAGGAAGGTATAAAAAGAACACTTATGTCTCGTTGAACTAATTTTATTTGAAAGGTGGTACCGAATAGGAAATATTTATATATGAAAACATATATGGATAGTAGTATTAGCATAGAAAGGTATTTCTGGAGATTTTGAAATGAATGTACTCGAAGAACTAGTTGACAGAGTACAATTTGGATTGCAATTCTTCACGTAGCATAATTGAAAACACGTATAGTGAATACCAACATCCCGAAATTTTATTAGACTTTGTACCGCAGTTGTTGGTCGCATTCAAGTTTGACATGATCAACTATGAGAAGTTAAAAATGCTTGGTAAAAGTGACATTCCATTTTGTCCATACCAAGAAGATTGGAAAGTAATGCTAATACAATACTTGTTAACTGTTAAATTTTTTCATCATGTTCGAAAGATGTTTTTTGGTCTCATAAGCGTTTTCTCACTTATAAGTACACGAGAGCTTTTTTTTGTCGAAGTAAACTTGACATGTATCAATAAGAATTTTGTTGCCTGGCAATTTAACGAAAAAAGCTACCTCCGAAAAAATTGCGAGTCCGTAGGACGAGTAATTTTTTCTGGCAGTTTTTTGAGTTGAATTACCTAATGGCAACAAAATTCGAATTATAAATGTCAAGTTCACTTGGACTCAAAAAAGCTAGAGTGTAATTCGGTAAGACAGTTTAATGAATATGTAAATCAATAAATTAAAAAATGAGATGTTAATTAGTTTATTTAATTAAACGGAAAAGTACAATTGTTAAAAACACAATTATTAAAAATAGCTTGATTTTCAGAACTTTCGTGTCTTTTGTCAGTATTTTGCTGCATGCTAGTATTTTGAGCGGTGGTAGTAACTGTTTCCTGGATGGTAGTACGAATGGAATCAATGATTTCTCTATGATGTTCTTCATCTAACTGAAGGTACAGTTTTAATGACGATGGGTTGTTATGTCCCGTAATTTTTTGTTCATCTAAACCACTCCTGGACAACTCAGTTACGGCGGCAACTCGATTAGAATGGTTCGTAATTTTCACCTGCTTGATATCAAGTCCAATATTTTTAGCCGAAGATTTGGTCCATTTAGATATTTCGTTGATCCCAATAGGAGAATTCTTATACCATCCTTTCGAATTTGTTTTTTGCCAGTAAGGATTTGGAGTTAAAAAACTTTTGACATGTGATATGGTTTCCCCGTCTTCCCATAATTTGTTTAAATAATCTTACTGGACATACACAATCTTCTGCAGTGTTTGCTACCAACCATTTACTGTCGGCCAACTTCTGATTTCCCCCTTATACTGTCTTCGTAAACACTGGGTTATATTATCTTTCACGGTTGTCTCTTCCGATTTTATAATAGAATACTTTACAATTTGCTACTTCATCACCTGTCCAAGCCAATTCATACGCAGCAATTTGATAAAATTTTCTTTGGAGACCTACAGGCTCTTCTTCACTCCAGAACAGTGCCATTCCAAAAAATTCTCGTTTTGTGAAAGCATTAGAACTCACCTTTCTTTTTTCTGAGATTGCTTGTAAAATTTTGCGTTTTGTGTCGCGTGCATGTCTCGCTTTTTTAAACTGTATGTCCGTGAACATTTTTGCTGAAGTGTTCCAAATCGTCTTCTCTGCATTCTCTTTATAATCTTCTCCTTAGTTCTTCTTCATGTTGGATGCCCAGTCACATAAAATAGAAGCTAACTCTTCAGTGGAAGTTTCTGCGATGAGTTCATATTTTTATTCCAAACAAAACATCGCAAATTGTCGCCAAATTGATGTAGTTGAATTCACAGTATTGTGAGGCATATTATGATTGATGGCTTTTTCATATTCTCCGTTCGAAGACTCTCCAAATCGCGACATTTCCACAAATGAAAACTTATCTGACAACGCAAGTTTGAAAAAAATTGACGTCATTAAAAATGTGTTTACAATGCTGGTTGTCATGCTTTCAAAAGTTAAGTTCCGTTATTGTCGTTGGAGAAGTTAGGGCAAACTTTTTTCGCTGTCATGATGACAAAATCACGCGGCTTATGGGATTTTTTATACATGAATTAAATTGTCAACGTAAATTTTAAAACTGATGCTTAATACAGGAGTCAATCCAATTTTAGAATTTCCTTTTATTTTTGTTTTTTTTTGTATTTGTAAGGATATTTTGTTATCTAAATTAAGATTGTTAACGACTTGATAGATGCAAATCAATGTTTCAAATTTGTGTGACCTGTGATGTCAGGATGACTGGAAAATCAACAAATTAAACATATGCCACACATAAGAAAACTCCTTTGTGAATTATGCCGTATTGTCTATAATAGTATTAGAAAGCTGTATGAACCTAGAGCCCGACTTAATGAAAAGATCTCATTTTAAGCACAAACTTAGATATAGGAAATTCTAGTAGCATTTTTATTTTTGTAGTAGACATTCTAATACCCGAAAAATAAAATTATCAATTAAACCATTAACACATCATCAGATAAAAAAAACCATCTAGTACATCTAAAATCGTTTGTAGTATATTGCAGTATAATTTTATATATGGTAGTAAGATTTTTTTTTAGGGGTGTAAGGGGCGAAAGTAAGAGGTCGTACCAGCCCAACTGCTTACTCACCTGCTCGAGCGGTGGTTAAGCCATCCGGTGCACCCTGCTTGATAACAAACGAGGTTCTGGCGGCCGAGTAACGGCGGCATAACCGTATCACTAAGTGTTAAGGAAATGTAACACTCCAGACCACTCTCCAACACGTTTGGCCAGCGAGGAGAGTCACGGCCAAATACCCCAAGTATGGATATGGCGATTTTTGAAACAAACGGAAAAATACCCCAGACGAATAGGAACATAGATTCCAAATCCCGTACCTGTAAGGTCAGCCTCACGGATTCTGGGGGAGGCAAAACTTCGCTATCAAATACTAAATTGTACATATCATCCTATAACGTGAGAACGCTGCTGTCAGAAGAGAAACTGGTCGAAATGGAAGAAGAACTAAAAAATATAAAGTGGGACATTTTGGGCATAAGCGAAGTACGACGAAGAGGAGAACACCAACTGACATTAAAATCTGGTAATCTGTTCCACCACAGAGGAAACGAAGATACGTCAGGAGGAGGAGTAGGCTTTTTGGTGCACAGGAGACTAATACCAAATATGAAAGAGATAAAAAGTATCTGCCCCAGAATCATATACGTCATAATAAAACTAAACTCGAGATACAGTATGAAAGTCATCCAAGCATACGCATCTACATCGAGTTCAGGAGATGAAGAACTAGAAATCTTCTACGACGACTTAGATAAAGCCCTCCATGAACGAAAAACTCATTATACAATGATAATCGGCGACTTCAATGCTAAAGTGGGACAGAAACAGGGTGAGTCTGAAAATGCATTAGGAGATTTTGGTTACGGACAGAGGAACGAAAGAGGAGAGACCCTCGTAAACTATTTACATCAAAATAATTTATACGTTATGAACACCTTCTATAATAAACAATCTCAAAAGAAATGGACATGGATAAGTCCCGATGGACACACAAAAAGTGAAATACATTTTATAATAACAACAAAGAAAGAAATTATACAAGACGTCACAGTGTTAAATAGGTTCTCCATCGGTAGTGACCATCGAATGGTACGAGCGAAAGTCTGTATTAATACCAAAAATGAAAGGAGGAAGCTTCAAAATGATTCCAAAAATAATAATTGGATACGTTCTCAAGACACATTAGCGTTTAAAGATGATATTGAAGATGGTCTCGATAGAAGCGAATACACTGAAGGTGAAACCGTAGACAGAAAAATTAAATACGGCGATAATAAACACAATTAAAAAAGCACAGAAAAAACATTGTAAATTAAATAAAAAAGAACAGAAGTTAAGTACACACACGCTAGACGTCATGAAGAGAAGAGCAGATCTAAGAGATAAATACGGAAGAAACAAAGAAAAGTTGAAGGGGCTACATAAAGAGATAACGAAATCAATAAGATCAGACATACGAAAATACAACACGGAAAATATGAAGATGGTCATTGAAAACAATAAAAGTCTAAAAGTCCTGAGGAAGAAATTCTCTGAGGGAAAGAAGAATATATGCAAACTAACAAATAGGCATGGAGAAATTTCCACAAATAGGGGAGAAATCTTAAAGATAACAGAAGATTTTTTCTCAGAAATCTATAAGAGAAATGGAGAGACGAAAAATAAAAAACGCCCAAAAGTCCAAAATCAAGGATCGGAACTTATGCCTGAAATTACCATAAACGAAATAAGAAAAGCTTTAAGTGAGATGAAAAATAGAAAGTCCCCGGGAGAAGATGGAATAGTCGTAGATGCAATTAAACTAGGAAGAATAAAGTTATTAACAACATTGAAGTAGCTCTACAACGAGTGTCTTAAGAAGGAATCTACTCCAACACAAAGGAATAATGCAATTATCACTCTTCTTCACAAAAAAGGAAACACTACCGACCTTGGAAATTATAGAACTATTAGTCTGTTATCACACATTTACAAATTGTTCACAAAAATCATTACGAACAGATTAAAAAATAAATTGGATTTATACCAACCACGGGAGCAAGCTGGATTCTGGTCAGGGTTCGGAACCAACGACCATCTTCAAGTTCTGAAAATCCTAATAGAAAAATCAATAGAATACAATAAGCCACTGGTTCTAATATTTGTTGATTACGAAAAGGCGTTTGATACCATAAATCAGAAAGAAATGCTTTGAGCATTAGCTGATTGTCGAATAGATCACCGATACACAGACATGATAGAACACATATATGAGAAAGCTACTGCCTGCGTAAGTCTTCATGAACATACCAAAATGTTTAAATAAAGAGAGGTGTTCGACAAGGCGACACAATCTCGCCAAAATTATTCACCACACTACTGCAATACATGTGTAAACAAATAGATTGGGATGGGTTAGGAATAAACATAGACGGCGAAATCCTATGTCACTCAAGATTCGCAGACGATATAGTCTTGATAGCGGATGATATTCACAAGGCGGAAACCATGTCGAGACTGTTACAGAATATTTCAAAGAAAATGGGTCTCAAAATAAACATCTCAAAAACGCAAGTGATGACAAATCTCGTTTTGGCAGGAGGTATATATTTGGAAGGAAATCAAGACCAAGAAACAACGTTCTATAAGTACTTAGGTCACGAGGTAAGCATAACCAGAGATAATCAGGTAAGAGAACTGGGAAGAAGAATAGGATTAGCATGGTCTGCTTTCGGAAAGCTAAGACATATCCTAAAATCCTCACTGCCCATATGTCTAAAAAGAAAAGTTTTCGACCAGTGTGTTTTACCTGTGTTTACATACGGTGCAGAGACCCCAACTCTAACCAAAAAACAAGCAACTAAAATAAGAGTAGCTCAACGTGCCATGGAAAGACAAATGCTGGGTTTATCCCTAAGAGACAGAATACCGAACGCAGAAATTCGAGGAAGAACGAGACTAGTTGATGCCATAGAGAGAATCGCATCCATAAAATGGAACTGGGCGGGTCATATAGCTAGATTAACAGACAATAGATGGACTAAAAAGATTATGGAGTGGAGACCGAGACATGAAGCAATTCGAAATAGGGGAAGACCGCTAACACGTTGGCATGACGACTTGAGACAATGAGACATATCCATAAAAACGGGATACAAGCAGCACAGGATAGGAAGATATGGAAGCAATCAAGGGAGGCCTATGTCCAGCGCTGGACTGAAGGGGCTGGGTGATGATGATGATGATTATGAAGTAAGAATTGTAGTCCCTGAAAACTTGAAATAATCAAATTAACCGATAAAAATATAATCTCAGTTCGGTCCTGGCAACTATGGTTTAAACACCTTTGTGTGATCGGTCCCGAATAATTAACAAATTCAGTGGAAAAAGTGAATGATAATTTCAAGACTGTGAATTACATCGTTTACATTAATACAAAATGCTTCACGCAAATACCTGTTAGTAAAAAATCAACCAGTAAATGATAATTAACTGATAAAATATCGTCTGAAAACAAATCAAAGCACATATATCACAAACGAGGCGAATGTTAAGGGAACTAGTTCCTTACAGTACCTTACATTGAAAGACAGGACCGCATTCAGACCACCTACTAAATAGAAAAATGAACCAATCTCAATTTAGCACAATGTCTTATTCAACTGCCTTATCAAACCAATCTCAACCCACACTCCCTCATTAAATGGTCCTAAGCTTGAAGACTATCTATATCAAATAGGAGACATTGTAGGCCCTCGAAATATCCTTTACGCCTCTCGAATATCAAACAACAGAATCTGTTTATATCTATCATCGAAACAAACAATTCTCTGTCAATGGAAACTCCATTAAAACCCGTAGATCACACATATTTTCTGAACGGCTGGTACTATCAAACGTCTGTTCCTCGATTCCCAATGATATACTACTATCAGAATTGCGGGGTCTAGGTATAAACATCATATCCCCAATAATGCCCCTAAGAGTTGAAACGACAAAACCGACGCCAAGTATATGTCATCACTTCCATCAACTTAAATATTCCAGATAGTATTATCATACAAGAAGTCAACACTTCCTATCGTATCTACACAAATGTAAACAAACTGGTAGCATTGCATCAGAGTGTCCAAACGCTGAACAAAACACTTCCTTACAAAATCTACGGGAAATCGATAATTCCCAAAATATATTTGATGGAGAGAAAAATCCACAAGTAAACCCATCACAAGTAAACCAGACAGAATCCACAAGTAAAACTGCTAACATCTCCCTATATTTGTTAAAAAATCCCATAAGATCAACTCAAGACGACTTAGAAATGCGAATGACCCATAAAGAAAACTGTAATAAACGACCTTTATCTGAAACTTCTGGTCCCATAGCAGAATCAGACTCTATATTCAAAATACCTGATACACTGAAAAATTATGAAAGTGATGAATGTACATCCGAACAAATGCAACCTGTGAAACAGCTAATGGAAAAAGATCCTAAAAACTATGCTCTTACTTTCGACCAATTGACCGACTTACTGTCAAATATAAAAGGAAACCCAAATCCAATAAGCGTAATTAGAAACTACACGTCGGAATTTGAAGACTTAGTAGATACTAAAATTAGGAAAAGACTTGAAAGATATATTGCTGAAGGACCCATAGAACAAAAGCCAATCAGAACCTCATCAGGCAGCAGCGACATAAATTCGACTTCAATAAATTTAAAATAAAACAATGAGTATTCTACAGTGGAATCTAAATGGATATTACCTCCATCTGGAAATGTTAAAAACTATTATATCTAAATACAACCCGAACGTTATCTGTTTACAAGACACACACTTTAATAATCAGAATAGACAAAAACTAATGGTTTTTAATGTATATTACAAGAACAGAGTTGATATAAAAAGTTGGGGAGGAGTTGAAACTTATATGAGTAAAAATCTTCATTCAAGCCAAATTGATTTAGATACCAATATTTAAGTAATAGCTGTAAGCGTTTATTTTTCTACATATATATATATATATATATATATATATATTACATCCGACCGAAACCTAAGTAAAATGGAACTGATTGATCAAATCTCTCAGTTTCCTGATCCTAAAATTATCATGGGCAACTTCATCGGACACAACTTCATGTGGGGGTGAGAAACAAGATACTCGAGGAAACACAATAGAAGAGGTTATGACAGACTTAAACATTCTTAATGATGGAAGTAAAACCAGATTTAATACATATATTGGAACTTCCTCGGCTATAGATTTAACTTTGTGTAATCCTTCATTATATCAACACCTAACATGGAAAGTCCTACCATTTTTATATGACAGTGATCATTCCCCAATCCTTGTAGTAGATAAACGTAGAAGTGCTGACGATTCAACACCTATACAAAAGTGGAAGCTATATGAAGCAGACTGGGAAAAATATACTATCTTAACTGATGCACCTTTAACAAAATTTTCAATACGTGAGGACATAAATGAAACAACAATCAATTTCAATGACAAATTGATATCAGCTGCAGAAATAACAATAGAGCTAACTAAAAACATGACACACCGTACGGCTGTACCACGGTGGGATAAAGAATGCGAAGAGGCACTTAAAGAAAGTAAACATGCGTTTAATATCTATAAAAAGCATAACACAATTTATAATCAATTTTACGATTCAAAGCACCAAGAGCCAAAACTAGGTATATTTTTAGAAAAAGTAAAAAAGACTCATGGATGAAATATGTGCAAAATATAAGCAGTTCAACTAGCTTAACATCTGTATGGAAAAAAGTGAATATCATATCTAGCAATAAATCATACAATAAAATCACTGGTATAAAACAAGACGAAATCTCAATAAAAAAATCAAAAGATATAGCTGAAGCATTTGCGGAAGTATTCCAAGAGATTCGAGCGATGCCAAATTAAAGGAAGAAAACATTTCTATAGGTCTTTTAGAGTAAGAGTAAATGGTAAGTTATCGATCAAATAATGTCAAGAAAATGGCATTCTCAAGGTTATGTTATTAGTCCCACATTATTTCTAATCGCTATTAATAACATTATTGAAAATGTACTTAAGCCAATTAAAATAAGGCTATATGCGGATGACTTAGTGGTATACTTGAAAAGTAAAAACATCGACAGAGACAACTAAATAAACTGCAGCAATGGTCAAAAGAGTCGGGCTTTAACTTTTCTTCATCCAAAATCAAATGTTTATTATTCTCGAAAAAACCTTTTGAAAAGACACTATATGAAGAAAAACTATGTAACTTTCACGTCATTCTTAGGTATGGTGTTTGACCAGAAACTGAACTGGAATGATCATATAAAAAAGTTGATATCTTGTCAAAAAGGTATTAATCTTCTAATACTTTCTAACCGTAACTGGGAATCAGATAAAAAAACATATTATATATAAAAATCTTATACGTTCCAAACTCGATTATGGATCTGTTATCTATGCATCCACCAAAAGCCGTATTTTAAAGAAACTTGATACAGTTCACAATAACGCCTTACGCATAATATCTGGTGCATATCAAACGTCACCGGTGGAAATCCTTTATTCAGAATTAAGGGAACCATCTTTATCTACAAGAAGAAAAATATTGACATTGTCATATGCAACCTCCATATTAGATAATACTGAGCATCCAATGTACCCAAAAATTCATACAGATCAAATTGACAATATCGCTCAACAACAACCGAGTCCAACTTTCTGTAATCGCGTGAGAAAATACAAAGCAGATCTTCAAATCAAACATGTTCCTACATTTAAGTTTGAACAAACATATCCTCCTTGGCAAAATTCCAAACCAATAATTGACACCACTCTTACCTAATTGACACCACTCTTACCTCTTTTAAAAAATACGAACTACCCAGTTTGCTGATAAAAAACATCTTCAAGACAAAACTCATTGAATACAATGACCGTTTCAAAATATATACGGATGCCTCGAAAACTCCAGCTGTCGTCGAAGCTGCGGTTGTTACCGCAAATCATAACTTATCTTTTAAATTACCTACCTGCAGTACAGTCTTCACTGGAGAAATATATGCATTGCTACAAGCCTTTAAACTGTATAAAAATGCGAATGCTTCCAAAATCCTCATAATCACAGATTCCCTCAGTTCATTAAAATCCATCCAGCAACTTTATAGTAGTCATCCCATTGCTATCGAAATAGAGAAGGAACTCTTCCAACTACAAGAACCCCAAATAAATGTAACATTTTTGTGGATCCCCTCCCATATGGGAATCCAGGGTAATGGAGAAGCAGACCAACTGGCAAAACAAGCAGCGGAAAGTGATAGTGCGGTAGTAGTAAACGCGACGACCGTCAGTGATTTGAAGCATACCGTGAAAGAAAAAGCGATAAGTGCGTGGCAAAATCAGTGGCTTGATTCGAAAGCAAAATTACGCGAGGTGAAACCCAGTGTAAAACCCTGAAATACAATACCAAGCAGGCGGTCCAACCAAGTACTACTGACAAGACTAAGGATAGTACACACTAAATTAACTATCAACATTTACTCGCCAGGACCGAAATGCCTCGGTGTACTATATGTTCCAAACAGATAATAGTAAAACATATTCTGGTTGAGTGTTCCAAATATGACGACGCCCGAGTGAAAAACAATATACCGAGCACATTTAAATCGGTATTAGGTCAAAATTGCGACATAAACGTTTGAAATTAATGTATGCAAAACCTTGTAAAATAATCTTTGTCGCTAATAACCAACAGGGATTATGCGATAGTAAAAATGGAATTGAAAAAAATATTATCTCATTTTAACCTCAGGCTTACTATAAACGATGTAAGCAATTGTAGTAGCATTTTTATTTTTGTAGTAGAAATTGTAATACCCGAAAACGACAATAATTGAATGAACCATTAGCACATTATGAGATAAAAACGAAAACTACATTAGTACATCTAAAATCGTTTGTAGTATATTGCAGTACGATTTTAAGATTTGTAGTAAAAATATTAGTCCCTGAAATATTGAAATAATCGAATAAACCGGTAAAAAAATGATCTAATTGCAACGTAACGCTTACTACAAAAGATGTAGGTAATTGTAGTAGGATTTTTATTTCTGTAGCAGAAATTGTAATACCCGAAAACTAAAATAATTAATTGAACCACGAACATATCATCAGATAAAAACGAAAAGTACTCTAATACATATAAAATCAACTGTAGTTCGATTATTTTATATTTTCAGGGACTAATATCCTTACTGCAAAATTTTAAATTGTACTACTATATACTACAAACGATTCTAGATATATTTAAGTAGTTTTCGGTTTATCTGATGATGTGTGAATGGTTTAGTTAATAATTTAATTATATTACAATCTCTACTACAAAAATAAAAATGCTAGTACAATTACCTACATCGTTTGAATAGTAAGCGTGAGGTTAAAATGTGATTATTTTCTGCCTCTGATAAGCTGGCAGAACCATTTTGTCAGAAACAAATCAAATGTGTTACGATGTTTAGTACTCATTTTGTACTAATTTGTACCACAAAAAAATTATGTACTCATTTGTGGTAAGCGTGAGGTTAAAATAAGATTACTTATTTATTGGTTAATTCGATTTTTTTAAGTTTTCAGGGACTAATATTCTTACTACAAAATTTAAGATTGTACTTCAAAATACTACAAATAATTTTAGATGTTTTAAAGTAGTTTTCTTTCTCATCTGACGATGTTTTAATGGTGTAATGGTTAATTTTATTTTTCGGGTATTACAACTTCAACTACAAAAATAAAAATACTACTACAATTACCTACATCGTTTGTAGTAAGTGTGAGCTTGAATTGAGATTCTTTTATTAAGACAGGTTCTAGTTTCACATAGCTTACATTTATTTTATTGCTCAAAAGTATGTACTTCTCCATTTTCGTAACAACAACCTGAATCATTTATCACAATTCTTCTTCTATTTTTCGACATATTTTCAAACATCGAAAAATAATTATGATTGAACTGAAAGTCAAGTAACTCAAATATCATGTTTGTAAGCAGTTTAATGGTTAAAGATAAAAGCTGAAAAAATATAGAAATAAAATCTGTTTTGCGCAACGGTCAACGACCCGTGTTCTTCTCAATAGTAAAAGAAAGCCGTTCCACATATAACTACGCAACCTTTTTACATACATTCACAATTGTGATAATTTGGTCACACTTTTTGTCTACAGGAAAACGTAATTTCCCCTCAAATTAACGTTATTAGAAGGACATTGTAGCTGAATGAAATGGGCCTTTTAGTATAATGAGGGGTTCTCGGTCGAGCCTATTCCACACACCAGGCTGACTGTGGGTCGACAGGGTTGAAACATCAAAACGAACAAACAACCGGAATGATTATAGAAAAGAGGTCAGGCAAACTGTGCTTATAAAAGAAGTAATAGACTATATGAATGTTGATAAAACTGTTTGTGATGTACATCTTTAATGAAAGTAATTTTTTCTACCCTTATTATTTGAAGTTGGTTCATAGTAATTTATATCGTCAATATATGAAAATGAATGAGAGGTGGAAAAGTTAGTTATTTAAAAAATAAATGCAATATGCACTATGTAGTATCATTCCTTGAATGTTAGGTACAACTTAAGAATTAAAGATCCATCATGGGAAGTCTCTAAAGGTAGGCTCATAATTTACATAATGTGAACGAAAGTTACCTAGAATTATTCTCTTTTCGAAAACGTCATATTACTGTCCAAATTTTCTATTGAATGAATACAGAGTTATGATATTGTTAATACGTGCTGAGAAGTATCTTCAATAAAAAATATGTTGGGGTCAGTATGATTTGTCTACTTGTATTAGTCCTAACATATAAAACTGAAACTTCTGACAGAAAGTATAATCCAAAAACGACAAGTTCCTCAAGAGAGTAAAATATTCGGTACAGAACTTCAAGATCTCATATTAATTACCTAAATAAAATGAATATTCATAATTCGAGATGCACTGGAAAAAGTGTGTAGACCAAAGTGGAAACAAAAGAACTACAGCAAAGATAACGAGCTATGTTGACAAACATCATAACAAAATTTGTTGGATAACTCTTAATAACGGTAATACATAAAATGCAAAGACAAACTGATTCAAGGATGAATACAATAACGTAAGTAAGAAAATGAAGAGTAGTACGTATGCTGGTAACTGTTCCTTCCGTTGAATCATACAATGATTGTATTGCATTGATTGAAATGTCAAAATAGACCACACAATGTATTTATTGGTTGAATGAATCTGATGCTTTTCACTCTCATCTCTTTTCTTATCCCAATAATGTAGACTGGTTCTATGAAACAATTGTAGTTTGTAAGCGCATTTCATTTATTTCGTTGAGACACTCTACAAATTTCGAAACACTAGTTATCGAATTAAAATATTATTGTCCTTAGACGAACGAAAGTGCCCGCGGATAGAATCAATTCAAGAAAAGAAGCTACCAGATTGTTTTCCTACTAATAACGATGGTCCTTTCATTCTCACGAAGAAGAATTGAAAGAAGGTAACGGTATATCTTTGGATTCGTTGTTATTTCGTTCGATTTTATTGGATGCGGTTTTACCTCCAATTTATTTCAAACACAAAAGCATTTATCGAGAACAATAAGTATCATCTTATGCTTTTTTTATAAAAGACAAGTATAAAAGCTTTTGTTTAAAACAAACTTATTTCATAAACATCACTTCATGGAATTGGGGTAAAAAAGAATTAAAGACGTTTTTTATGTAAATAGAATCGGTTCAACAAACTAAATGAAAATAGTAGTAGCCGAGTGTTATTTATTGGTATTTGAATTGACTGTATTGCAATATCCCTATTCATAGTTCAAAAACACCCTATGGGCGAATATTGATATTTACTGAAATAAAAATAATTTTTACGCATGTATTGTCATGTCATTAGTAGCATCATTCTGCTTTGTGAATGGGATATAGTTTTTTTTGTTGCACCTTTGTATCCGTATCCTTATAGCCCTCCTGGAACCGCGACAGCCGGGATAATCTCCAAGCGACCCGACCGAAGCCACGACAACGGTTGTTATCATATTAAATAAACCCGAATTTTCGTTTTCACAAACCCAAGCCGGTCCTGCACAAAGAGACCGCGTGTTTTGCGTGTTATCCAAATCTCGCCAAGGGCTGTGTTGTCACAGGTTGGACAATGTTTACACAGTATTTTACCTTTAACCTCCCCCCAACACCAAAAAACAACAGTGTACTCGTCGGAGCACATACGACTTATGGGCCTCTATGGTCATTTCACCTCTAATGTGTGTTATGTGTGTGTGTGTTTGGAATTAATTAAAATTTAATGTATGGAAAGCCGGGATTTTGGATGTTTACTGGTTCACCGGGGTTTATTAGAGTTTGGACTTAATGAACGCTTAGTTGTTTCATTTTTTAACGTAAAGAGAAACCAAGGCAGAACAGAAATTCTCATTTTATTTTTTTGTTGTAGAATGAAAGTAATTACTTTATTATTTGAATAACCGAGTACTCCCCTGGATTAATCAACAAGTCTCCAAACAGACCATATATCAGTAAATGAATTAAAAACAACTGAATAATTAGCAAGCTCAAATATTAAGAATTAACAACAATCTGAGAAATTTCAGAAAATTCAAAATCAGCCTTAAAAACAATTGATGTTTTAAATTGGAATCTGTTATAAACAATTCAATGCGCACTTCATATTGGAATAACCAACATTCCACCTAATGATAGTCTTAACTTTTGAAATATTGAATATACATCTATCATCTATAGTAATCTATATCAACCACCCAGTAGTACGAGATTTTTCGGGAATGCCATTTATGCAAATGGTGACATCAACTTTTGTTCCCCATCAAAGAAATAATAATCCATAAACCATTATTTTCACAAAAGGTAAGTGGCCGAACAGGACGCACCAAACAAGCGATAACCGCTGTATATCATAGCATTAAGGAAGTGCTAAATGAATCAATTCGACATCATTCTCAGCAATTGGAGATGGTTTTTGTGCTAATAAAATTCAACATGTACAAGAAATGAAGCCAGCACATAATCGCTTAGACTGAAACCCAAATTTATATTTATTTCCATATATAAGTTTGTTCCACGATGAACCTCACTTCAGATTGAATAGATACGTTATTGAAAAAAAATTTTACATTTGGAGTGGAAACAATCCAGCAACCATTATCCAAAAAAGGGAAGAAAGACACTATTTGGTGCGCAATATGAACCGGCAGTCATTGGTCAATATGTCTCTAAAAACGACAATAGGCATAATTCACAGTGAACGGTGTAAAATATGAAACGGTTTTCAGGATTAAAACTAACTTTTCTGCACTTATACACTCCAGATGCTGTATCGTGCAAACAGACCAAATTTTTTCCAAAAATGCTCAAAGATGTGGAATATCTCGATTTATGGGACCCATTGTACTGGCTCTAACGAGCCGAAAATCAGTAGGGATTATTTGTGAAACTTCCTGAACAATATCCAATCACAAGATTGGTCAGTTGTATATACTGCGGAGGCTGTACGGTGCTAACAAACCATTTTTTTACTAAAAATGCCCAAAAATGTAGTATATCTAGATTTATAGGTCCAGTTTTACTACTCTGGTGAGCTGAAAATCAAAAGTGTTCATCTGTGGGACGCCCTTAATAATATCCAATCATAGAATTGGTCCTCTGTATACACTCCAGAGACTGTATCGTGCTAACAAACCGAAATCTCTTCAAAAATGTAGTATATCTGGATTTAAAGATCCAGTTGTTCTGGCTCTGGCGAGCTCAAAATCACTAGGGAATATCTGTGAGTTGCCTTTTACAATATCCAATCATAAAATTGATCACTTGTACACTACGGAGGCTGTATCGTGTTAACAAATGGAAATCTCTCCATAAATGTAGTATATCTGGATTCACAGAAACAGTGGTACTGGCTCTGGTGCGCTCAAAATCGATACGGTTCATCTGTGAGTTGCTCTTAATGATATCCAATCATAAATTTGTTCACTTGTATACACTCCAGAAGCTGTATCGTGCTAACAAGCCGAAATCTCTCCAAAAATGTAGGACATGTGGATTTATAGATCCAGTTTTACTGACTCTGCCGAGCTCAAAATCAATCGAGTTTATCTGTGAGTTGCTCTTAACAATATCCAATCATCAAAATTTTCACATCTGTACACTCCGGAGGCTATATCGTGCTAACAAACCAAAATTTCTCCAAAAATGTCGTATATGTGGATTTATAGGTCCAGTTGTACTAGCTCTGGTGAGTTGAAAATCAATATGGTTTTCTGTAAAACACCCGTAACATTATCAATCCTACAATTGGTAACCTGAATAAACTCCAGAAGCTGTATCGTGCTAACAAAACGAAATCTCTCCAAAAATGTAGCATACCTGGATTTATAGATCCAATTATACTGGCTCTGGCAATCTGAAAATCAATAGAGTTCAACTGTGGAACGCCCTTAACAATATCCAGTCATAAAATTGGTCCTCTGTATACACTCCTGAGACTGTATCGTGCTAACAAACCGAAATCTCTCCAAAAATGTCGTATATCTGGATTTACAGATCCAGTTGTACTGGCTCTGGTGCGCTCAAAATCGATAGGGTTTATCTATGAGTTGCCCTTGATGATATCCAATCATGAAGTTTGTCACTTGTATACACTCCTGAGGAAGTATCGTGCTGAAAACCCGAAATTTCTACAAAATGACCAAAAATGTAGTATATCTGGATTTATAGGTCCAGTTCTACTGGCTCTGGTGAGTTGAAAATCAATATGGTTTATCTGTAAGATGCCCTTAACAAAGCCAATAATAAAATTGGTCACCTGTATACACTTCAGAAGCTGTATCGTGCTAACAAACCGAAATCTCTCCAAAAATGTAGCATATCTGGATTTACAGTTCCAGTTGTACTGGCTCTGCCGAGCTGAAAACCAATTGTGTTCATTTTTGGGACGCTCTAAACAATATCCAATCATAAAATTGGTCCCCTGTATACATTCCAGAGGCTGTATCGTGCTAACAAACCGAAATCACTCCAAAAATGTAGTATATCTGGATTTATAGATCGAGTTGTACTGGCTCTGGCGAGCTCAAAATCAATGGGGTTTATCTGAGAGTTGCCCTTAATGATATCCAATCATAAAATTGGTTTCCTGTTGTAATATATTCATATTTGAGTGTTGCGCTTGTGCAGATATGGGCCTAGTAGGAGAAAAGGTATTCGAACAGGTGTGGTATGTAAGATACATCAATTAATGTATATAGTAATAAATGCAAGTGAACCGGCTACCATCATTTTACTTCACACCTGAATTACCATCCCTTACTCAAATTATTAAGGAAGATAATCGAGGATATAACACCTGTATACGTTCCAGGGGCTGTATCGTGCTAACAAACCGAAATATCTTCAAAAATGTAGTATATCTGAATTTATAGATACAGTTGTACTGGCTCTGGCGAGCTTAAAATGAATAGGGTTCATCTGTGAGTTGCCTTTACTGATATCCGATCATAAAATTAGTCACTTGTATACACTCCAGAGGTTGTATCGTGGTAAATAACCGAAATTTCTCCAAAAATGTCTTATATCTGGATTTATAGGTCCAGCTGTACTGGCTCTGGTGAGTTAAAAATCAATATGGTTCATCTGTAAGGTGCCCTTAACACTTTACAATCATAAAATTGGTCACTTAAATACACTCCGCAGGCTGTATCGTGCTAACAAACCGAAATCTCTCCAAAAATGTAGTACATCTGGATTTACAGATCCAGTTGTACTGGCTATGGTGCGCACAAAATCAATCGGGTTTATCTGAGTTGCTCTTACTGATATCCAATCATAAAATTAGTCACTTGTATACACTCCAGAGGCTGTATCGTGCTAAAAAACCGAAATTTCTCCAAAAATTACCAAAAATGTCTTATATCTGGATTTATAGGTCCAGCTGTACTGGCTCTGGTTTATTTGTAACTTGCCCTTACTGATATCCAATCATAAAATTATCCACGTGTATACACTCCAGAGGCTGTATCACGATAAAAAACCGAAATTTCTCCAAAAATTAACAAAATTTCTTATAGCTGGATTCATAGGTCCAGCTGTACTGGCTCTGGTGAGTTGAAAATCAATATGGTTCATCTGTAAGGTGCCCTTAACAATTCCCAATTATAAAATTCGTCAGTTGTATACACTCCGGAGGCTGTATCGTGCTAACAAACCGAAATCTCTTCAGAAATGTAGTATATCTGGATTTACAGATCCAGTTGTACTGGCTCTGGTGCGCTCAAAATCAATCGTGTCTATCTGTGAGTTGCCCTTATTGATATCCAATCATAAAATTAGTCACTCGTATACACTCCAGAGGCTGTATCTTGCTAACAAACTGAAATTTCTCTTAAAATTACCAAACATGTGGTACCATGGAACATGTTGTACTGGCTCTAGTGAGCTGAAAATCAATAGCGTTCATCTGTGACATGCTCCGAATTGTACAAAATCAGAAAATTGGTGACTTTGTGTACAATGGAGATCGTATCGTGCTAACAAGACATAATTACAAAAAGTGGCCGACTACAACGACATACACACAGGATTTTTTTCTGAAAACCCTTTTTATGGATTTTTCTCACTGAAAAACGTCAAAATTACTCAAAAAATCGAAAACTTCCAATTTTCCGACTTTTCTCACATCGTTGATTGGGTTGGCGGAAAAGTGATTTATTACTAATTCTTCTTAACCTCAATTTGCTGGCAATAGTTTTCTTGTTACACGGTTCTAGCAGAACTATAAGCGATCTACCACCATTCGTTTATTTTCTTTGGTGCGACAATAAACCAGAGACAATTGAACAGTTAAAACACAACATTCGGGGAGTTATTGACGAAACATAGCCACAATTGCTTCAAAAGTATGCGAAACTTGAACATCTTTTTTATGGGAATTGCGTACAACTACTGTAGCCACATGTCCGAAGTCATATTTAAGAAATGATGGCATAAATATTCATGTTTCGAATGAAGCCAGTTTCATTCAAATAAAAGTACCAGTGTTTATTCCATTTTGATTAAGAGTTGCAGATAAAAATTTGAAGTAATGCTAAGTCATAAACAATAGAAACATCAGATATCTATATGGAAATAACACAAAGAATAGAAGTAGGGAAGGGAGCTACAATGTCTGAGCAAATGAAGAGACAAAAACTTTTGGAACCAATAATATTTAGAGAAAAATTTAGGGCAAAGAAAGTGAAATAAAATAAATTATTTCTGCTGGAAAGAACATAGTAAATGAGAAACAAAGAAAGAGTGACATATACAAAAGAAAAAACCAAGTAATAACTGAAATTAAAATCAAGCGAACTTCCAAATGAAAGACATAAAGAAAGATGACGACACCAAACATATAAAAGATGCGGAAAAATATGTGGATTTCCGATGAAGCTGAAAGGTACGAGACCGATAAGAGCGGTTAACTGTTCGCAAGGAATGCGTATTCTTGATTACATTTTGATAGAATTACTGTGTTCATGTTTATAATTTGTATTTCTTTATACGCTTCTTCATATACTCTCAGACTTCCTGAATAATATGTTTATTTAGTGATGATAATATCAAATAAACTTAATACTTATCTCTTTGAGCGTGAGTTTTATTTCGGAAGCAGAGCCACTCTTCTTATTGTCGTATTTTGCCTCATTCATCATATCCCTTTACCTACATACAGGCTTGGAAACTAGAAACCTAACAACGGTTAATCCATACATACGTTTACAATTCCCTGAGTTAACGGAAACCGAGGAAATACCTAATATATTACACGAGGAGATTTGATTAAGTTACATGTTACTTGATCGAGTAGGATACATGTATGCATTTATGCATTTAATAAGGGAACTACACAATTGTTTCTCATAATCCGACACCAAAATAATGTTAGCTTTAGCTTAGTTCACATTAATTTGGCAATATCGTGAGCTGTTGAGATTAGCAGTTATAAAAAATATATCAATCACAAAATCAAACAATGATCAAGAAATTGAAAACATTATTATTATTCCATAACAAATTATAATGTTCAATATTTCTATTTTATTGTTGGTCAAAATTTTTTGCATTTCATTCAATTCATTGTTTCATTTAACATAACCTAACGTTTCAACACTCTCTCCGTTCAATCCCCACAGAAATTATTTAAATAATTTTTGGAAATATTTAGCATCTCACCCAAGTTTCCCGTCGAAAGCGACATAGACAGTAGAGTTGGGTTCGTGTCCATTAGATTTTGGATTTTGTGGCCAGTAGTAGCTAAGTAACTAGTAGTTGCCAATAGCACCTGAAGTGAAAAGATGTACGCTGTCCCTCTCTACATAACTCGTTGTTGCTTCCTCACACTTAAGAACATAACCTCAGAGTCTGTAATTGACGTGGTGGTATTACCTAGATCAGCAATCGACTCCGATGAGAAGACCAATTATCAGAATAAAGGTCATATTCATTGCCGGCATATCAAATTACGTTGAATTAATTTTCAAAGCAAGTACAGAATACAGTTTACTAATTTCCCGCCCAAACACTCTAATCAGTCAATAATATTCGTCAACGGGTATTGTCAATCAAATGCTGAAAGAAAGACAGAGAGATCCTTTTAATAATAAAAACTCTCTTTAGCAACTGCCAATATAAAGGAGTGATACTCATAAAATGGAGAAAAAATTATTATAACACTTCTTTTTAAAAAACGTGACAGAAAAGGTTGAAAAATCAAAAACTCATCTGACGCTAGAGGCAAACTTAATTCATGCGCGGAGTGAAGAGCAACAGACTAAAAATGTATTCAAATCAACTAGAAGAGGAAAAATTCATTGCCCTACTCATCAACTCCTAACAACTAAGATATTAAAACACTAATAACCCAGGTAAGTATCTATTGTTCGACAATTTTGAACAAGCGTTTGATAGTGTTATAAGGATAGTGTGAAAAGCAGACATACAATGCTATATGTTATATCTAGAAAGAGTTAACAATCTAAATAAATACAGCTGCAAATGACCACAAACCAATACCACCTGATTCTAAATCTCTAGTGAGTTGAAAATCAATACGGTTCATCTGTAAGGTGCCCATAACAATTTCCAATCATAAAATTGGTCACTTGTATACACTCCGGAGGCTGTATCGTGCTAACAAACCGAAATCTCTTCAAAAATGTAGTATATCCGGATTTATAGATCAAGTTGTACTGGCTCTGGCAAGCTCAAAATGAATAGGGTTTATCTGTAACTCCAATCATAAAATTATTCACTTGTATACACTCCAGAGGCTGTATCGTGCTAACAAACCGAGATTTCTCTGAAAATTACCAAACATGTAGTACCATGGAACAGGTACCATTACGAGAAATGTGTGTTCTGGAATTATGTATGGGTTAAAGGGCAATATACCCATGACACAAAAACTTAATAACGTATTTTGCACTGTTGAGGATTTGCCCCAGCTCTTACCCAATAATTTTCTAACATTCAGGGGACATAGTTTTCGGCCTTTGCATTTTTTTACAAAATACATGCAAGCTTCATAATACTGCCCTTTCAGAGATTTGAAAAAACATCTATCCAACGGTTGTAAAACGTGGGTTCTATGGGGTGGTGAACAAAAAGTATGATATTATGCTCTTCTGCAAATTGAACTATTTCAAGATTTGAGAAGTGTGAACAAAGGCTGTCTAGTACTAATAGCACCGTTTCATTAGGCATTTTTTTAGCCAATCTAAAAACGTGGCGTGCTGGTTTTTCACTCATTTTTATGCGTGAACTAGGTGGCAGATCATCCACCCCCAGTATTAATACAAGTAAGGAACGATATTCTTTCACCCTTTTCTCCACGACCAATACATGAAACGTATTTAGATCCCCTTTGGGCAAGAACTTCACTAGCTGGGGTATTTAGGCGAAGCCCAGTCTCATCACAATTGAAAATGTTACCTGGCTTGTCAAAAAGTAAATCTTCTGTTAACCCTCAAAATAGGCATGGACATGGATATTGTACTAATCCAAGAACCATGGATCAACAAACACGGCCAAATCAGAGGTTTGGCAAGCAAGGATTCTAAATTGATTTATGATCAAAGGCAAGTACCTCCGCGTGCCTTTGTAATCATAAAAAATAACATAAAATATATTTATGTTTCAGAATACGTGTCACGGGACCTTGTTCCAATCATGGTTCACCACAACATTGGGGGTATCGACCGAGACATCGTCATTGCCTCTACCTACTTCGCTGGAGACGGACCCAGGACACCGCCAGAAGAAGTACAAGAGCTAGTGAGACACTGTAATGGCAGACGGCTGCCAATCATAATTGGTTGTTATGCCAACGCACACAATATCGTGTGGGGAAGCATCAACAACAACGCCAAAGGTGAGTGTTTATTAGAATGTCTTTTAGCAAATAACCTTGAGACCTTAAACCTGGGGACAACTCCCACTTTTGTCACGAAAGCAAGAGGAGAGATCCTGGACGTAACAATTGTTAATGTTGCTGCTAGGACAAATGTAGAAGATTGGAGGGTGATGAGCGAGTCATCACTTTCCGACCATATGATCAACGAGTTTAGGATAGAGGGAGATACTACCTCGATTCCTACAATCCGAAATACTAGAAATACTGATTGGTCTCTCTAAAAGACCAATCTGAAGGACAATTTGGAACACGTTGAAGTAAATGGAGTGAATCACCCGCACTACGACCTGGAACAAAGAGTCGAACAGATCAGTGAGGCAATAATGGAAGCTTCTCATTCCAGTTGCTCACTGTCAAAAGCTTGTTCAGAAAAGGATGCAACTTGGTGGAATGACGAGAACCTGTCAAACCTCAGAAAATAGATCCGTCGGCTTCTTAATAGAGCCAAACGTGACCGTATTTGGCAGGGGTACACTGAGAAACTACTCAGTACAATAAAGAGATAAGGAAGGCCAAAATGCTTAATTTTCAAGCCTTTTACGGAAAGATCACTTCTACTCACACAGCGGCCAGACTACAAAAGGGCATGGCAAATGGGGGCACTAACCCCACAATGTCGCTGAAAAAGACAGACGGATCATACACGGAAGGTGAAGAGGAACAATCGATTCTTCTTCTTAGTACCCATTTTCTAGGTAGCGAACCAGCAACAAGCATTGAAATAACAATGAATTACACCAAAAAACCCCGCAAGGAATATTGGGACATTGCTAAGAAAATATTTACCAGTCAACGGTTGGAATGGGCAATAAGTACCTTTCAATCATATAAATCACCAGAAGTGGATGGAATATTTCTAGCACTCCTGCAGCAAGGGATAGAGGAGACTCTTCCTCGTCTGCTGGAAATTACAAGAAGCAGTCTAGCAGTGAGTCTAATACCCAGAAAATGGAGAAGGGTAAGAGTAACCTTCATACCAAAAATAGGGAAAAAAGATGGGAGTGATACCCGATATTTTAGACTCATCTGCATAACATCGTTTCTACTCAAAACTATGGAAAAAGTAGTGAATAACTACATAAGAACAGAGAACCTGGAGAATATACCACATCATAAATGTCAGTATGCCTACAGAGTGGGCGATCAATTGAGACGGCTCTATATCAGCTGACCGAAGTCATCCAGAGAACTCTGAACAACAAATAAATCTCAATGTGCGCATTCCTGGATATATCTGGAGCCTTTGACAACATAACTCATGTGTCTGTCAAAGAAGCACTAAAAAGGCGAGGAGTAAATGAAACCATTGTAAAATGGTTGTATGCGTTGTTGACAACGAGGATAGCTGAGGCACAGGTGGGGAATCAAACCACCTCAGTTAACTCGCGGGACATCTCAAAGGGGAGTGATATCTCCCCTTCTATGGAGCCTCGTAGTAGATGAGTTGCTCTACAGGCTAACGGAGCTTGGCTTCGAATGTATGGGCTATGCTGATGGTAGTTCTAATAGTCAGAGGCAAGTTCGAGAGCAGCTTGTTTGATTTATTACAAAAGTGCTTCAGAATTATTGAGCAGTGATGCTTGTCAGTGGGGGTAAACATTAACACAAATAAGACCATAGTAATTCCATTCACCCCAAAAAGAACACTTCCAGCCATGACACCCACCACCATCTTTAAACGGGGAAATTATAGAATGGAAATCAGAAGTTAAATATCTAGGGATGACCCTAAACAATAAGCTTCTGTGGAATAAGCATGTTGAAATAACTGCTAGTAAAGCAATAAGAGCTTTGATGGCGTGCAGAAATCTAGCTGGTAAGAGTTGGGACTGTAACCCAAAAATACAGCGATGGATGTACGCCATGATTGTGAGACCAGCAATTACGTATGGGGCAATAACTTGGCATACAAAAGCAAGTCAGTACAGCACGAGGACGACCCTCGACGAAGTTCAAAGGCTTGCCTGTGTGTGCTTCACTGGAGTTATGAGAACAAGTCCAACTAGGGCACTTGAGATCAAAACAGATCTCAAACTTCTACATCTTGTGGTAGAAAGATCTGCCCAAGAGGCAGTTCTTAGAATATCTAAGGAAGGTTCATGCAATGAGAGTATTAAAAATTAGGGAGTCTGGTCCTCTCTAACAATATACATCTCATCAGCGAATCTTCCCAGTGACGAAATGATCAAGAAATTAAGTATCGAAAAGAATTTCACTACAATGCTAAATAAGAGGAGAGACTGGGAAAGGGAATACATCACCCAAACTCTCAAAGAAAACACCATTAGATGGTACACAGATGGTTCAAAAGCCACCACTGGAGCAGGCGCTGGAGTATTTGGGCCTGGCACCAGATACTCGTTATCGTTAGGTTCCTTCCCGAGCGTCTCTCAGACAGAAATACTTGCGATCGAAAGATGCGTGGAAATGAACCTAGAAAGAAACTATCAGAAATGTGACATATCAATCCATTCTGACAGTCAAGCAGCTATCAAAACATCGAGCTCCCATGGCATTGACTCAAAGTTGGCATGGGAGCGCCGAAGAAAACTTGATGAATTAGGCAAGAATAACAGGGTCTCTTTAGTCTGGGTTCCTGGCCACTCGGTAATCACGGGAAAAGTAGGGGCCAATACACTTGCCAGGAAAGGAGCACAAATGCCCTTTATTGGCCCGGAGCCTTTCAATGGTGTAGGAAAATGCTCCTATAATGAAGAGTTTCGGAAGAAAGAGGAAACCGAAAGAGAAGCACCCTGGCGGTGCCTTCCTGGGCTGGAAGATTTAAAACAATTCCTGCGGAACTTTGACACTACTAGATCCAAAAAATATTTGGATCTCAGTAAAAATAAGCTACATCTCATCACGGGCTTTCTCACAGGACACTGCTGCCTTAGAAATCACCTAATGAGAATAGGTTTAGCAGAAATTGACGAGTGTAGATTCTGTGGGGAGGAGGATGAAACTCCGGATCACCTAATTCTTGAATGCCTTGCCATTGCAAGCCAACGCAAAAAATGTTCCGGACAAGAAACTTGTAAGAGTGAGAATCTAACCTCGTTGAAGCCGTCCCAAATACTACAGTTCAGTAGAACCCTGGAACTGGAAGGCGAGCTGTAGTAGTAGTGAGAATAGCTCTGATAGGGGGGGGGGGCACAATAAACCTTAGGTTTCAGCGCATTGTAACCCCGTTAAAATCTAATCTAATCTATCACTCAACCAGAGCCTTGTCGAGGTTTTCTTCGTTTATTTTCTTACAGGATGTCCCTGCAAGAAGGTAAGGAACTAATTTCCTCTGCTCTTATGATATTTTTTCTTGGGTGTTCCAATAATGTGCTCTGAACTGTTTCTACTGGTGGTGTCCTTTCTCTTTGCCTTTCAATTGTTTCTGCTCTTAGCGTTTCAGTTGTTTCTGCTGGTGGGTTTCTGAATTTGTTGGGAATAATATGTTTTGGAAGGCGACATAAAGGATAAATATAAGGTTTGCATCGTGCGGGAAGTGTTTGGTAGGATACACACAATAGTAACGTTGTTTTTGCGTTCGGCTACGATTACACCCATATTTCTTGTGTGGCTATAGTGGCCATCAAAAATATGTAACATAGAATCGTCGCGAGATGGTTTTACATGAGAAATGAAATGTTGTAACTATTGGAAAAAATGTGCTGCTGAAGCCACCCAGGCGAATGGCACGTTGCAATCGATCCTGGTGTAGCTCCGTCCAGCAATTCAGCTTCCATATTATTCCTCGGAAAGACGAATGATAGTGGGACAAATCCACCAGTGGTACTCATGCACATAACGACAGTGACTAATGCTCCTCTTTCAGTAGCAGTGACTACGCTTCATAATTATCACACTAGAATTTTTGGATTGCACCGTTGTTATTCCTGTCTAATCAACATTGTATACTCTTGTGGGATTATAGTTGATCGTCTCCATTGCTGGTTCAAGAAGATCAGAAAATTTGTTAACATTTTCTGGAGTGCAACCTTTTTTTCTGGATTTTGAGATACCTTGTGGTTTCCTAAGAACTAGAATCAAATGACGCTTAAAAAACCTTTTTTAGCCATTTTCTCCGGCAACTTTCTTCGGCTGAGAAAAAGGATGACGTAGGCCATTTTTTAATGGTATTTGGTCAGTAAGCATCCTAATATCAGCAATGGCTAGTCCGTAATACCACCGATTCATTTCTAAACATTGAGAAACTTGGTTTCTCCCGATCCGCATAGTCACCAACTGCTCTGTCAACTTGTTTGACATAATCTTCTAATGTTGACTTTGGAACACCAAAACATTTTGAGTCCATTAGGCATCCCATTTTCTTGGCTCTGACGGCTTGTATATAGTTTCATTTGGTCGGGATCCCACTGTTTGTCATGGGCCGGAATTTGGCTTTTTGTTCTGAGAATAGACATTATCTTCGTTAGGTGATTTCAAATGCTGAAATTTATTCAGTTGCTAATTTTGGACATCTGAAATTAAAAAACTTGAAATATCCGAAATTAGGCATATTTACAGTTTTTCGTTTTAGTTTTTTTTCCAATAAAAACATCTAAGAACCGCGTCATTTTGACTAATAAAAGGTCCTAAACAAACACTTACTTTGTCCAGATGAGAAACACAAATTTTCACAACGAGTATGAGAAAAACACGGCTTAAACTGTAACCGAAAAAATCTACGAAACGTGGTTCACACGTTTAACACTGCCACCTACGGAGAGTAGTAGTATCACACCGGTAATACTAGTTGGTTAGTTTCTCAGGTACACCACATTCCGAAATTAGACAACTATCCGAAATTAGACGACTTTCCACAACATTCTACCTACTATATTACAAGATTACAATATTTCTTGTAACAATCGTATTTTACATGGCTGAACACTATTTTGCGGTACACCAGAAGCCTGAGCTAATTTCATTATCCATTGGGTATAATCCATCTGCAAGTGACCCACAACTACCACCTCGACTGCTTTATTCCTGATCGGTCGCTGAGGTTTGTGGCGTTTGCATACCGCAGAACCCGCTTCGACAAATTTATTCATCAACTTTGAAACATATCGATGAACAATATTTTTATTCGGTTGATTATTATTGAATATGCCCGCTGTGGTTCCAGCGCATTCAATTTTTTTCAAATAAATGCCCACAATTCCAATTTTCTCCTGAACGGTATACGCCGTATTAACAAAGCAATGTAGTAAGTAACCTAACCTAAAATTTTGTTGCACGTGTCTGGAGTGGATGTATATTGATTATTTCTTGACGTTTCTTAAAACCAATGAAATGCTTCTTTATTTGACACAAGGGTAACTTTCAACCAATCATGTCATTATTATAGTGGGAATAAAGCTCTTGTGATTATTCTCGGGAAAAATCTCTGTTGCTTTTATTTGTCTAGCAAGTGTCAGATAGTTGTCAAAATAAATATCTAATTGTGTCAACGTTATATATAAAATGAGTAGTACCTTTTCTGATGAGGAAATAACGAATAAGATTATAGAAACCATCTTAGAGAAAATACGCAGGAGGAAACACTTAATATAACAAGCAATTCCAAATCCTCAATAAATAATGAGTCTCGAAATATTTTTAATAATTGCGTTTTTCATTGTACTAATTTAAATTGTTAATTCTTTTAATATATTCATAATGTGTCAACGATATTTTCGTATATTGTAATAATTAATTAAATTAAATTTTTCAATAATTTTATGATAGTTTTATTGATCTTTTTTATTGTAAAAATTTGTGAATCAAAAAATAATCTAGTCAAATATAACTCAAGAGTTCCATAAATTAGAAAATAATTTGACAGATTTTGTTCAAACTTGTTGCCATTTAGCAATAGCTGCGGGCTCTCGTGACTATTGCCTGGCAACAAGTTTTCAAAAAATCTGTCAAATTATTTTCAATTTATTCTCACTCTCTTGTTATATTACTACTGATAATTTATTTATCGACAACCGAAAAAAAATTTTTACTAAGTACATAAACATGATAACAATTACATGGTGTGCTGTCCAGTGTCGTGTATTTGGAAAATTTCAACAATTATTAGTTGAAGAAATAATCATTTTAATTTCGTGTTTTTATCGTTAAAATGCAAAATTAATAACAGTTATTTCCACAAATCAATTGATAAGTTCTATAAAAAATTATAGACGATTGTGAAGAGAATTCAAAGATCGTTTAAAAGAATTATCACTCGACAACATTGCCATTAAATTTTTTTAAGTTGTTGACTTTGTAGGATAGAGGGATTACGTTACATATAGAAGTTATATGGTAAAATGAGTCCCTCCTTAATATCAAGGTCGACGTATTTCACCACTTATTTAGTAAGTTATTACCTCCACAGCTATTTGGAGTGGGTACTTTTCGTTGGTACACCGTGTATAATATTAAAATGAAAAGCAATAAAATATTAGTATTAAAATTAGAAGAGAAGAAAGACAGATGAATAGTAAGTAATAGGAACAAAACTTAGAAACGCAGAGAAATATGCAGCCAGGTTAAAATGGAACTTCGCATTTCAAAATACCAGACGTGAAGACAATGGTTGGGACAGAAAATATAAATAGCGCTTCAGATGATCTGGAGAAACATCAGGACACAGAAAGCATAGAACAGAAGCGAGTGGAGAAAATTTCAGAGCCCTTTTGACAAAAATTCGACAAATTGAAGGGAAGATGGATATGTGGATTAATTTTCCAGTTTAACATTTTATGAGAAAAATATATATACACACACATATATATATATATATATATATATATATATATATATAAATATATATATATATATATATATATATATATATATATAAATATATATATATATATATATATATATATATATATATATATATATATATATATATGTGCGTGTGTATATATATTGTAATGTTTTTCTAATTTATTTAAACTGTAAACGGGTGGGATAAATTTTAAACACACGGTATGGCTACTTACTAATTTATTTAAACACTCACTAACACTTAATTTATATATACTTAACTAATCACTTAAATTTAATTTATATGCACACAAACTTTATATTAGCACTTTACTGTTCGGTGTATTTTTGTTTATTTCTCGAGATCACTTTATCAACTAACTCCTCCGCTGATCGGTCCTTATTTATATTAATGCCTTTCTTACTAGAAAATTCCGTGCTGCGGCTTAGACAGACACAAATTATTTTTCTGGCCTTTTCTAGATAATTCTGGTCACAGAAACAATGTTTACATAAGATAAGTCGTAAACAGTTATGAAAAAAACAGCGCGTATCCGACATAATTTTAACTTTTATACCTGGCTTAGACAGAGTCGGTTTTAGGGACTATACCAGGGTGCTGTTTCGTAACATTACCCCCTCCTTAAATGGAAGTTCCTCCTGGAACTTTTGTGTAGCCGAGACTGGATGTTTAAATCAGCAACTGGCCCCATTTCTACACTTTCCGATCTTATGGAAATAGCAGGGCACCATCTTCATCGGATACTGATAACGGGGGTTGTAGCTGCAAATTAATGTCTGGACACCGGTATCTTGAAAGATAATCTCTACCATGTTCCTGATGATTCGCCAATCCAACTGGTTACTCGCTATCTTAGGCATAGCCAGTTTCTTCACGTTGGATTCCAACACATGGTCTCGGAGGTTTCGAAGTGCTTCCCACACATCGCGGTAGGTAGATCGATCTTGGAATTCATTTTTAGTTACCACGTAGAAGACGTACCGCGAATTATGTTTCAGTTTCAGTATCTTGCCAGGGGCTGGAATCTGGTCTTCAAGTCTTTCTAATTGCCCGAACTTCTTTCGAAAGACGGTTGCCAACCCTCGTGCGTTCTTGATACGGGCGGGGATGTTGTATGCCAGTGAATAATCTTCCGGGAGAGTGAACAGATCTTGTTGTTGTTCCGAAGTGACTCCATATCTAGCTTTCCCGGTACCTCCATACGTACCCATAAATTCATCGAAGGTACGGTCAGACACATCTCGAATAAGGTTCACTACTTCCTCCAGGTCATGGTCTCCTTCGAATGGCGCTACTCGGTTTTGGTGAACTACTTTTGGTTTTCCGTTGGGGATCCTGATTATGCGATATATAACATCATTGATCCTTTTCTTGATTGAGTATGGACCTTCCCAGAATTTTTGTAATTTTGGAGAAAATCCTTTCCTCCTCGCCGGGTTGTGTAACCATACTTTGTCCCCTTCTTTGAAACCGCCTTCTGTGGCCTGCGTGTCGTACCGACTTTTCATTCTGTCGCTGGCAACTTGAAGATTTGTTCGAACTAATTCATGAATATCGTCCAGCCTTCTTCTCAATTGGATCACGTAGTCTTAGCCTGCTATATCTTTTCCAGGGCGACAGCCAAATTCCAGGTCACAAGGAAGCCTCATTTTCGACGGTGTTTCACCCGTGGATTCATTGACGGCAGGTCGATAAGCCAATGCGTATAGGGAAAGATACTGGTCCCAATCTCTCTGATGGCTGGATACTACTTTGGACAGGTATTTTCCAATAGTCCTGTTCATTCTCTCGACCATTCCATCTGACTGTGGCTGTAATGCTGTTGTCCTGGTCTTCTTCATTCCCAGCTTCTCGCAAATCTCCTGGAATAGATGGCTTCCAAAATTTCTTCCCTGGTCACTGTGGACTTACAAGGGCACTCCATATCGGCTGATAAATTCTTTCACCAATACATCTGATACAGTTGTGGCCTCTTGGTTGGGAATAGCGTAATTTTCCACCCATTTTGTGAAATAATCCATTATAACCAGTATGTATTTGCTACCATTATCTGTTGTCGGAAATGATCCAGCGATGTCTATAGCAATCCTTTCGAAAGGGCTTCCAACATTGTACTGTTTCATGGGTGCCTTTCTCTTGCGATGTGGTCTATTACTCGTAGCACAAGTCGTACATTTTTCACGGACTCGCTGAAGGGTTTTCTTCACTCCCAGATGACCTCCCAATGGACTGTCGTGTAACTTCTTCAGTACATCAGCTACTCTTGTTCTCGGGATAACTAGCTGTCTCCTCATCTCGGAACCATCATCGTTTTCAAGGACTCTTTTCAACAGCCCTTCTCCCAGGACAAGAGAGTCTCACTGAGCCCAATACGCCTTGAGTTTCAGTGAAAACTTTGACACTTCTTGCCAAGTAGGTCGCCGATTTCCTTTCTTCCATTGCCGGATCATCTTCAGGTGAGGATCATTCTCCTGATCTTCTCCAATCCTGGTGAGTGACCATTCCTCGTTGACTACAGTAGTTCTTGAAACTGCAGCTTCCCTAGATTCCACCTTGTTGCAGTGGGAGCAGTCTGTTGGGCACGGCCGTCTGGACAGGGAGTCGGCATTTCTGTGACTCACACCAGCTCGATGTTCGATGTTGACATCGTACTCTTGAAGTCGTTTAATCCATCTAGCGATCTGGCCCTCGGGATTCTTGAGCTGCATCAACCACTTAAGTGCTGCATGATCCGTCCGGATTAAAAACTTCCTACCATAGAGATACTGGCAAAAGTGTTCCACGGACTTCACTTCTGCCAAAAGTTCTCTTCTTGTGACGCAGTAGTTTCGTTCTGGTTTCGAGAGGACTTTACTGAAATATCCCAGTACTCTTTCTTGCCCTCCTTGGATCTGTGAGAGCACTCCACCAATTCCTACGTTGCTTGCGTCAGTATAAAGAATAAAGTCTCCCTCTGGTAATGGATATCGGCGCCGAGGTTAAACGCACCTTCAAGGTTTCAAAAGCCGTTTGACAGTCTTCGTCCCATTGGAAAGCTCTTTCTCCTTCTGTGAATTGCGTTAGGGGCTTGGCAATATCTCCAAACTTCCTGATAAATCTTCTATAATACTTGCAAAGTCAAAGGAAACTCCTAATTTGATGTTTGTCGGTTGGTTGCGGCCATTGCTGAATGGGAGCAATTTTCTCTGGATCCACCGCCACTCCTTCATTGCTCACTATATGACCTAGACAGCTGACTTGGTTTTGAAATAGCTGACAGTTCTTCGGGTTTAACATGAGCTGGGCAGCTTGGAGTCGTTTGAATACGTCTTCCAAATTCTTCAGATGCTCGTCAAATGTCTTCCCCAGTACTACGATGTCGTCCAAATAGACCAGGCATGTCTTCCAAGACAACCCTCTCAAGACATTTTCCATAAGTCTTTCAAATGTCGCAGGCGCATTACAGAGCCCGAATGACATGACGTTGAATTGCCATGATCCAGATCCGGTGGTAAAAGCAGTCTTCTCTTTATCTTCTGGGTCCATTTCCACTTGCCAATAACCAGACTTCAGGTCCAAGGTGGAAAACAGTTTGCTGCCGGCCAAAGTGTCTAGCGTATCGTCAATTCGAGGCAGGGGATAGCTGTTTTTCTTCGTCACGTTGTTAAACTGGCGATAATCCACGCAGAATCTCGTAGTTCTATCCTTTTTCTTGACGAGCACTACTGGAGACATCCATGGACTAGTAGATGGTTCTTTTACTTTTTCTTCTGCCATCTCTCGAATTATTCTTTCAGCTTACTCTCTCTTCGCTCGTGGAAGTCTTCGAGCTGATTCTCTAATTGGCTTAGCATTACCAGTATCGATTCTGTGTTTGACGGCTGATGTTCTGCCAGTCTTTCCTCCTTTTGGTACGAATAAGTCTCGATACTGCAAGAGAAATTCTCTCATTTTCTTTTTTTCAGCTCGATCAAAAGATTGACCAGCTACTGATATACACAATATATTGTGGAATCAACTAGAGACCTTGAGTTTCATTTAAAAACACTAATATTCTTCGTCGTGGTTCCTTGGCTTCATCATAACCTTCCTCCATGATTCCCTGTAGCCGTGCTACTATCATAGTTTCGCTTCGCGCAGGTAGAACGGTATCTTCCTGTACAGTTGCCTTCATATGGATGCAGAAACACCTCCTCGGAACCCACTTTAATGGTTCTGTTTCTAAAGTCTAAGTGGAAACCATGTTCATTCATTACCTCCATTCCCAGAATCACGTCTTCTTCAATGTCAGTTACGATTACCGTATGCGTGAACTTTTCTGCGCCAATTCGCAAATGGATTTGTGTCTCACCGTGAACGTTGGCACTCTCACCTGTCTCTCATCTGTGGCGGTCCGCCGTCGCAGTCTCGTTGGTAAAATCTTCTTTTTGGAGTTTATTATTTCTGGTCGTATAATGGTCCTAGTTGCTCCAGTGTCAACCAGCAGAGCATATTTCTTGCCATTTACTTCGCCATCCGAATATACACTGTCGTTGCGACATCTGAGAGAAGCTATCAGTATGAGAGGGTCTTTGGAACGATCATAGGTCGGTGCTGCCCCCTCATAGCCGACCCGTTCTAGTTTTCCTGTGACTGGGGTTCTTGGTTTGCAGGAGTCTTGGGGCGCTTATATGAACTACGTACATGCCCTAGCTCCCCACAATTCCAGCATCTGATATGTCTCGGTTTCTTGTCCAACATATTTTTCATTAAACTGACGAACTGGTCAAATCTGTCTTCGTCACCTTCTTCTTGGATCGTCCTGATTTTGTTATATCCTGAAGCCTTCGTGGCTGCTTCATATTCAAGGGCAGCTGTCAATGCGTCGACTAATGTTTTCGGATGGGCTAAACGACGCGTCCTCTGCATATCGGGGTCACGTAGGCCATCAATAAAGTCCTGGATGCCCAGACATTCCATCATGTTCTCTGGTGCTGACGGATAAGCAAATCGAACTAGTCGGGCAACGTCCACTTCATATTCTTGAAGGGATTCATCACGTTTCTGCCTTCGGTTCTTCAGCTGAGATTGGTACAAATGTTTTAAATGTTCATGACCATATCGCATGTCCAACCTCTTCTTCAGCTGCTCGAAGTCATCCATTTATTCCAAAGGTATCGTTTGGAGTACATCTAAGGCATCTCCGCGAAGCGCGATGGTTAAGTTCACTGCTGTCTCCTTATCGGACCAATTATTCACTCTAGCGGCTGCTTCAAACTGTTTCACATAATTGGTCCACGACATTTTTCCATCGAACGTTGGGGCCTTGACTCGGGTGAAACTGCCAATGTCTTTAAACTTAGTTGGTGTTTCTGGCTTGCAAGGTTTCGTTTGCTCGGTCTTCTTTTCTTCCTCTGGCGTACCTCGCGTTTTTGAATCGGCAATCTTTTCATCTAACTCCTTGATTTTCTCGTTTATCGTCGTAATCTTATTCTCGATTTTCTCGTCCATCGTTGACACTTTATTCTCGATTTTCTCGTCCATCGTTGACATTTTATCCTCGATTTCAGATTTTAGAGACGAAATTTCATTTTCAATGTCAGCGACAATGTCGTTTTTGATTAATAAGATATCGGCAGATATATCGTTCTTCAAAGTAGAAATATCGTTCTTTATAGCCGAAATCTTCTCGTCCATGTTAGTCGAAATATCATTCTTCATAGTAGAAATCTTCTCGTCCATGTTCTCTTCCATGGCAGACATCTTCTCGTCCATGTTAACAGAAATATTAGCAGAAATTGACGAGATTAAGGTGGAAGCCTCGTCATTAAATAAAACTGTTTCTGGATCAAAGCCGTCATTTTTCAGTGCCACTTTAAGTCTTTCTACTAATTCACTTTTCTTACCGGACGTTTCCAACTCACGATCTTCCAATTTTGCTCTTAATTCCGTCACTTTCAGATCCCTTAATCTCTGGGCCATTTTTACGTAGCAATTTATTTATATTACCCCACACCTGACACCAATGTAATGTTTTTCTAATTTATTTAAACTGTAAACGGGTGGGATAAATTTTAAACACACGGTATGGCTACTTACTAATTTATTTAAACACTAACTCACTAACACTTAATTTATATATACTTAACTAATCACTTAAATTTAATTTATATGCACACAAACTTTATATTAGCACTTTACTGTTCGGTGTATTTTTGTTTATTTCTCGAGATCACTTTATCAACTAACTCCTCCGCTGATCGGTCCTTATTTATATTAATGCCTTTCTTACTAGAAAATTCCGTGCTGCGGCTTAGACAGACACAAATTATTTTTCTGGCCTTTTCTAGATAATTCTGGTCACAGAAACAATGTTTACATAAGATAAGTCGTAAACAGTTATGAAAAAAACAGCGCGTATCCGCCATAATTTTAACTTTTATACCTGGCTTAGACAGAGTCGGTTTTAGGGACTATACCAGGGTGCTGTTTCGTAACATTACCCCCTCCTTAAATGGAAGTTCCTCCTGGAACTTTTGTGTAGCCGAGACTGGATGTTTAAATCAGCAACTGGCCCCATTTCTACACTTTCCGATCTTATGGAAATAGCAGGGCACCATCTTCATCGGATACTGATAACGGGGGTTGTAGCTGCAAATTAATGTCTGGACACCTGTATCTTGAAAGATAATCTCTACCATGTTCCTGATGATTCGCCAATCCAACTGGTTACTCGCTATCTTAGGCATAGCCAGTTTCTTCACGTTGGATTCCAACACATGGTCTCGGAGGTTTCGAAGTGCTTCCCACACATGGCGGTAGGTAGATCGATCTTGGAATTCATTTTTAGTTACCACGTAGAAGACGTACCACGAATTATGTTTCAGTTTCAGTGTCTTGCCAGGGGCTGGAATCTGGTCTTCAAGTCTTTCTAATTGCCCGAACTTCTTTCGAAAGACGGTTGCCAACCCTCGTGCGTTCTTGATACGGGCGGGGATGTTGTATGCCAGTGAATAATCTTCCGGGAGAGTGAACAGATCTTGTTGTTGTTCCGAAGTGACTCCATATCTAGCTTTCCCGGTACCTCCATACGTACCCATAAATTCATCGAAGGTAGGGTCAGACACATCTCGAATAAGGTTCACTACTTCCTCCAGGTCATGGTCTCCTTCGAATGGCGCTACTCGGTTTTGGTGAACTACTTGTGGTTTTCCGTTGGGGATCCTGATTATGCGATATATAACATCATTGATCCTTTTCTTGATTGAGTATGGACCTTCCCAGAATTTTTGTAATTTTGGAGAAAATCCTTTCCTCCTCGCCGGGTTGTGTAACCATACTTTGTCCCCTTCTTTGAAACCGCCTTCTGTGGCCTGCGTGTCGTACCGACTTTTCATTCTGTCGCTGGCAACTTGAAGATTTGTTCGAACTAATTCATGAATATCGTCCAGCCTTCTTCTCAATTGGATCACGTAGTCTTAGCCTGCTATATCTTTTCCAGGGCGACAGCCAAATTCCAGGTCACAAGGAAGCCTCATTTTCGACGGTGTTTCACCCGTGGATTCATTGACGGCAGGTCGATAAGCCAATGCGAATAGGGAAAGATACTGGTCCCAATCTCTCTGATGGCTGGATACTACTTTGGACAGGTATTTTCCAATAGTCCTGTTCATTCTCTCGACCATTCCATCTGACTGTGGCTGTAATGCTGTTGTCCTGGTCTTCTTCATTCCCAGCTTCTCGCAAATCTCCTGGAATAGATGGCTTCCAAAATTTCTTCCCTGGTCACTGTGGACTTACAAGGGCACTCCATATCGGCTGATAAATTCTTTCACCAATACATCTGCTACAGTTGTGGCCTCTTGGTTGGGAATAGCGTAATTTTCCACCCATTTTGTGAAATAATCCATTATAACCAGTATGTATTTGCTACCATTTTCTGTTGTCGGAAATGATCCAGCGATGTCTATAGCAATCCTTTCGAAAGGGCTTCCAACATTGTACTGTTTCATGGGTGCCTTTCTCTTGCGATGTGGTCTATTACTCGTAGCACAAGTCGTACATTTTTCACGGACTCGCTGAAGGGTTTTCTTCACTCCCAGATGACCTCCCAATGGACTGTCGTGTAACTTCTTCAGTACATCGGCTACTCTTGTTCTCGGGATAACTAGCTGTCTCCTCATCTCGGAACCATCATCGTTTTCAAGGACTCTTTTCAACAGCACTTCTCCCAGGACAAGAGAGTCTCACTGAGCCCAATACGCCTTGAGTTTCAGTGAAAACTTTGACACTTCTTGCCAAGTAGGTCGCCGATTTCCTTTCTTCCATTGCCGGATCATCTTCAGGTGAGGATCATTCTCCTGATCTTCTCCAATCCTGGTGAGTGACCATTCCTCGTTGACTACAGTAGTTCTTGAAACTGCAGCTTCCCTAGATTCCACCTTGTTGCAGTGGGAGCAGTCTGTTGGGCACGGCCGTCTGGACAGGGAGTCGGCATTTCGGTGACTCACACCAGCTCGATGTTCGATGTTGACATCGTACTCTTGAAGTCGTTTAATCCATCTAGCGATCTGGCCCTCGGGATTCTTGAGCTGCATCAACCACTTAAGTGCTGCATGATCCGTCCGGATTAAAAACTTCCTACCATAGAGATACTGGAAAAAGTGTTCCACGGACTTCACTACTGCCAAAAGTTCTCTTCTTGTGACGCAGTAGTTTCGTTCTGGTTTCGAGAGGACTTTACTTAAATATCCCAGTACTCTTTCTTGCCGAAATATCATTCTTCATAGTAGAAATCTTCTCGTCCATGTTCTCTTCCATGGCAGACATCTTCTCGTCCATGTTAACAGAAATATTAGCAGAAATTGACGAGATTAAGGTGGAAGCCTCGTCATCAAATAAAACTGTTTCTGGATCAAAGCCGTCATTTTTCAGTGCCACTTTAAGTCTTTCTACTAATTCACTTTTCTTACCGGACGTTTCCAACTCACGATCTTCCAATTCTGCTCTTAATTCCGTCACTTTCAGATCCCTTAATCTCTGTGCCATTTTTACGTAGCAATTTATTTATATTACCCCACACCTGACACCAATGTAATGTTTTTCTAATTTATTTAAACTGTAAACGGGTGGGATAAATTTTAAACACACGGTATGGCTACTTACTAATTTATTTAAACACTAACTCACTAACACTTAATTTATATATACTTAACTAATCACTTAAATTTAATTTATATGCACACAAACTTTATATTAGCACTTTACTGTTCGGTGTATTTTTGTTTATTTCTCGAGATCACTTTATCAACTAACTCCTCTGCTGATCGGTCCTTATTTATATTAATGCCTTCCTTACTAGAAAATTCCGGGCTGCGGCGTACACAGACACAAATAATTTTTCTGGCCTTTTCTAGATAACTCTGGTCACAAAAACAATGTTTACATACGATAAGTCGTAAACAGTTATAAAAAAAGCAGTGCGTATCCGCCATAATTTTAACTTTTATACCTGGCTTAGACAGAGTCGGTTTTAGGGACTATTCCAGGGTGCTGTTTCGTAACAATATATATTGGAGGAATGTTCTCGAACCATTATTATATTATTTTTTGAAGTATTTTTTTTTTGGGAAAGGTTCAGATTAAAACTGTTGTATGTTAACTTGACGTTTCGCCTTAAATATAAGGCTTTCTCAAAAGTTTTTATTATAAATTCAAAATATAGAATACATAATTTGTAAAACAGTGACAATACTAAATTGACATTAAAGGTGACAAATAGAATAAACGTAGTTATGAATTTTCATAAGAGTACGTACCTTGACAACTATCTTTAATGCAATGTGTCTTACTTTATTTCTAATATTTAAATTTAGAGAGTGTTTGAAAATGTTAATGGATATATATTAATCATTAATGGATATATATTAATCATTTTATGTTTTATAATTATGAGGATGTATGTAAAAAGTTATGATAAATTTTGCTTAATTTTTCTATGTCTTTCTTATCATTCAGTGCTTCAGGTTCATTTTTTATTGCAATCCTGTTTTTCATTTGTTTCATGTCTATGAAGTGCAGTTAAAGCATTTTTTGTGTATTTATGACCATTTATTCGATTGTCTAAGTATTGGGTGGTCATTTCGACATATTTTTTTGGACAATTCAGACAAGAAATAGAATATATTAAATTAGATTATTTTTTAATTGGGTTTCTGCTTTTTAAAGGTGGGAAGGTAGTTGATGTACGGTAGTGCGACTTATGATATACTTGAATATTTTGTTTTTTAAGTAGATATTTTAATTTTTCTGATAATTCATTTGTATAAGGTAATGCTACATATTTTTGCGGGGTATTTATCTTGGGTTTAAATTTCGAGGCATTGTAATATTTTAATGTTCGTTGTTTTTGAATGTTTCTAATAAAGCTTTGAGAATAACCATTTTCTATGAGTATTTCTTCCATTTTCTTCAAAATTCTGGACGATAATCAGAAGAAGTTAGTTTTATGACTCGATCTATTAATCCAATGACTACGCTTCTCCTTTGATTTTTAGAGGGATATGAATTAAAATTTAAATATCTACCTGACCATGTATGTTTGTTGTAAAGTTTCGTTTTGATGTTGTTGTTATTATTATTTCTAATTAGTGTTAAATCTGAGATATTAATGTAACCATTTATCTCTATTTCATGTGTGAACTGGAGTGTGGAATTAAAGTTATTGCATTCATGTAATATTTTGGGTATTTTATTATCTGGTATAGCTAATATACAGTCATCTACGTAACGTTCTTCTAAAAATTCCATAACTAATTGTGCTATATATGAGGAAATTGGTGAACCCATTACACAACCATCAATTTGCTGGTAAAAATTGTCTTATTGTCTTCATATTGGAAATAGTTGTTATTTAATACCATTTTGATTCCATTGATAAATTCTTCACAAGAAATAGACGTATGTGATCTTAGAAGATTCCATTTTTCATTAATTACTTCTAAAGCAAATTCTACAGGTATATTTGTGTATAATGATATGACATCTAATGATACTAATTTATAATTGTTTGGTATTATTATATTGTCAATGAATTGTTTCAAACTAAAAGAATCTTTGATGTAATATTCCTTTTCACCAGTGATATTAGAAATACAGTTCGCTAGTTATTTAGATAATTTATAAAAAGGAGATGGTATGCATGAGACAATAAGTCTTAGAGGCATGTTAGGTTTGTGTATTTTGGTAGTCCGTATATTTTAGGCGCTGTTGCATTGTGTATACTTAAACTTCTATATTCTGTGTTAGTGATGAAATTGTTTGATTTGAGTTTCTGTGAAAATGAGTTGTTTTTATTTTGATTCGTTTTGGTTAAATCATATTTAATTGTTTTGTATAATTTTTGATCTTTAAGAAGTTCTATCATTTTATTATCGTATTCTGCGGTATTCATTACAACAGTTTTGTTACTTTTATCTGGTTTCAAAATTGTTATTTGGGGATTTTTACGGACAAACTTTTTTGTCTTTTGCCAAAATTTATTCAAGTATTTGTCCTTTCTGTTTTGATGATTCTTATGTTTGAGTTTTTCTTTAAAATTTGTTATAGCATTAACTACGTCAGCACGTATACCGTCTTTTATGTCTTCGGCTTTATCATTTATAGCTACTTCAATTCCAGAAATGAATTCTTCGATTGGTAATAAAAAATGAGCCTGAAGCACTGAATGATAAGAAAGACATATAAAAATTAAGCAGAATCTATAATAACTTTTTACATATATCCTCATAATTATGAAAAAAATAAACCAATAATATAATTAATATATATCCATTAACATTTTCAAACACTCTCTAAATTTAAATATTAGAAATAAAGTGAGACACATTGCATTAAACATAGTTGTCAAGGTACGTACTCTTTTGAAAATTCATATTTACGTTTATTCTATTAGTCACCTTCAATGTCAATTTAGTATTGTCACTGTTTTACAAATTATGTATTTTGTATTTTGAACTTATAATAAAAACTTTTGAGAAAGCCTTTTATTTAAGGCGAAACGTCAAGTTAACATACAAGAGCTTTAATCTGAACCTTTCCCAAGAAAAATACTTCAAACAATCATATATATTTAAATATATATATATATATATATATATATATATATATATAAATATATATATATATATATATACATATATATATATATATATATATATAAATATATATATATATACAGGGTGTCCCAGGACTAATAGGAAAAAAGTCAGGAGCGTATAATCTGAGCTAAAATAATGTTAGTACTTCATATTAACTTTTACTATGCAGGCCCTCGTTTTCGAGTTATAGGCCTCTAAAGTTTTAATTTTGAATTTGGTTTTTATTTGTATTTTTTGTACTAGTTATTTGATCTTTATAAAATTTACGGCAAAGCTATAATGTATGTGTATGTTTATTTTGGTAAGGTAAACAGATTTACAGTAGTGCATTGAAGCCAGGGACGGACTACTCGCTATGGTTAGTGATCCAAAAATTTTGCAGGTACGGCACACCCTGTATGAAATTATCGAAATTGACTTCCCCACACATTAAGCTAACGAAAAGGTACTCTTCTTGGAATTCGATAAAATAAGCCGTTTGGCTAATATTTACAGTTTTATTAATGCACTACGAACCAGTTTACGCATTCACCATTTTTATAAGTACACAACGAGGTAAAACTAACTTTTAATAGATGTCCAATATTTAGCTAGAGTACTACAAAAAAATAATTTAACGATAGCAGAAGATGAAAAACATTAGCGACTTATTAATTGGAAAGTTGGTAAAAACTGTGTTTTTACCGTTTATCAAGTTACCATAGGATTAGTTGTCAAACGTTGTGTAGAATAGTTCGTAGTCAGTACTTGTCAATAATTCAGTCCTTAATTTAACAGTTACAATAGCAGAATTCGCTTTTATTGAGTACGCAGATAAACATCTAATGTATGGACTGGCTTCTCGAAACTGTGTAGAGGCCAAAAAGCTTTATGAAGAAGATTTTGCAAACAGAGCATTGCCAGACAGACGAATGTTTGGGCGTGTTGATCTCAGGTTACGAGAAACAGGTATGAATAAGTAAATGTAATTTACCATGTATACAAAAAAAATTTTTAAATTTTAGGAAGATTTTCGCCAGAAAAATCTGGAGAAGGTCCAGTACGAAGCATACGTACTGTGGCAGTTGAACAAGACTTGTTAAATGCAGTTGATAATGAACCATCGAGTTTTAGAAAATTATCAAGAGAACATAACGTCTCGAAATCAGTTGTTCATCGCGTCCTAAAAGAACAGCTGTTATTACCTTTTCACATGAAAAAAGTACACCGTATGACAGTGGCTGATTATCCTGCACGATTTGAGTATAGCCAGTGGTTTCTGCGACAACCACAAGCAGACAACACATTAATTAGTAACGTTCTCTTTACGAACGAATCCGGTTTCACCAGAGATGGAATCATAAATTCTCATAATATGCATTTAATTTAATAGACAGAATTGTGTTACACTGTAATGTTATTAGAAATAGTGTGGGATTGCTCTTTCAAGTGCAAAGAAACAACCTTCGTAGACTTAGAATGTGCGTGGAAGTGGGAGGAGCTCATATTGAACATTTACTAGAATGACGTTAGTTTTTGTTGTTGTTTAGGAATTAGTTTTAGTCTAATGTTTTATAACTTGTGTTTTTTGAGGTTTTCTTAATGGTTTAATAATGTTGTGTTCGTAATTTTGATTAAAAGCAAGTAAATTCTGGACATCGTATTAATAAGTTAGTTAGGTAGATTTGTACGTAGTGCATTAATAAAACTGTAAATATTAGCCAAACGGCTTATTTTATCGAATTCCAACAAAAGTACCTTTTCGTTAGCTTAATGTGTGGGGAAGTGAATTTCGATAATTTCATACAGGGTGTGCCATACCTGCAAAATTTTTGCATCACTAACCATTGCGAGTAGTCCGTCCCTGGCTTCAATGCACTACTGTAAATCTGTTTACCTTACCAAAATAAACATACACTTACATTATAGCTTTGCCGTAAATTTTATAAAGATCAAATAACTAGTACATAGAATAAAAATAAAAACCAAATTCAAAATTAAAACTTTGGAGGCCTATAACTCGAAAACGAGGGCCTGCATAGTAAAAGTTTATATGAAGTACTAACATTATTTTGGCTCATATTATACTCTCCTGACTTTTTCCCATTAGTCCCGGGACACCCTGTATATATATATATATATATATATATATATATATATATATATATATATATATGTATATCTATATATATTTTGTATCAATTTAATGTGATAACTGGACAAAGTGAAGTTAAAATTTTGGCGGAGGAACCGTATGTTATATGAGAGTAGCTAGAGTGATGTTAAACATTACAACCATCAATAGTGTGACTCAATGTGTATGATTGAAATATCAAAATATATTTATATAGATTACGTCATATTGCGATATTGCGTCTTATTTTACAAATGAATTTGAGTTATATTCGATAAGCACTATTGAAGTTTTTGGCGAAGGCGTTGTTTTTCCGCCATCATATTTCCACAAATTGTTGCGACTACCTTAACGAAGATATAAAATACGTGAAAAAAAATATATTTTTCATCAATATGAGAAGAGGCTATTAGCTGCCTTATAACTCATTGCAACATTGCTGATATTTGCTTTACATATGATTTTTTATTTTTTATCTATCTATGCACAATAAGAAGTGATGCTCTGATAGTTGTAAAAACCAATTGAAGTGCTACGTAGTGTTAATGTTTTAATTCATGTTAGTTATGTCAAATAGGTCAACAAATGCATATTGAGTTAGTAATTTAACAGTACTTAATCCACAGACACTATTTGAACATTTTTTGGCGACTTGTGTTTCGTCTTGTTACTGAATATAATAGCCCATTTGCGAAAGTATTCCTGTGATATAAGATATATTTCGAAAGAAGATTATTAGCAAGTAGATACAGTAACGCTAATAAAATTTAACAATAATTGAATTGAATACAGAAAAGTCAATAAAACCAAATACAAAAGAAGGTATAGAGATTGAATAAATAGGAAAGGAATTAATAGTTTTACATTTTTTTAGAAAAATGAGAAGAGGTGCTATAAAAAAAAATTATGACTTATCGTTGCCTGAACGCAATCTTCTTCTGCCTTCTTTTAAATTCTGTAGATCCGGGAGTACAACCTGTTATGATTGGCGTTGGTTTTGCTTGATAAGTCCAGGAGTATAGGCTTACTGGTAGTTTGTAGTCTAATTTTATTGATTTTTTCAGGTGTTTTCTTTGGTGTGTCGTCCTGTGGATACTTTACAGCTGAGTTATCAATTTGGCATTGGCTGTGAAAATTTGGGGTATAAGGGGCACTATTTATTTTGACCTGTTGGTTATTTAGTTCCTCATCTTCAGTATTTTCACTGGCTTTGTAGGGCTGGTTACCTCTTATGTATGAGTTCAGCTTGGAATTTTACCAGGCCGTTTTTAAATATTTTCTCAGTATAAAGTTTTCCTCGCGTTGGGCTCCTGTGAGATCATTTGAAATACTTATATTTGTTCCCTTCAGCTTTTTACACTTTTTACAGTTTGAAGAATTTCCATTTTTTTAGGAAGAACTCTAATTCCATTTTAACTGGATTATTTCCCGAATTTTCTTGTTGATAAATTAACTCCAATGTTAAAATGTCATATACCTGGAAATGTTATTGTCACTTTGCCATCGATAAAAAAGGTGCATCCTTTTTTATCGCGATAAAAACTTCTCTTCCTCAATATCTAGTAAGCGGACGTCACTTTTACACAATGACAATGAGTCGCAATTATTGTTGTTGTTCATCCATATATTCTGTCGTTAATTTATCTTGCCAAAAAACACTCGAGCTTTTCTTTTATTAGATAAATTCCTCTTTGACTCAAAGTTTTGCCAATCACTAAATTTGCTCGAAAAACTGACATTAGATAAAATCGCTCCACCTTCGGTGTCGCGATTTTATCATGTCAGTTTTTCTCGTAAAATTAGTGATTGGCAAAAGTGTTTCGTTGCAAAGAGAAATTTATCCGATAAAAAAAAAGCTCTTGTGTTTTTACTGTTGATAAAAATTATTAATATCTTCAACATCAATATCAATATGCAATAGGTTTTTAAAAGAGTGTTGGATAATATTAGGTGAGTTCATCGTAATTCAGACTAAAAATCAAAATATTATTCTCCTTAGCTCCCGTTTCTATAGCTTCTACTTTCACTTTTTGATTTTCGTTTTTGTTTTCTAGTGCAGTTATTCGTTTATTCAGCTTCTCCAATTTCCAAATAATTCTAGTCTCGCAATCTTCTATATTATTTGTTATTTCTTTAGTAATTTCTGTTCTGTTCGTAAGAATATCTTGCCTTAGACTCGCTTTTGTACAACTTTGAGCATATTTTTCCATTTTAATTATTAGTCATAGTTGCTTCTAGGAATTGGGACGACTATGGTGAGAATATATATAGTTAACATATGTAATTAGATTCCTTTATAGGTAAGGTACATCCGTAGTTGAAAATATATTTAATTATCACAACAACCTGATAATTTTTTCGCTAAGTTTCAAAACTTTTGGTTCCTTGGTGAGTCAGCTCAACTTCAACTCTTTAAGAAAAGTATAAATTTTCACTATTTCTACCAGAATTTGATATATTCTCGCTAAGTATATACACACACATTTAACATGAACAATATATAATCTACCCCAATACTCGAGTGCAATTAGGTCGGAATTCGGTTATAATTAAATTTACTGCCTCGACGTGGAATCTTAGAATTTTTAAACATTTTTTCAATATATTGCAGAATTATCTAGAAACTGTTAGTTCCATTTAAAACAGTAATATCAGTTATAATTAATGGATTTGGATGTTTCAGGAGTTTTTGACATTCTTATACTAAAAAGTAAAAACTGTACCTTTTGAAACATTCCACTAATGTTTTCTCATGAAAATGATGCTACTTGTCCTTTTATAAATATATTTATTTTTTATCTCGATAATCACTAAATTTATATATAAAATATATGAAGAGACAGCAGTCATCCTTGAAAAATAGGTGTTGCTGGTATAGAAAAGGGAGTAGGGCGGGGATAGCTGAAGGAAACCGCCCATTATTGGAAAAGGCATTATTAAATTCAATTTTTGATGAAAATATGCATTATGAAATTTGCCAAGAGAATTTGCTTGCAAACAGATATGACAAAAGTATTTCTTGGAATGTTAAGGGAGAAAATAGCAGATAATAATATTTTCACGTGTCAAGCAGAAGGTGATGTTGATATATTAATTATACAAATGGCAATATCGAATCAGAAAATGTTGTAGTTGTTGTTGAATAGATTGATGTGTTAGTTTTATTGACAGCTTTAACACCTCCTCATAGAGACTTATATTTTCTAGATCCAGTCAAAGGAACGGTATCGACGAAAATTCATTCTAACAAAAACCTGAAGGGAGCACTACCAATGTTTTTTATCATGTACTCGCACTTATTGGATAGACGATATGAATACGTCAATAGAAAAAGAATGGGTAAACGTTCTAGAAGCGTTGGTAAAAGCAGCAAACCTTTGCTTAGAAAAGTCAAAGCAGGAACGAAAAGAAGAATGGTTTGATGAGGAGTGCAAGACAGCCCTAAATAGTAGAAAAACGCCAAAAATAATAAGTGACAAATAGAGAACTCAATGAACAAAAAGAGAGTACGATGAGAAGGGAAAAATTGCAAAACGTATCTGCTGACAAAAAAGAGGAAAAAATTAGAAAAACACTTAGAACGAATAAAAGATAATGAGAGGGGAAAAATTTCTATAGAAAAGTAAAAAAATCAAGACAAAATATGAAAACAAAGGCGGAATTATTCTATAGACGAAGAAAGCCGGCTACTGGGAGACATGAAGGTTAAACTAGACATATGGGTAAGGTAGTTTAAATTAGTAATTGGCGTTACAGAAGATATATAACAAGAATGAGGATCATAATGACGAAGCAGAAGTTCCAACAGAAGAGGTAATATATATATAATTATTAACGAACTAAACGCCAACAAAATTGCAGGAGAAAATGGAATCCCAGCAGAAATCATATAGAATGGTGGAGAGAAATTACAAAAGAAAATATACAACCTATTATACAGGTTGCCGCAGGAAGAAAATTGCCAGATATATGGAGAAAGGTACTAATATGTCCAATTCTTAATAAGGGGGATAAGACCATGTACGATAATTCAAGGGGTATTGCATTACTAGATACTGTGATTCGTATGAATCATCAGAGTTTCCTTGAAACATATACAGTGGCCTGTATTTAGAAAAAGGAGACTGAATGACAGATAAAAGTACTCACCTCTATCCTGGTCCATGGTTGTAAAGGGTGCCCTTCTGCTATTTGCTTCTGGACAAATAATTCACAGCGCGAAAAAACCCGAAGATGTTTGTGATTAAAAACCAATAGGTCGTAGACCGTTATTTTATTTGAATCGACGAAGAATTTTGTTTGCTCTATCGATATCGGTATAATAATATCTGCTCTCACATTTATAGCCGAAATCGTTATCTCTCTGTCTTTATGCCGTCGGTAGTACTTTTAAAAATTAACTATACAACTTGTCCTTGCAAATGAAGGTGATAAGTATCATATTCATGTTTCTTTCGGGACAACAACAAGATATTTCAATGCAATACTCTAATATTAAAAATGATTATCGAGTATTGAACATTCCACCCACCAAAAACAGGCTTGTTTATTTCGCTGTAGTCAAATGAAAAATAAAAAAATTATCAAGAAAACTATTGAGAATTCTACTAAATTGAAATTATTAATATAAGGTAGATTATTTATCAAGTTATTGCCCTGACAATGAGTAAACTGTTTTGCGTCTTTAACGTTACTACTTTGATTATCACATCTTTTCCGGGATGTAATATTACTACACGTACCAGAGACCAATTAACAGGGGACCTAAGTTCATATTTTATTAGAACCAATGTATTTATTCGTTATATTTGATAGTGATTTAGTGCACTTACTACGATGCTGTAACGTATGCAAATATTCTTGGCTCCAGCGTTTCCAAAAATCGATATGCATTTTTTGCAACATTTGCCATCCTGATAAACGGTTAATTGGACAGGAGATAAATCTTGTATAGCATAATTTGGAAGGGGCTCCATGGTCAGAAAATGTCCTGGAGTTAAGGGTGCAAGATCGTTGGGATCTTCGCTAATAGCCGTGAAGGGCCGTGGATTTAAGGTGACTCAATTTGTGTTAAAAATGTAGAAAGTACTTCGAAAGTCACAAGTTGGTCCCCTATGACTCGATACAAGTTTTTTTGCACTGATTTTACACCTTCACGTCTATTAAAATGGAGTCATTTGGTAGGTTAAGATGTCATTTGATTGAAAGCCACTCAGAAGCTTGTTCAGGAAAACAATTAATTGAATGTAAGAGCCTCCAAAATTAGTGCCATGGTCCGAATTAATATCGGACCCTCGGTCTCTACGGGCTATGAAACGGCGAAAGCTTGCAAGAAGTGTATCTGTAGACAAGTCCAACGAAAATTGTAGGTAAATAGCCTTGGATGCACGACAAACAAATAAATATATATGCTTTAGATACCTTTGTACCTCGATATCTTCCCATCGTAATTGAAAACGGTTCAGCATAAGCAAGTGAAACTTAAGAAAATGCTTTCATTTGGGAAACCCGGAACGAGGGAAGATAAGCCATAAACAGTACGTAAGATAGAGGTTTAGGCCGTAAACATTTTATACATTTGGATATACATGTAAAAATTGCATTACGAGAAGAAATTACCCAACAATATTGTAGAATTAAATGTTGTAAAATTTTAAAACCAGGATGAAGATTCTCCCGATGTATCTGTTCTATAAGGAAACCAGAAAATCGATGGTTTTTAGGCAACAAAATAGAATACTTAGCGTTGAAAGAAAGAGATGATTGTCTCAGCCCACCAGCCTCCCTGAGAATACCTAGCTTATTTATAAAAGGTGCTAATTTTCTAAAATGTTCAGGTAGGGCAGTATCTTGTTTGCAATTACGAATAATGTTGTTGAGACTTTCCGTTTGAACGTTTTTAATTATGATTTGAAATGCGGTTCCGGCAAAAGAAAATCAGGACACTGTCACCAAAATTTGTGTTCAAGTAATTGGACTTAAACCACGAGAAACACAATCGTCCGGGTTTATTTCAGAAGGAATATATCTACAAGAGGACATAGATATTGTTTCTTGAATAGAAGCAACTCTGTTAGCTGCCAATGTTTTCCGCTGATGGGGTGAAGAAGAAAGCCACGCAAGAGTAACTTGCGAATCTGAGTTAATAGTTAAATGCTTAGCATATGCGATTCTAATAAAATTCAATTCTAAGCTGGATAGTGATACTACTCGAGATATTGCAGAAATTGAGCGAATTAAAACTTGATTATCAGAACTTATATATCTGAAATAAATTACACAACCATACCCTTTCGTGCTAGCGTCGCAGAAACCGTGTATTTCTAGTCGAATAACTGTCTTGGGAATGAGCATTCTTGGTAACTGAACTTGAGATAGGTTGGGTAATTCATATTTAAATCGATCTCAAAATGCAACAATGTCATCAGACGGTTCACCATCGCAGCCCAATTTCGATAACCAAAGCAATTGAATGATATATTTGGCCATAAAAACTAGCGGTGCGATGTACCCCAATGGGTCGAATATTCTAGACGATTGTGACAGGATACTACGTTTCGGATATTTTGATTCAATAGAAGTGAATTTATAGGAACAAAACATCTAAATTGGAATTCCATTGGAATACGAGGACTTTTACGAATCTAGGACCTTCATTATCAAAAATAAGAGGTATTTGAGCATCTGTTAAAGGAACAGCCGATAATACAGCTGGATGATCCTCCTTTCTTAATAAGCTTAATTAGGTCTGATTGAATATTTGAGGTCGATTTGGCAGAATATGCGCCACTTACAATAATTTCAACATAAATTGACTCCTTCAGTACTTCCGAGGCTAAGGGAGGATTTTTTCGTTCGAGAGTAGCTAACTCTTTTAAAGTTCTAACAACCAAAAATGTAGCTGAAGAGACTCCAAAAGTTATCACATTAATGGTATACCCTATACTTGCGTCTTTGTTTGGAAAAAAATAATCGATAAGTCTTGATGAAGCTTAGGACCAGTATATAATGTATCGTTTAACCTTATCCACTTTGTATCTTTAGCACTAGGATCAAATACTACTAGAATCTTGGTAGAGACGCTATCTGACATTAAAACACAATGATGAGGTGAAACATAGTTTGAAGAGGATTGAAAACTGAAATGTCATTTTTTGTTTGACGTTTAACCTTTGATGGTTCAATATTTTTGATTAAATTTGCAATTTGTAATTTCTTATAATGAAAATTATTTGAATTAGATTTTAAAATTTTTTCTGATTCTGTAACTAATATTTGCTTAAGCTTATTCGTAAATTTTGGTGATATGCTGTACTTTAAACCTTTATTTAAACTTTATATATCACTATTTTTAAAATAAGTGCCTGAAAGGTTTTCAAATAGTGGTGCAAAGTGTGTTGGTATATAAGTACTTACAGTTTCGTGATGTTTAGAGTATTGAAGTTTATGTTGTGTGTGTTCAAGTTTCTGTAGTTTTTGTACTTGTTTCTTAAATTTATTGTGATAAGAAATAAGAACTGGATTTCCTTGAAGAGTTAGAAATTAGAAGCCCCTAAGAGACCCACAATATGGAATCGTCAATGAACAGATAAATCTAGGGAGCTCTCCGCTTTTAAGTTGTCTTCTTAAGTGGTAATTGTGAATATCAGCAGATACAGTATTCCTGGTTTTCTATATCATTGCAAGTTATACTGATCTTGAATGAGAAGAAGATATTCAGGATATCTGTATAGGGCGAATAACATCTAAGCTTTGATATTTGTAATACCATATCGTCTGCTTTTTTCAATTAAATCAATCACAAGATCTAGCCAAAAATAATTATTAAACATCAGGTAGGCGTCACATGAAATTTAATTTCTGTTATTCTGACGATGATGGTAATATCGAAACAATTGTCAATTTTTCAGAATTTCTACCATTTTTTCAATATATTGTGAAATTATTTAGAAACAATTAGTTTCATGTAATAGCATATGTAGGTATACTCTACTGATCAAAATTACTGTGAGATATTGTGATAAATTTGTTTCACTTCAAACTCAAGCAGTCTATGAATTATGTACCTTTCACTTTCATTATTATTGATTGCTTTCTGCATTTTTATAGTTCTTGAATACGACATAAAATACTCCATTAAAATCCTTGTGATGTAAAAAAACTGGCTGACCAGTATAAAAACTAATTAAAGTTATTTAAAAACATGCAATTTCGCTGTCAAAAAAATTTTGCATAAATTACATTTTCAAACTTATCTGATAACGAAATTTCTAATAAAATTGTCGATAAAACACAATCCTTTTCACTCTAGATGTGATTACGTAATTTATATCAAAATGGCCGGAAGTTGTAGTCACTAAGCGTGATTTTCTGTATACTAAATTGTAACCTATCCATTTCCCTACAGGAAAATAACATGTCGGGATTGTTATTTTCAGGTAGTTAATTATTTATTGGCTACTTTATTTCTTGGACTTTAAAAATAAATTCAAATCTACGAATTTTGAGCAAAACTGTTATTTCTAAATCTTTTTCTAACATGAAACTTTTCCTGCCGAACCAGAATTATGTAAATTGACATGTTAAAAGGTCAGGTATGTTTGCTTGTATATGATTATTGGTGAGCCGTGATCACATCATTTAAGGTTGGTTATATTTTTTTCAATTCATGCAACCACTCATTTATTTTGACTCTAGTTTTCATTGACGATAAATTTTCTTAATAGGTACTCGACTCTAGTTATGTAAATTCATTTCCTCGATCATGTTACATTCTTTTAGTTCAACGTGTTTAAGGTGTGCTGAGTATTCATTAAATTTTACATAATGTGAAACGAACACATGTGACTTCATGCTACTTTGAAACATATATATTACGTCTACCAAAAGTCTTGTTAGCACATTATATCAGATTATGACACAATCTTTAATATATCCATGCAACAGTCTACGAAACTATACAATTAGTCCGTTGAAAACGAAATAAAACTCCTTCAACATTTTTTAAATCACACCATTTCACCATTCATATCTTGATTACGACGCTTCTTTCCGATCTATTGCTTATGTCACAAATATAAACCGTTGGTCAATACTGCATCAGCTGTTCAATGCACTTCAAACTCCGATCTCTGCTGATTCGTTCTTCCCAACTCTAATTTAGCAAAGCCATTTTTGCATTCAAGATTGTGAATTTCCCACAATAATATGTTCTGCAATAGTTTTTTCACTTAATTATCTCTATCTCTCACACCTTCCAATATAGTAATGTTATCCATTACAATTTGAGACAGTCTGTACATTCATAAGAACGGCCTTTATTTCGAAGTGTCTGGTGAACGTTAAGTTGGGTAACAGATGTTTTCTTTTTCAAGTACTAATACATAACATTCTTAAGTTGCGCATAAAAAGCAGCGATTTGTTACTGGTATTTTGTCGGAGAGAAAGCGCTATTCAAGAATACGGGTTGTAGCTATTATCACTAATTGATATCTGGTAAAGTTGATATATCGTCATATAATTTCACTTAAAACGATTAAGTCTCTAATAATAACTATAATTGTATAATTCCAAAAAAGCAAAAGTATAGTTTAATTATTTTACGAAAAGTGATATCAAAACATCAATAGCATTTCAATTCCTACAAAATACAATAAAATGAAAAGGTTCGCCACAATAAACCCAACATATACTCAACAATTTTTGTTTGCTGCCATATTTCATCAGTCATTTCTGTTAGGAATATCCTCGTCAATTTGAAACAGCTGCTATATTTTTCTATCAAAGCGAATTCCTTTTAAGTAACTTATTTTTGCTGACATTCTAGTTCTCTTTTACGTTTGAATCTCTTGGAGAGATGCTTTAGAATTCGATCCTTGCTTACATCCAAAAGTGGAGAGGACACGATAGGGAAGGAGAGAGATATCCTTCAGCTGACAGTTATTTAACCTCGTGATGGATATTCAACGTTGAAAGTGGCCACAATCCACAATCGATACGTTTTATATGTTTTCACAAAATACGTTGTACCAGCCTCACACAATAAAGCAATATCCAGATGGAGGGTTTTTTGTCGATTGGCTCTTTTACTGGATTAAGTAGATCCAATAATACAATTATAATGGGTTTTATAAGAATGCCGTTTTATAAAAATATGATGTGATCATTATTGAGGATAAAGGAACTTTTGTTATTTATTTTAAACAATAAACGGGTGGGATAAAATTTAAACACACGGTATGGCTACTTACTTAATTTAATTATTCATTACTCTATTCACTACTTATATACACAGTATATTCACTTAAACTAATTTATATGAACAGTTCACCAATTTATATTCACTTATTCACTTGTTTATCTCACAATGTCAAAATATCAACTAAACTAACTCTTCCTGATCGGTCCCTTATATATTAGTGCCTTTTTCACTAGATAATTCTAGATTGCGGCTTACATAAAAGCAAATGGCTTTCTGGCATTTTCTAGATAAGACTGGTCACAAAAACAATGTCTGGATAAGATAATCACAATCGTAGACAGTTATAAAAAAACCCTGCATATCCGCCATAATTTCAACTTTCATACCTGGCTTTGACAGATTCTCATTTAGGGACAATACCAGTGTACTGTTTCGTAACATTACCCCCTCCTTAAATGGAAGTTCCTCCTGGAACTTTTGTGCAGCCGAGAGCGGATGTTTGAATCGGCACCTGGCCCCATTTCTAAACTTTCCAATCTTATGGAAATAGCAGGGCACAGTCTTCATCGGATACTGATAACAGGGGTTGTAGCTGCAAATTAATATCTGCACTCCGGTATCTTGAAAGATGATCTCTACCATGTACCTGGTGATTCGCTAATCCAATGGGTTACTCGCTATCTCAGGCATAGCCAGTTTCTTCACGCTGGATTCCAACACATGATCTCGTAGTTTTCGAAGTGCCTCTCACACATCGCGGTAGGTAGAACGATCTTGAAATTCATTTTTAGTTGCCACGTAGAAGACGTACCGCGAATTATGTTTCAGTGTCTTGCCAGGGGCTGGAATCTGGTCTTCAAGTTTTTCTAATTGCCCGAATTTCTTTCGAAAGACGGATGTCAACCCTCGGGCTTTCTTGAGACGGGCGGGGATGTTGTATGCCAGTGAATAATCTTCCGGGTGAGTGAACAAATCTTGTCGTTGTTCTGAAGTAACTCCATATCTAGCTTTCCCGATACCTCCATACGCGCCCATAAATTCATCGAAGGTAGGGTCAGATATATATCGAATATGGTTTACTCATTTCTCTAGGCCATGGTCTCCTTCGAATGGCGCTAGTCGGTTTTGGTGAACTACTTTTGGTTTTCCGTTGGGGATCTTGCTTATGCGATATATAACATCATTGATCCTTTTCTTGATTAAGTGTGGACCTTCCCAGGATTTTTGTAATTTTGGTTTTCAAAACCGCCTACTGTGGCCTGCGTGCCATACCGACTTTTCATTCTGTCGCTGGCAACTTGAAGATTTGTTCGAACTAATTCATGAATATCGTCCAGCCTTCTTTTGAATTTGATCACGTAGTCTTCTCCTGATAGATCTTCTCCAGGCCGACAGCCAAATTCCAGGTCACAAGTAAGCCTCATTTCACGTCCAAACAGTATTTTCGCAGGTGTTTCACCCGTGGACTCATTGACGGCAGATCGATAAGCCAATGCGAATAGGGAAAGATACTGGTTCCAATCTCTCTGATGGCTGGAAACCACTTTGGACAGTTATTTTCCAATAGTCCTGTTCATTTCCTCGACCATTCCATCTGACTGAGGATATAATGCTGTCGTCCTGGTCTTCTTCATTCCCAGCTTCTCGCAAATCTCCTGGAGTAGATGGCTTTCGAAATTTTTTCCCTCATCACTGTGGACTTCCAAGGACACTCCATATCGGCTGATAAATTCTTTCATCAATACATCCGCGACAGTTGTGGCCTCTTGATTCGGGATCGCGTAAATTTCAACCCCTTCGTGAAATAATCCATTATAACCAGGATGTATTTACCACCATTTTCTGTCGTCGGTAATGGTCCAGCGATGTCTAAAGCAATCCTTTCGAAAGGGCTTCCAACATTATACTGTTTCATGGGTGCCTTTCTCTTGCGATGTGGTCCATTACTCGTAGCACAAGTCGTACATTTCTCACCTTCACAAAGTCGGAGCTGTTCATCCAATAAAACCTTTCACGGACTCGCTGAAAGGTTTTCTTCACTCCTAGATGACCTCCCGATGGACTGTCGTGTAACTTCTTCAGTACCTCAGCTACTTTCGTTCTAGGGATAACTAGCTGTCTCCTCATCTCGGAACCATCATCGTTTTCAAGGACTCTTTTCAACAGCCCTTCTTCCAGGACAACGTAGTCCCACTGAGCCCAATATGCCTTGATTTTCGGTGAAAATCTTGACACTTGTTGCCAGGTAGGTCGCCGATTTTGTTCCTTCCACTGCAGAATCTTCTTTAGGCAAGGATAATTCTCCTGGTCTTCTCTGATCCTGGTGGGTGACCATTCTTCATTGACATCACATCAGCTGTATGTTCACCCCTGTCTGATTTCCCATGTGACTAGAGTTCTTGGTTTACAGGAATCTTGGGGCGCTTAGACGGACTGCGTACGTGCTCTAGCTCGCCACACTCCCGGAATTTGATCTTCTTCAGAATCTTGTCTACCATACCTTTCAACAAGTTGACGATCTGGTCAAGTCTGTCATCGTCACCTTCTTCCTGTATGGTCCTACCTTTGTTGTATCCCGAAGCCATCGTGGCTGCTTCATATTCAAGAGCAGCTGTCAATGCGTCGACTAATGTTTTCGGATGAGCTAAACCAAGCGTCCTCTGCATATCGGGGTCACGTAAGCCATCAATAAAGGCCTGTATGCCCAGACATTCCAGCATGTTCTCTGGTGCTGACGGATAAGCAAATCGAACGAGTCGGGCAATATCCACTTCATACTCTTGAAAAGTTTCGTCACGGTTTCGCCTTCGATTCTTCAGCTGGAACTTGTACAAATGTTCCAAACGTACGTGACCATATCGCATGTCCAACCTCATCTTCAGCTGCTCGAAATCATCCGTTCCTTCAAGCGGTATCGTCTGAAGTACATCTAAGGCATCTCCGCGAAGCGCTATAGCTAGGTTCACTGCTTTCCCCTTATCGGACCAATTATTCACTCTAGCGGCTGCTTCAAACTGTTTTACGTAATTGGTCCTCGACATATTTCCATCGAACGCTGGGGCCTCGACTCGGGTGAAACTGCCAATATCATCTGTCTTGGGTTGTGTTTCTGGCTTGCAGATCACGATCTTCTTTTCTTCTGCTGAAGTGTCTTGTGTTCTTAAATCGGCAATCTTTGTCTCCAACTCCTTGATTTTCTCTTCCATCTGATTTTCCATCGTTGTCATCTTATTCTCAATTTGAGACTTTAGAGACGAAATTTCATTTTCAACGTCAGCGGCAATGTCGTTTTTCATTAATAAGATATCGGAAGATATATCATTCTCCAAAGTAGAAATCTTGTCGTCAATATTAGAAGAAATGTCGTTCTTCATAGCAGAAATATCGTTCTTCATAGCCGAAATCTTCTCGTCCATGTTAGCAGAAATATTAGCAGAAATGTCGTTCTTCATAGCAGAAATCTTCACGTCCATGTTCTCTTCCATGGCAGAAATCTTCTCGTCCATGTTAGCAGAAATTGACGAGATTACGGTGGAAGCCTCGTCATTAAATAAAACTGTTTCTGCATCAAAGCCGTCATTTTCCAGTGCCACTTTAAGTCTTTCTACTAATTCACTTTTCTTACCGGACGTTTCCAACTCATAATCTTCCAATTCTGCTCTTAATTCCGCCTCTTTCAGATCCCTTAATCTCTTGGCTATTTTTACGTAGATATTAATTTATATTATACCACTTCTGACACCAATGTAATGTTTTTGTTATTTATTTAAACAATAAACGGGTGGGATAAACTTCAAACACACGGTATAACTACTTACTTAATTTTTTTAGTCACTACACTATCCACTACTTATATACACAGTTTATTCACTTAAACTAATTTATATAATCACTTAATTTATATTTACTTATTTACTTGTTTATCTCACGATGTCAAATTATCAACTAAATTAACTCGTCCTGGTCGGTCCCTTATATATTAGTGCCTTTTTCACTAGATAATTCTAGATTGCGGCTTACACAAAAACAATGTCTAGATAAGATAGTCACAATCGTAAACAGTTATAAAAAAACCCTGCGTATTCGCCATAATTTTAACTTTCATACCTGGCTTAGACAGAGTCGGATTAAGGGACTATACAAGTGTGTTGTTTCGTAACAATATGCATGGGAAATTTATAAAAATTATCACATTATATTTTTCCATTCACTCGAATTTTAATTGATTACAAAAGTATAAAAGTTTGGATTTTAGTTAAATTTCCCCAATGTTTTAAATTTATATTATTTTGTTTTTCTAGAAAACTGAGCAGCTTCAATTATTATGACAGTTCAACGAATATTATTTCAGAATTTCTTTATCTCGGGTTTGTTTCAGCAGTGTGTATCGAACATGTACCGATCAGTTTTCTATACCTGCTGGAACGCTAAAAATTTTCTTCCTGCGTTTCCTTGGTTTAAAACATAATCGAAGATTATGCACAAAATCTTTGGTTTAATATAAACTATTTGACAAGAGTATAATGGGTTATATATTCAATGAGTATAATAAATTAGTTAGGCTATTAGTTGCTTTATATGTCATTGTTCGTTCACGGTACTAGTTGACGATACAAATTAGAACGTGGACTATATCTTATTCTGTACCGCGAAGATTTTGAATTAGTTATTGAGAAATTGCCATTGATAAGATTCTAAACGATTTTCAAACAATTTACTTGATGAAGAAAAGGGTACTCACCGAATTTGTTCCTGGAGTTTCACTTTCGGTTACCCAAAGGCGTTTAATATTTCTGAATACACAATTGTTTTCCTTGGCTAACTTCACAAATTCAAATTTTTTTTTAGTACACACCAAAAAGTTCAGTTCGTCAGCCATTTCACCACGCACGTTGCTTGTCGCGCTTGCGCGCAGTTCGTTACCCTTTCTTCAAGCCATGGTGTGTGTTTTGAATTAATATAACCGCGAAAAATAGTTTGTGAACCAACATACCGGCCTCCAAAACACACGAATTTGCGCTGATTTGACATGATTAAAAAAAAAGATTAACTGACAACTGAATTTGACGTAAGAATTAAATTTACTAAAGAATAAGTGAAAAGAAAAAAACATTAACATTTAATAAGTAGAAAATAAACAAATTAATCTTCTTCAAATAAAGGATACAGTTTGATGACTGGCCTTTTGTAAATACCGGCAGCCGTACGAACTGTAGCAAATCGCACTTGTCCGTCCGTACCAGGGTGTACATCGACTACCCTCCCGAGTGGCCAATTTAAAGGTTTTTATTACTGTCATTCGAAATAACGTCTAGATCATTGATTTCAACCTCCGAAGATGGATCATTCCATGTATACCGTTGTTGCAACATGTGCAAGTATTCGCGCGAATCTTTTTTCCAAAAATCCGCGTGGAGACTTTAAATAAGCTGCCATCTCGCGAGTCAATTCAGAGAAACTTCCGATAAGTCTGGTTCAGGTATATCTGAGTTATGGGGTTCTAGGGTCAAAAAATGCCCAGGAGTAAGGGATTGTAGATAATTTGGATGTGATGAAGAGGGGGAAAGAGGGCGTGAGTTATCGACAGCCTCGATACGACATGTTAGTGTGGTCATTTCCATAAGTGTTAGTTTTTGTTCGCCTACAACTCGAACAAAATGAGTTTTAAAACGTTTAAATACAGCCTCCGCAAGACCGTTAAAATGAAGGCTTAAAGGAGGGCTTAAATTCCATCGGATTGAAAGTTCACCTGAAGCCTGTTGATTTCGAAATCCGAGAAAGTTACTTCCTTCATCCGTCCAACAATCGAGTACTCTACCGCGCCTAGACACGAATCTATGAAAGGCAGCGATGAAACCTTCAGTGGACAATTCCATGGTAACTTCCAAATGCACACAGTGTGTGGTCTTACAGACAAACACATTGACATATGACTTCACACCCTCGATAACTGTGGGGAATAACGGAAAAAGAGTCCACAAAAATCTATAACCACGCTAGATAAATGTTTTAATTGATTGATGCGGTGAAAGGGCAGAGAGCTCATAATTGGTGGCTTATAAGGTTTAGGATTTGCCCTAAAACATTGAAAACAGTTGGATACGGTTCGTCGAATAGCTCGGCTCTTTTAACTGACAATATCGAAAACTGTTATAAAATTAGATGATGTAAGGTTTTAGGTCCTGGATGCAAATATTGACGATGCGTAGATTCAATAATGATGGTTGTTAATCGATGTCTGTTTGGCAGTAACAGAGGGTGTTTGGCAGAATAGGATAAAAGATTTGAATTTTGAAGTCTACCTCCCACTCTTATAAGCCCCATTTTGTCAAGAAATGGTGAAAGTTTTCTGAAAGGCTAAGGTATTGATTTGTTTTCAGATAGGGTAGCAAAAAAGCTCCAGAAACAAACTTCTTGAACTCGTTTAATAAGAACGAAAAGTGCATTTCTCATTTCCTCTGGACTGCTAGAGGGTCTTTTCTATGTATGATTTTTGGAAATGTTAGTTAGGCGAATTACATAACAACAGATGCGCTGAATTTTAGGAAGATGTGAAGTTCTTTCCAAAAGGCAATCTAGAGAGTTAAGAATGATATTCGTTTCTAAACAAACAGGTGGCTTTTCTTCCAAATTGACATCGATATCCTCAATTTGAAATTGTGTAATTTTGAAGTCGGGCTAATCGTTTTATAGTGACCACAAAAACGAAGGGCCATTCCACCACATTGCGTGGGAAATAAGTTGCGAAGGGTATACCCCCCTAAAAGCTATATCTGCTGCGTTTTGGGACGATGGTATATAATGCCAAAAAGTAGATGGTAGGATTTCTTGTATGTGATTGACTCGATTCGCGACAAAAGTTTTCCAACGATTCGGAGGTGAGGAAAGCCAATGAAGAACTACTTGAGAATCGCAAAATGCATAGATATTTGTGAAAGTTATTTTACCTTCGTAGGTAGACAAAACATACTGGATTAAGTCACTTACAAGAGCAGCACCTAAGAGTTCCAGCCTAGCTAAGGTTTGTATCTTGATAGGTGTGACTCTAGATTGTGCGCATATGAGAGAGATAGAAATGTTTCCTTCCTCTTCTACGTGAAAATAGATGACGCTTGCGTAACCTCTATTCGAGGCGTCGCAAAGTCCTATGATTTGACAAGATTGAGTTTTTGACAGTTTTATTTGTCTGGGCATTTTGAAGTTAGATAAAATTGGGAATTCAGAATGTATATTAGTCCAAGATTCGACGATATTTTGGTTAGGTTTTTCGTTCCAACCTGTATTGGACAGCCACAGTTGTTGCAACAATAAGGGACAAAAAAAACCTAATGGATCGAAAATAGTTCCGATGATAGACAAGATATATCGTTTTGTCGGAGGTTTGTCCTTCATTTGACATTGATATGAAAAAATGTCATTTTTGGGGTGCCACTGCAAACCTAAGACCTTGATAAAATGTGACTCCTCTTTATCAAAGGATAGCGACATTTGGCGGTCCGATTCAGGCAATGAGGCTGCCTCCCAAACAATTAGATAAGTTCCTTTTGAAAAGAAACTGCCTCATATTTGGAAGGGCTAGAAAATAAAGGATAGTCGACGAAAATTGACGCCTTTAGGACGGAACTAGCTCTAGGAAAGCGTTCATTTTCTTGTCCTGCAAGCTCGTTCAAAGGTCGCATTGCAAGGTAAGGTAAACATGTCATCCCAAAAGTGTCAGCTGAGAGTTCCCATTCCGATATCGGATCTTGGCCATTGAATTAAGACGAAAAGCAAGAAGCAACGTGACAATATCCTCTTGAAGTTTTGGCCCTGATAATAACGTGTCGTTTAGGCTGATGTTTCTCGAGCCCTTTGCAGAACAGTCCCAAATGACTCGTAATTTAGCACTTATACTATCTGGTCTTAAGACGCAGTGGTGGGGTAGGTAACATGAAAAATTTGATTTTTGTTGAGAAGGTAATATTAACGACATGTGATTTCAATCAGTCTTTCATAAAATTAAAATAAGAAATATAATTGATTGGTATCGTAAACAATGTCATTCAGGTAGATACCTACATTATAACTCGTACCATAAGTATCAAATGAAAGTCAACCTAATTAAATAAATGAAAAACAGAATTATAAAAATATCAGATATAAGTTTTCATAAAAAAACCTCAGCAGACTAAGGAACCTTTTCCTGGATAATGCTTATCCTGAGAAATTGGTTAACCACATCCTACTCAACTTATCATCTACCATGACTAGTGAGGTCCAAGCAGGTGAAAGACTGGTTCAAAACAATTTATCCAATAACAACTCCAACAATAATGTTGGCAGTGAACTTGATAGCAACCAAGAGATAATTAGGCACGTAAGCCTACCATACATCAGGGATATCACACCTAGGATATCTAGGATATTAAAATCAGTCATACCTATCAAAATAGCTAACAAAACAGTTCTAACAATCAACTCAATATACAGTGATGTAAAAGATAAAACACGTAACATAGTATACAAAATACCATGTAAGAATTGTAACAAGGTTTACCTTGGTGAAACCGCGAGATCCTTAGCCAACATGATAATATCACAGACTATATCCGGGTAGGTGTGCTTTGAGTGAACATGTATTTAATAATGACCATACTATGGACTATGAGTCTGCTACGATTCTCAAAAGAGGATCTATCCTAAGTAACAGATTGTCTCTAGAGATGTCATGCATATTTAAAGAAAAAAATTGCATAAACAAAATAACTGATATTGAACACCTCAGTGTGATATACTCTTATCTATTATGTACCAACATAAAGTCAAAAAATCTGAGTAGCAGTATTATCCATGATGAAATTTAACATAACAATAAACCATAATAATACTAAACAATTGGATAATGCTGACTGTAAGATATACAGAATATAACACTTAGCGTGGGATTCCAAGAATTCTTTCAACACGAAGATCTCCTGGCTGCACTGAGGACTAGTGACAGGGTCGTCAGGGTAGACAGGGGACCCGAGTTGATTTGTCGAGTTCTGCGTTGTGTGTGTGGCGCCGTGGAGGTGTTGCAGCAGTCAATAGTGACAGAATTAACAAACTGTGATACGTCTGGGGGGTGATGCGCATGGGGCAGTTACTCATATAGAATGAATAATACCAACAATGAACGCTTCCTTGGATACTACTAACATCTTACATTACAAAAGCAGTTTCCTGTTTGTGGCGATGACCAGTGACAGAGTTATCGCGACAAATAGGAGAGCTGAGTTCAATTAATCAATGAGCCTGCGTCAGCTGGAGGCTGCATTGAATTCTTCATCTCAGTCTAATGTGAGACAGAGGAAATGAGATGTGGGAATTTGTTGCGGTAGCCAAGACACAAAGGCAAAACTTAATCACACAGACGTTGTTAGCACTTTGATATTCACAAGAACAGACCAACTACAAAACGACATAGCATAAGGCCACAAAACAATTTGACATTGACAAACAATTAGAAAAGGAGAGTGACATTAACCTAACTAAAAGCAAATTGAAAGTAACACGTGTCGGCTCGTTGTCATCAATTTTAATCTGTTGTTATGTGTGTTTTATACAATTTTGGATTAAATATCTTTTTAGTGTTTCAAATGAAACTCAACGTTTCTAGTCAATTCCACAATATAATGAAAAATGTTAAACATTCTAAAAAATTGACAATTTTTTCGATAACTGAATATCATCGTCAGAATGACAGAAGTTACATTTCATTCGATGCCTACCTGATGTTTAGTAGTTATTTTTGGCTAGACCAAGAAGTTACCTATCTTGTGATTGACTAAATATCTGTTAATAGAAAAAAGAAGAAGATGTGATATTACAAATATTGAAGCTTAGATATTATTAGCCCTATTTCGTTGAATATCTTTTCAATCTATAACGAAAGTTTACGCTTCTAAGTAATTAGCTTTGATTTAATATGTACATCATTGGTATAACCTCACAAGGATGTAAGTAAAACTTAAAATTTAACTCTAATAAGTATTGTTAACAGTTGCTTCAACCACTTGTAGCTTCCCTGAAGATGAATATGATAAATATTATTCGAAAGCTTAGATAATCCTACAGAGTATTCTTGATCTTTTGCTGCTGTCTCCAAAAAAAGTGTGATGAGTTTATCCTAACCAGTCAGCATCGACTACCCTTCTACTATATATATAATTTTAAATTAATTATTTGCCAACTGAATAATCAGGATTATTTTTATTGGGTTTGTGGCAATGATACCAAGTGTACTCTTCCAAATATTTATTTTACGAGCTTTCGAATACAATCGTATTCATTTTCAAGTACTAAAAATTATAAAATATGGTCAAAAATTAAAATAAAGGGTATATGAAAACACATTATTTAGCGAGATTGCAGGTAAAGTTGTAATATATATGTATAATAAATCATTTCAAATCTTATCCAAAAATTATTATAAAATTTTAAAAACAATATATGTATTAAATAGTGTGACTGACATTTCTAATAACATCACATCAAACTTGAATTCTATTGACGCTGAAACTGACAATAACCATATGCCAATTTATGTGTCTCTACCATATATTAAATCAGTTACATCAAAAATTTCTGCAATATTCAAAAATCATAATAAAAAAAGTTGGTAACAAGCAACATCTTACTATTATGTCAATCTTCAGTGAAATAAAAGATAAAACACCTACCAATAAACTGGCTAATATAGTTTATGAGATTCCTTGTGATACTTGTGATAAAAAGTACTATGGTCATTCTAAGAGGTCACTTTCCAACAGAAACCACCACGTCAGAATGCGAAACAGATGAAAATGTATCGTCTGGTGATAAATTCGTTCACTCACCTACTACAGCTGATTCTGATAAATTATATGAATATGATGAAATTACAGACAAAGTATTCTGTGGAAAAAGACAAAATGTGAAGAAGAACATTTTTGGTGAGGAAAATACAGAAAATCATGTTTTAGAAAATATGAATGAACAAAATAGAGATGAAGATATGGAAAACCAAACACTTTTGCGTTTCCCCGAAAAGGGAGAGAAGTTCCTTTCAGCTGGATCTCAAATAATGAGCAGCGATAAGAAAACAGCAAACCAAACTTATTTGCACGTGACTGCAGAAAGAGAAGGAAACAGCAACAATAAGATAAAAAAAAACAAAAAAGTTTTTGCTCCAAAACAGAAGATATCGCGTAAAACGCTACGAAACCCTGATGAATGGAAGCGCAGAAAGTCATCAATCCTAAGAAAGAAGGGTTTGGAATATGTTTCTCAGACAGGAAAAGTGATACCACAAAAGAAAATTAGGGAAGATCCAATGTTGTGCAAATGCAAATTACAGTGTGGATCCAAATTCAGCTTAGAAGCTCGAAAATGTATATTTGATAGGTTCTATAAATTAGATAATAACGCAAAAACTTGTATTTTATTCAAAAGCAATGACCTGAATCCAGTTTCTCGACATCGAATTCGTGCGGAAGGTAAAAAGCAAAGTTTGAGGAAGTATTATTTCAAATATTCGGTAACACTCAAAATGAAAAAAGTAACGGTATGCAAAGATGCATTTTGTGCCCTCTACCAGATCGGAGCAAAAAAAGAAAGAAATATACAAAGCCAATTCAAAAGTGGGCAGGCAGTCCCATCTCCTTGTTGTCAGGGTAAACATACAAATAGGCCTCACAAAATAAGTGAGGAAGTAATAGGCTTCATTGTCGATCACATCACAATGTTTCCTTCCGAACAGTCTCACTACTCACGCAATAAAAATGAGAATAAAAATTATCTATCACCATTACTTAATGTGACGAAAATGTATCGTCACGTTTTTGAAACTAAATTCAACCTGTCATTCGGGCATCCGAAAAGTGATACCTGCAGTGTATGCGATTCTGAAGAAGGTACCACTAAACATAAAATAAACTCTACAGTTGCCTTTGAATGTCAGAAAGCAGATATGCAGAAACCACTATTAGACAATAACACCTGATATGTTACTATGGATCTACAGCATACAATGCCGTTGCCCAAGCTCTCAACATCAAAAGCATTCTATCTACGTCAAATGTGGCTTTACAATTTTGGCGTACATTGCATAACTTCTATAGGAACGAAGTCTTACTTTTTTACTTGGACCGAGGACGTAGCTAACTGAGGTAGCTTTGAAATTGCAAATTGCCTGTTCCGTTTTTGCAAGCTTTTGAAAAAAGAACATCCTCACATCAATCGTTTGATTATATGGTCTGATTCGTGCGCCGGATAGAACAAAAATCATTTAATCATTTGCCTATATCAGTACCTGATTTTGAACGGCTTTTTTGAAGTGATAGAACATAAATTCCCGGAAGTTGGACACAGCTATTTGGATTCTGATAGGGACCTGATCAGTATCGCGATATTATCAAGTCAGCAAGTTCCAAAAATAGTATTTGTGTGAATATGGATAATTTCTTTTATGACTTTGAAGAACTCCCATCAAAACTTGGTTTATTTAAAAAAGAGAAGAACAGTTCGAATAACAAGGTATATTTCCGTGATAATGTGAAATGAATTAGAGTGGACGAATTTGGGTGTTATCAGTACAAGACGTGCTTCGATTTGAAGAAGAGAAGGACGGAACATGTAGACAGAACACTGTATAGGCCAACCAGACTCACAACAAAAAAAGGTGGTTTGACTTTAGAAAAGTTAGAAAATTTAAAAGCCCAAATAAAATATGTCGATGCAGATTACAGATGGTTTTATGAGAATGTTCTTCACGAAAACATTGCGCATCCAAAAAAGAGGAGGAAGACGTGCTAATGTTATAATGTCATCACTATTGATTAATTCTACCTTTTGTAAAACTCTTACGTACAAACAAATAAATTCCTTTTCTGTACATGATTCCTTTTTTCACGCAGATTTAGCGTTCTTTATGAATAATGATTGGTGGATAAAGGTCATCTGTCCATAAAAGTAAATATTTCTGGTGAACCATAACTATTTGCGAAATTTCAGTTTGGGTACTTGAAAGTATCGATTATAGTCCCACTGAAACAATTTGACTCAGCAAACTCTTCAATTAGGCAGAAAAGTACTGAGCGAAAACACTAAACCGCATGGTACTCGAAGATGCAATTCTGTGAAATATGACCTTTATCCACTTAGGTCTTCAATTCTAAAGATCAGCAGATAATAGTTTTCCTTGGTTTCCTATATCATTACACAGTTATACTGATCATAAATGGGAAAAGATATCCCGGATATTCCCATAGGGCTGATAATATGTAAGCCTCAATATTTGTAAAATCATATCTTCATATTATTTCTAGTCATATATATTACGTCAATCACAAGATAGACTGGTCTAGACAAATGCAATGATTAAACATCAGGTAGGCACCACATGAAATGTAACTTCTGTTATTCTGACAATGATATTTGATAAGATCGAAACAATTGTCAAATTTTTCATCAATTTTTAATTATATTGTGGAATTATTTAGAAACAGTTAATTCCATTTATAAAAATAACATGAGCAGATTCCACACAGTAAGTGTCGGAACAGTAAATTTCAGGACGACAACTAGATACTATAACAGAATACTAAAATTTGGAAGCAGTTGGAGTAATTTGTTATATGCAGATGACATGGTATTGATCTGGTATTGATCGCAAATTCAAGAAATAAAATGCAGGAATTCTTAATCATATGCAATAAAGAGGTTGGAAGAATAGAAATGGAGATAAACATAACAAGACGGAAGCTATGATATATGCAATAAATGAAAGAAATAAATTTGGCAAAAAGGTAAATAAAAGGAATGTAAAAGATAACATTTCAGAAAGAGTATCGGCATATGAATATCTAGGTATAATCATCACATAGGACAGAAAAATAGACAAAGAATTAACATACAGAGCCAATAAATCATTGAAATTATACTATAAAATAAATAAAACTATCCTAGGCCATAAAAAGTTAAATATTGCAAGAAAAAAAGATACATAATGTAGTAAAAATTACTACTCAAATATTTGGCCAACATAGAATTGGTAATTAGGAGAAAGCACTGAACTAAAATAGAAACCCTTGAAATGAAACATTTAAGAAAAGTAGAAGGAGAAACGAAATGGGACAGAATACAGAATAAGTAATGAACACATAATAAAATGACAATGCAAACATCAATAATTAATATAATAATAAATACACAGCTAGGAAAAAGTAAAAAGGAAGACCCAGATTGACCAGGTAGAGGAAATAGGACGGAATGAAAGGAAAACTCTGGAATATATGGAAATTCTTGCCAGAGATCGAAAGGCGTAGGAAAAATGGGTAGAAGAGGACACGGAGTCCCAATGCGACGCCTGAAAAGGCATAAGGACAAGCCAGAAAGATAGATTATTTTTAATATTACATAATTTCACTAGATAACAGGGAAAAGTATCTAATGATGTTTGAACATTACGGCTAGTTTGTCCCTGATTTCAAGGCAATATCGAAGATATTTTTATACTTCGTCCTAAACATATTAAAAAATTTATGAAGATCAAAAGAATAGTATGGAAATCAATAATGAAAAACTAATTTAAAATTTCAACTCTGGAGTCCTCTATTTCGGAAATGAGGACCTGCATTAGAAAAGTGCGTATAAAGTATTACAATGATTTTGGATGAACCTTTAAGCTGAATTATATAGTTTGACGGACTGTAAGCAGATACCACACGTTGACGCACGGTCTGTAGAAATGGTTGAATTTCTAAATAGACGGAACGGAAATTTTGCGCATGGCAGAGGTCACGTAAAATTACTCGAGAGTTAATTCAATATAACCTAGAAATTATACAAATCAGAAACATGTGTATTTTGTGCTTCAAATTTGTATTATAATATTCTAAATATTTATGGTTTGAATAATAATTGATTTTAAATCCATTATGGATTATGAAATACATGAAGGTATGCTTCTTGGCGCCGTAACAGAAAGAGAATTCTTACAATTATTTTTTAAAGATGAAAACTGCCCGCTGATATCACACAGAATTATTTCCTTTAATTGGTCGGACGCAAGAACGCACTGTAAAAACATAAAAGTTGGCCAACTCTTTCGTTGCAGTCCGTTTCACTTACGTTACGTCAAGCGCTTATGTTCATTTATAAACAAGATACGTACGTTCCATAGTTGATCATTTCACAGTGCGTCTACGTTTACATTCCGTCATACTGTAAATCCAGATTTTTACGCTGTCGACCTTTTCCAGTGACACTCTAATTAACGCAACTTCATTTTAAAATTAAGGTAATATTAGCATGTGCCATATTTTTATCTCCGGAAATTATGAGTATCAACATTAATACGTATTTCTACAACTAAATACCATTTTCAAAGATCTTCAATAATTTTATTAGTATTTAATGAAACCAACATAACGGAGGATTTTATTAATTCAATATAAATTTTTTATTGCTAACGTGCCATTACACTGCCGTTTATGCTCTTAGGCACACTCTCGCATTGCTTATATCGGCAATTAATGGCCACATAAACATTTAATGCACATCGTCAACGATATTACTTTAACGTTTTGATATGTTACATACGAAATTACAGCATAATAAAATAAACTGCTAAACATAATCTTTAAACGGCTACAACTGTACGTTTTCAAGTATACGTTTTCTAAGTATACATGCGCGTAGTCAGCAGTTCTTTCTCCAAGGGACTAATTGCATTTTGAGAAGATAAAAATATTTTGCCTGTTCCCACTATGGTAACAAGACCATTGTTAAATTGTTTTCAAGCGGGTAAGTTGATGCACTTACCACCCATGGGTGATAAGTGAGTTCTAGTCATGCAAGTAATAAAAAATTATGTTGATCTATAAGCTGTCAATATTATCTTATATCTATAAGTATACTACAATTATTGCAATTTGTAAAAATATTGATAAAATTAGGATAGCTTCCTTCACGTTTATTTGTTTGCAGATTTTACTCCAGCTGGTCTGACAACAGAGGCTCAATACTGTCTGACTGATCCCTACAGATGAAGTGTCGTTTTGCATAATCTTGTTAGCTACTTCATTTTTGTTATATATACTGTTACATAACTTTCTGCAATCGTCGCATATTTCCACCCACCATGTCTCTTGATCGCTAAAACATCCAATCCTGTATTAGCTAGTAACGTTGCTGATGTTATCCTGAAATAATGCCCGGTATATGCTTCATGATTCAAAAACTGCTTGTTAGGAATTGTGGACATAGTGTTCTTACCGACTGGTTAATTACAGAATCAGTCTGATTGATACCGCATAAGGAATCGTAAATTGTCAGCGTTAATCTCTAACCTATTCGTTATATATTTCCTAACAATTTCAAGATGACAAACACTGCCTGGAAGAGAAGAATTGTAAATGTACGTGACACACCGTTTTTAGAATTTGGAATAGTAACAACATTAATGTCATTGTTATGATTGACGTTCTCCACCCTAAGTTTGCATAATTCATCAGACCGACATTCGCCTGCAATGCCTAAGACTGCTACTACCTTCATAAGCAAATTTGTGTTATCAGGTGCTTGCAGCAAAAAATTATTCTTCTCTTTGTGTTGTATGTAATGTTGGAGTATTTCATGGCAGGGTCGATGTAGATAGTTGTTAAGACGGATAACGACCATAAGTTTCACGATGATTCCGTAAAATAATGTGGATGCGGACTTACCCCAATCTGGATTGGACGGTGGAAATGAACCATCTCAACAAATAGCACTGGGTTTTATTCACACACTAAATAACACCTAGAATATACTGATACATGACAAAAATTACTACGAACGGTCTAGTTCAACTCGTAATTTATATTGTGATTCATTAGTTACGATAACAGAATAGAATATAATGTTAATGTCGTTCAGATGTTTACAATCCTTATTCAGCTATTGCATTATCTTCTATCGCGGGCCTTGAGCGTGGAGACCGGATCGAGTCCAGTAAATTTTAATACCCATATGCTTATACGAGGACTGTCCAATAAATTTTGATTTTTTATGATGATACGAGGACTGTCCAATAAATTTTAATTCCTATATACGTATACGAGGACTGCCCAATAAATGTTGATACTTTTATGACTATACGAAAAATGTCCAATAAGTCATGATTATTTTATGATGATACGAGGACTGTCCAATAAATTTTGATTCTTTTATACTTATACGAGAGCTGCCCAATAAATTTTAATACTTTTATAATTATTTTATGTTGATAGGAGGACTGCCCAATAAGTTTTAATACCTATATACTTGTACGAGGACTGTCCAATAATTTTTGATTATTTTATGATGATACGAGGACTGTCAATAAATTTTAATTCTCATATACTTATACGAAAATTGCCCAATAAATATTGATACTTTTATGACTATACGAGGACTGTCCAATAAGTTTTGATTATTTTATGCTCATACGAGGATTGTCGAATACGTTTTGATTGTTTTATACTTATACGAGGACTGCACAATAAATGTTGATACTTTTATGATTATACGAGTGCTGTCCAATAAGTTTTGATTATTTTATGCTGATACGAGGACTGCTCAATAAATTTTAATACTGATATGATTAAATGAGGACTGTCCAATACATTTTGATTTTTTATACTTATACAAGGACTATCCAATAAATTTTGATACTTGTATGATTATACGAGGACTGTCCAATAAGTTTTGATTAATTTATGCTGATACGAGGACTGTGAAAGTGAAACTTCCAATGCTATAAAAAGAGCTAAAAAGAAAAAGAAATTGTGAACGTCAAAGTGTAAAACTCTATGCAATAGCTTTACCGCGGCAGTCTCCGAGTGCCACACGTCTTTTTTTGTAGTAAATATATTTGTATATTGTTTTAAAATACGTTTTTACGAGTAGTTGAATTATATTGTAAAGTGTATTATGTTCATGAAACATATTATAAAAGTACACAAATGTTCGAGGTGTATCAACAGTGACAAGGCCTGAGTTCATATAAGTTCGTAAGAATAATTTCAGACCTTAAGAGTTGATAACAATCACTTCTTGTTAAAACACTCGATTTCTTAGGTTGGTGGCCGTCATTCTTCCATTTTAGAAATGGTCTTAGTTTGGGCTATTTTGATATATCAGTGTTTTAATCTATGAATAAACTTCATATGAATTGGAAACCTTAGCAGTCGTAAAATCAATAAAACGATTTAGAATGTACCTACATGATACTCATTCTAAAATAGTTACGGATTGTAGCGCTGTGCGAAGCACATTTGTGAAAAAAGAATTGGGCCAAGAATAGCCCGTTGGTGGTTAGCTATTCAAGATTACGACTTTGAGATTGAACAGCGCTCAGGGTGCAGAATGTCACATATAGACGCTCTAAGTCGAAACCCTGAAAATATTTTAAAAATTGAAATTGATGATTGGGCACTAACAGTACAAATGCCAGACGAACAAATTCGAATAATTCGCGAAAAATTAAAATCGAACACAATGGACCAACAGATAAAATCGACATATTGTCTGAAAAATGACAGGGTTTATAGGAAAATAATAAATAGTGAATTAAGACTTGTAATTCCAAAAATATGTAGGTTTAATATAATGAGAAAATACCATGACGAAATAGGCCATATTGGCTTGAAACGGTGTGAAAATAATAAAAAGTGAGTTCTGGTTTCCTAAAATGACGAGATTCATAAAAAAATATGTTTATGCGTGTATTGACTGCGCATTTAAAAAAAGCCAATATGGTAAAAAGGAAGGTTTCCTCCATCCTTTACCTAAATCGAAGGAACCCCTTTGTACATGGCATATTGATCATTTAGGACCTTTGTGTAAAACAAACAGAAATTAGGCATACATTTTTATGATCGTCGATTCATTTACTAAATACTCATTTGCCACGCCAACTAAAACGACAAATTCAAAGGAAGTTATTTATTGTTTAAAAGATTCATTTAGTATGTTTGGAGTACCAAAGTGAATTATTGCAGATCGTGGCAAAGCCTTTAAATCCAAAACATTTAAAGAGTTTTGCGACGAACGAAAAATTAAATTAGTTCTAAATGCAGTATCTTCACCTCGTTCAAATGGTCAAGTCGAACGTTATAATCGTACTCTTTTAGATGGTATGAATACAAGCATAGAAAATGAAAACTAATGGAATGAACAACTACCGGATGTTGTCTGGAGAATAAATAATAATATTAGTGAAAGCACAGGGTACACCCCTCATACATTATTGTTTGGTTTTAGTAGATAAAGACCGTCACGGAAATTTATATTAAGATGACATAAATTCCCGAAAATAGGGAACAAATTGCAGAAAATGCTTAACAAAAAATGGACTTACAAAGTAAGGAAATGAGAAAGCGGTTTGATAAAAAACTAAAAAAAAATACCAAATACAATATAGGAGATTTTGTTCTTTGGCGCAGAGCTAAAAAAGACCCCAAAGATGCTAGCCGTAAGACAGGGGTAAATATGGAGGGCCTTACAAAATATCGAAAGTTTTTGAAAACGATCGATATGAAATTGTCGCCCTCAAAGGAATGAAAGGTTACCGACGATACTCGTCAGTAGTGGCTGCAGATATAATAAGAAAATTTGAATCCGGCGCTATAATCGAATCTTATACGTCTTCAGATTCTGATGTGAATAGCACGGATGGATTAATTGATTTATTAGAGTCGTAATAAATTTAAACAAAAAAAAAATGGAACACCATGTAAAACAAGATGATCGTTTTGAAAAGTATGGAATACCATACCGAAACATGTTCACAAGATATAACCCTAGTGAATAATTACTTGTGAGTAATTTGCTTAAAAAAATATATTCAACAATTATTTGATATATTATACTGATTGATAATGGATCACCTTATCAATGAAGTTGAATAATAATAATGGAAAAAGTTGATTTAAATATTTTGTGTGAACTTTTATACCTACAAATTCTTCTATATTACAGAACCAAGAAGAAACAATAAAAAGGTTATGAAAACCTACCCACCCAGTCGACTCGCGAGGACGCTCAGTGAATAGGATGGCCGAATGTTATGCATTTGTTACCCTTTAAGTAGATTCGATATACCAAGCCATATTATTGTTAGACACTGTACATCAGACAAAGAGGCATTACTTATATTCATTCACATAATCCATAAGTTGAATTATAATTAATTCTCTTTAGTTAATTAGTATCAAATAGTATGGATCCATATTATATTTTGTTAAGTAAATAAGTTAGTGGATAATATTTAAAATAAAAGATGTGTTGTATTTTTATAAAAACAAGTATGACTAAGCGCATATCAATTCGATAACAGAAAGAAATAAGGTATTGGATATTTTTAAGCAGGCATTATATTGAGTTACGGCGAGAGAAACAGTTGTAAAATTATTAAATAGTGGTTTTTGAAGAATATTGTAATTATTTCAACACCCGTGTAATAAATTTTATTTTCTTGGTTCACTATTACCATCGTGTTTCTTGAACTATCGACTTGAACATTGGCAGCTTTACGATTTTTGGTACTATCAAAATGATTATGTTTATCCTTTTTATGTTGGTCTCATAGGGCGCTATTAACAACCTGTCACTATGAAAAATTAGATCATAACTTTTCACCCTGTATATCTAACGATAAATCGGTTTTAAAGTCTAAAAGAACAGCCAGTTTTACATCAAACATATATTCTTGTTCTTTTTCGATATTTTAATTTGTTTTCAGGAAAAGACGATTTAATGCAGATTATGTTTTGATCCCAAATTTATACTAGTTTGTTGTGTCATCTAAAACAATATATTATGTTTGTTTCATTATCTCAGTTTCAGGGTTTTTTATAGATACAAATTAATAGGTCATAGTATAATTTTTGTGTTGTTTGTTTTCTTTTACAATGGCTTAGGTGAAAAAGGATCTTTCTGTCCCAAAAGTGAAAATAGCGCTCCAAGAACTATATCGGTTGATCAGGAAGAGGGAGTTTTGGTTAGATTGTACGTAAATCCAGGTGTAAGTACTCATCGTTTAAGTACGAAAATGGGCATAAGTTACCCACCGATTTGGAGAATTTTGAACATAGAGAAGCTCCGTCCGTGTCACTACATTCCAGTGCAGAATTTGTTGTCACAAGATTCTCACGCCCTTCTAAGGTTCAGTCACTTCTTGAAAGAGCAGCAAAATATCAAACTTACTTTTTTAAATGATATTTTCTTCACTGATGAGGCAACGTTCACACGCCGTGGAGTTTTAAACTGGCAAAACGACCGTTTGTGGCCCATGCCGTAAAGGAAATACATTTTCAGCGTAAATTAAAAGTAAATATTTGGTGCGGTGTCATTCCAAATAATTTTGTTGGACCTTTTCAACTCTCACCTACTCTAACCGACACATCGTACTTAAATTTTATTCAACAAAATCTATGCATGCATATTTTTCTCGGCCGGTGCGTGCGTTTTTCTCCATCATTGGATTTGTGGTAGCAGTGAATTTGCTTGACCACCTAGAACCCCCGACTTAAATCCAATGTATTTTTCGTTTTGGGCACAGATGTGTATAAAAAACTGCCGATGAATTCAAGGGCAATCAAAAAGTATTATTTAGAACTCGACTGTCTCTCAGAAACAGGATTACAAAATGTATCGGTGCACACTTACAACAAATGCTTTAGGCTCATATTTCTTAGTTTTTGTTTTGTCATTCTTGTAAACTTTCTACATAATAATAATCTTGTTTAAAAAACCTTACAAGCTTTTTCATTCGAAGATTAAAACATCTTCTTCTGCTACCTGTTTCCTTAATAGGCTCGAGCCTGTTCCATCTTCGGGTGCCTCCTCACTTTATATCCAGGTTATCACTCCATTTCTTCCTTGAACTTCCAATACTCCTTCGGCCGTTTGGGTATCTGTCTCGTACAATCTTTGCCAGTCTTTTTTCTCCCATTCTACTTATATGGCTATACCATTCTTTTTTCCTTTTCAGTGTCCATTCATTTATGTTCTCTATATTACAGTTTTGCCTGGGGTCTGTACTACGTTGTCTGTCCCATAGTGTTTTTCCTGTGATATCACGGACTATTTTCATTTCACATGTTTCCATCAGTCTTTTGTCCTTGTTGTATCAGGTCTTGTTTCCGCAGTGTAGTGTAACCTATAGTTTCGCGTTATCCACTTTTACTTCAAAACTGGAAAAGATAGGTTCTTCGGTTGTCCCGAGTCTTCAACCTTTACGGCCTTCGGCTAAACTGATATGGAGACGGTGATGGGTAAAACAAACTCTTCCCGGAATTCCACAAAAAAAAGATGGTCTAGGGCGCCAGCTATGTTTCTACGCCTGGCCTAAATCTGCTTCCAATTTCCGCTAACCCAGCAAGAGAAAAACAATAACAAGACCAACCTTCAAACTTACCAACTTTATTTCGAGAACAACTATGTTCAAACAGTATAACGCACGATTCAACATAACAATGTTAGACTAAAGTATTTGACAGATTATTACTAGGTTCGCATTATGTAAAACTTTTAAATTAATATCCGTTACATCCCCTCCCGTAAATTAACATGAAGAAATGAAATGGTTAAATGTTAGGCTAGAAATTAAAAATAAATATATGTAAAGTGTGACTGTGTACGCACAATGTCGGTGACTTTGGTACCAAGGTAAGCGACGCGCTTAGGAAACGAAAATTATATAAGAATAATTTCTACCCTTTACAATCGCACTGGAAAAATTAAATAATAATACATAAATACCTGTATAAATTCATGAAGTCGGTAAGTTTTTTTAAAAAAATTAATATAACTACTTAGAGTTCATCTCAGATGACATCATGATTCTCCGAACTGGTGAAGGTATAACCCACGATCTTGAGCATCCATCCCATACGGCAACCTCATTTTTCTCAGGCTTACTTGCCCACAACCAGAACCCTACAATACATAAATTCCCCAATTACTATTTACATCAAAATAAAATTAAAATCCATTTTTTTTTATTGGAGTAGACTTCAGCAATGTATTTACATGATTCTCTTACAAGTATCTGTGTAACTAACAACTTAAATTTAAGCAATAAGATTGAAAGTTCTCAAAACTACAATAAATCTTCGATTTAAATCAAATAACAGAAATTAAACCTAGAGTAGTAGTAAGTACTGCATCATTTTGTAACCTCGTGACTAGAACTCTCTAGTCCGGATAGTATTTTTTTTAAAACAAATGTATTTACAGAAATGTACATACCTTCTTTCCGAAAGGTTAACATCAAGGAATCGTAAAAGGAAATTAATATCCTCCAATGGGATAAAACGTGTAGACGCGTGTCTTATATTTTAATCCCTCCAATGTAGGATGCTGCTGGGAGTAAAAAAAAGGAAATCAAATCCTACCAAATACCATCGGCCTCTAAATATCGACTCACTAACATCTGCTACCACAACCCAGAGCTTCACAGCACAGAAAATTTAATCCCCTACTCGGGATGTCCAAGATATCCTCTGGATCGCCAATTTTTCTGTCTGTACCTGTGACCACGTCTAACTTGTCGTGTTCAACCCAAGGAAAAATCCCATCCGGAAGTCAAGTTACCAAGCACTACCAACTTGGCAGTCTATTTTAGGTACGACCCCCGGTATCACTTTGGTAAATTCGAACTAATCAATCGAATTAACCGTAAAATCATCAAATCCGTGTAGTCCATAAAAGTCAAATCCAAAATAAATATAAATTATATCCCCTAAATTCCCTTCTAATTCCATATTGTGAAGACAGTGATATGTGTACCGATCAACGATGACGTCATAAGCAAGAAGCATCTAAAATTTCTCAACAATAGCTATCTCGCCAGAAACAACTTAACTTCTCGCTGTCGATCACTGACACTGACAATTGATTCTTCACTTCACACCAAATAGTAAACAAAACATTTTGAACCACTAACAATTACTAACTTTATCAACAAACTAAGATGAAGTACAATAGTATAGGAGAACGAAATATGTCTTTAACTAATTATATTGTATAAGGACCACAGAAGGATTGTGTAAATTTACAAACACCGAATAAACTGATAAATTTCATAAGTCAAAACATAAAGATGTTTAGTGTATGTATTGTATTAAAGGTGAGTGTTTCATTATAAACATATAACTAGGCACGATAATTACTATTCTATAAAGTCCTCCTGTACTGTCAATAAGTATAACTGTTGAGTTTTAACAAAATAAGAAGTGATATCTTGTCACTTTCTGATTCAAAACCTCACTTTTCAGACGGATCGTTACATTTCCCCCTTTCCTCAAGAAAATTCACCAGGTGAATTTTCACCAGCGCTAGCTGCTCGTAAATCCTTAATACTCAATGTTCCTTGATCAATACCATCATCGTCCTCTAATTGGTACATCCAAGTTCCAATTTTCTTCTTGACATAAAAAGGTCCCACCCATCTAGGAGCAAGTTTCTTCGCATAAAAAGCTGAAGCGTCCGAAAGAGTGAAATTATCCAATCGTTTCCTAACATCAGTAAAAATATCTTTCAAAATATTGGACCTATTTTCGGCAGTCTGTTCGGTCAGTATCTCACCATTAGTTTCGCACACTTTTTCCCTACGTCGGAAATCACGCCCATACAAAACCATTTTTCGGCCAAAGTTTACCAAATACGGATCCCTACCTATAGATTCTTGATAAGCTGTACGCGTAGCACACGCAAGTTTTGCTAAATGAAGATCCCACAGTCGATGGTTATCAGAGACATAAGTGGATATCATGGTCTTTAACGTACGATTGTACCTTTCAGAGGGATTAGCTTGCGGATGATACAAAGCATTATACCTGATCTCAACTCCTTAGAATGAAGTGAAATCTTTAAACAGACGAGATGTATACTGTACACCGTTATCACACAAAATCATACGTGGCACTCCAAATAACAAAAATACTTCCTCCTCAATCCTTTTTACAACGTGAACAGCCTTAGATGTCACAAGAGGGAAGACGAGAGAAAACTTGCTAAAGACATCCATCACAACCAAAATAAACCTATGCCCCTGATTAGACCTCGGAAGTGGACCCATAAGATCCGTGGCAATAATTTCCCATGGTTGAGTCACTCGTGGTTGCGGAGACATCAACCCTTTCGGTGGAGTATTATCCATTCGGTGTGTGGCGCAAAGGAGACAATTCCTAACATAACGAGATACGTCACTTTTGAGTTTAAGCCAAAAATATTTCTCACAAATTCTCTTATAAGTCTTTAAAACAACCATATGACCTGCAAGAGGGTCATCATGAAATCGTAGTAAAATCTCTTTACGACTACTTTTTGGAACAACTTCCTTCCAATTGTCACATTCCAGAGTTAAAAATGACGAAAGAGGACGAACATACTTAAAGAGCTTATTATCAATAATCCTCCATTGAGGATATTTCAACGGTTTGTCTATGATTCCTTTAAAAATCCTATCATACCAACGATCTCCGGTGGAGACAAACAATGGCTCAACCAAATCCAGAGCAGAAACAGATCGACTGAGACAGTCCGGTACTACGTGATCTTTACCCCGACGATGTATAATCTTGAAATCAAATTGTTGAAGTTTCACCGCCCAACGCGCCAGCCTTCCTGTAGGATCCTTCAAGTTCTGTAACCATACTAACGAAGCATGATCTGTCACTACGGTGGAAGGTACTCCTTCCAAATAAGGACGAAGTTTCTCAATAGCCCATAATACTGCTAAACACTCACGCTCAGTTGTCGAATAATTTCGCTCTTGGCGAGTAAGCGACCTACTCAGATAGCTTATTACACGATCACCATCAGGAGTATTCTGAAGCAAAACAGCACCGACTCCAAAACCAGAACTATCACATTGGACTACGAAGGGAAGACTAAAGTTCGGACAATTAAGAACGGGAGAAGACACAAAACAATGCTTAATCCTTTGAAAAGACTGCTCACACTCAGCGGTCCATACAAACTTCCGGTTCTTCTTCAGCAATGCTGTAATAGGAGATATAAGAGTCGCAAAATCCGAAATAAACCGACGGTACCATGAAAAGGTTCCGATAATGCTCCTAATCTCTTTTACAGACTTCGGAGTAGGAAGAGTCAGCATGGCCCTGACCTTATCAGGGTCAACATGTAATCCATCACGATTGACAACATATTCCAAATATTTCAATTCGGAACGACAAAAGAAACTTTTATTCCAAATGACAGTCAAATTGGCTCCTCGCAAGCGCGTAAATACATCATCGAGAACTCTCAAGTGTTTCTCAAACGATTCAGTCACAATCACGACATCATCGAGATACGAAAATACAATCGGGTCAAGTTCAGGTCCCAAAACGCGATCAATAAGTCTCTGCCACGTTGCTGGTGCATTGTGAAGCCCGAAAGGCATACGACGAAACTGAAAAAGACCTCGTCCAGGAATTGTAAAGGCGGTAAACGGACGAGATGTCTCAGAGACAGGGACTTGCCAATAAGCCGACTTAATGTCTATCGTCGACAAATAATGTGGGTTCCTAAGTTTTTCCAATATTGAGGAGATATATGGCAAGGGATAACTATCCCTCTCCGTGACTGCATTGAGTTTACGAAAATCAACGCAAAACCTATACGTTCCATCCTTCTTTTTCACCATAAGAATCGGCGAAGACCACGAACTATTGGACTTCTCAACGACACCTTGAGACAACATTTCATCTAGCTCCTTGTCTATGTGATTCTGGATAACAGGTGAAACCGGATAATACCTCTGTTTTATCGGTGTCGCATTGCAAACGATAACATGTTCAGCGACAGTAGTACAACCTAAACTAGCCCCCATAAGTTCACGATTTCTTTCAACCAAGGTATCCAATCGAGTCTTTTGAAGGTCCGACAACACAGCTTATCCTCGAAGGTGATCTACCATCCCCAATGATACAGGTAATTCAGAAAAATGCCAATAATTATGCCGCAAATCTAGGACAATTTCCATCGCATGCTAGAAATCTAATCCCAGAATAAGAGTATGAGGAACTCCCAAAACAACTAAAACCGGTAAAACTTTCAAACGATCCTTCAACAAGAATGGTACCAAACATTCGCCACTAACCTCACATAATTGACCATTGGCAACTCGACAACTAGATTTTTTTGATAAATCCATTTCTAAACCTAAACTTTGAAGTAATTTCCAACCGTTGCTTCCAACAATAGTCCTTGAAGCACCAGAGTCCAAAAGGCCTAATACCCCAGTCCCTAAAATTCCAACTTTTAAATACGGTCGCTCATCATTCACTGCATGCTCGAGGATGAAATCGAGAATAGGTTTAACATTAGTCGTAGTAGGTATAGCATCACATACCCGACCACTTATGTGTGCTGAGAGCCGTTTCCCTGTTTGCAATTAGGGCAGTTTCTGACCGTAACTCCCTCTTTCTTACATTTAAAACAGTGCAATTTCCTAGGCACCGCACAACCAACAGCTTTATGTCCAGGTTGATTACAACGAAAACAGACCATTTGTTTCGCAATCGTTCCCTGGTTCCCAAACCTTTGTGTGGCATTAGGTTTAGCCGAAAAGGTAGTTGCTACATCCACACTATTACAACTCTCAACATCAACAAAAGCCAAGTCCTTTTCCACAATATTTGTCCTCTTACAACTAGGTTCGACATAATTACGAATACAATCACGCCTACTTTCCATGCTACGACAAATAATTCTAAGTTCCTCTAGTGTAGTTGGTAAAGGATCCCTCAATCTGTCCTGATAAAAAGGATGTAAATTCTTTACTATAATGGCTAACTTAGTCTTCTCTGCAACATTGCAACGTAAACGATTAAAGTATGTGTTCATTATGGCCAGATAAACACCAATTGACTCCGATGGGTGCTGAGTTCTCCTACGAAGTTCTTCAAAAACTGCCTCTCTATGAAGAGCCGACAAATATTCCTTACGAAACTATTCAACCATTTCTGATCAAGTCCTCACTCGCATGCGAGCATCCTTATAAAATTGATACGCCTTCTCCGAAAAAAGATCAATCCCTGACTCCAGTAAAACGTTTTCGGGCACATGTCGAACCAACCTAAGTTCCTCTATCATTTCAAAGAAAGCAGAAACAGACATACTTTTTGAAGATCCTGAAAACTTTTCAATACCCCACTTATGAGGTGGTATCATCTTATTTGTTGACACTGGAACGACACCACCGGTATACCTATTAACTCCAGATGCACTAGGCGAAGAAGCATGAGCTTGAACTAAGCCGGTCTGAAAAGACTGATTCAACTCTGAATAAATATTTATCTCTGCTGGTACATGAACAGCTGATGCTGGATAAAGTTTCCCATGTAAAGTATCAGACAAGGCTAAAATTGTCGCTAGCAAATTTGATTTAGCAGCAAAATCCGCATCTCGAGAATCTCCCGTAGATGGTATCATACGATCAACCCTACCCAACACATGATTAATCTGAGTCTGAAGCCTAAAAGCATCTGCACTTGCCGGTGTACCTGAAAAATCTCTAACAGCAGTAGTCAATTCCTTAAGTTTGTTTGTCACAGCTACTTGGTCCTCAGTAAACGGAAAAGGATAAGTGAAGCTTTCATTACTAGTCTCACGTCTAAGTGTAGCAGCTAGACTAGACCGCATACTTTCAACCGTACCAGCTACAACACCTCGTAATGTAAGTTCATATTCAAGGTCCTCTTTCTTTAAATAATTCACTATAATTTTACCTGGCATCTTCGAAAAATAAATATATACAAAAAGTTTAGATCAAAATACAAGTCAAAGTATAAATATAATAAGACACAGGAAATGTTTATTTTATCAAAGTGTGAAATAAAACTCAAATTTAAAAGTCACTAATTACTTTGTTCACCATTGAGAGGCACCCCAAACTAAAACATTTCAAAATATTTCAATAAAAAAATATTCCTTTTTTTTATCTCAAAATATTTCCAAGTCCAATGTTGATGTTCCAATAATCTTCAATTCAGCTCAAACTTTTTTTTTCCCTTCTTAAAAATTAACTTACCAACTTTTATACCACAGGGCCCCTTTCTTCCAACTTTTTTTTTTCGATATAATAATGACACTTAAAATGTTCCAATGTTTACCAAAAAAGATACACAAAATTCTAGCACAAGACACCTACCCACAGGCTAGCAAAATAAAGTAAACAGCAGTCACTAATGGTCCACGCTAATAGGCTACCTTACAATTAGATAAACTACAACAAAGATTTCTTAACATCCACGTGCAAACGCAATATAGAATAATCTGCCGTCCCTAAGATCTACGCCAATGGATACCACAAAATGCCCAGTAGTTGACAACCTTGTTACCTAAGTAGTATCACCACTAACGAAATTATCTCAATTACGATAAAACAAATACAAGGCCAAAATTATATCAGAAAAATACCAAATTTGAAATTCCTACCTACATTTCAGAGCAATAATAAAAAAATAAAAAAAAACTGTCAAAATTACAACACAGGGCCCCACATTGGGCGCCAGTTATGTAACCTATAGTTTCACGTTATCCACTTCTACTTCAAAACTGGAAATGATAAGTTCTTCGGTTGTCCCGGGTCTTCAACCTTTACGGCCTTCGGCTAAACTCATATGGAGACGGTGGTGGGTAAAACAAACTCTTCCCGGAATTCCACAAAAAAAAGATGGTCTAGGGCGCCAGCTAGGTTTCTACGCCTGGCCTAAATCTGCTTCCAATTTCCCCTAACCCAGCAAGAGAAAAACAATAACAAGACCAACCTTCAAACTTACCAACTTTATTTCGAGAACAACTATGTTCAAACAGTATAACTCACGATTCAACATAACAATGTTAGACTAAAGTATTTGACAGATTATTACTAGGTTCGCATTATGTAAAACTTTTAAATGAATATCCCTTACATCCCCCCTCCCCCAATTAACATTAAGAAATGGAATGGTTAAATGTTAGGCTAGAAATTAAAAATAAATATATGTAACGTGTGACTGTGTACGCACAATGTCGGTGACTTTGGTACCTAGGTAAACGACGCGCTTAGGAAACGAAAATTATATAAGAATAATTTCTACCCATTACAATCGCACTGGCAAAATTAAACAATAATACATAAATACCTGTATAAATTCATAAAGTCGCTAAGGTTTTTAAAAAAAATTAATATAACTACTAAGAGTTCATCTCAGATGACATCATGATTCCCCGAACTGGTGAAGGTATAACTCACGATCTTGAGCATCCATCCCATACGGCAACCTCATTTTTCTCAGGCTTACTTGCCCACAAACAAAACCCTACAATACATAAATTCCCCAATTACTATTTACATTAAAATAAAATTAAAATCCATTTTTTTATTGGAGTAGACTTCAGCAATGTATTTACATGATTCTCTTACAAGTATCTGTGTAACTAACAACTTAAATTTAAGCAATAAGATTGAAAGTTCTCAAAACTACATTAAATCGTCGATTTAAATCAAATAACAGAAATTAAACCTAGAGTAGTAGTAAGTACTACATCATTTGGTAACCTCGTGACTAGAACTCTCTAGTCCGGATAGTATTTTTTATTAAACAAATGTATTTACAGAAATGTACATACCTTCTTTCCGAAAGGTTAACATCAAGGAATCGTAAAAGGAAATTAATATCCTCCAATTGGATAGAACGTGTAGACGCGTGTCTTATATTTAATCCCTCCAATGTAGGATGCTGCTGGGAGTAAAAAAAGGAAATCAAATCCTACCAAATACCATCGGCCTCTAAATATCGGCTCACTAACATCTGCTACCACAACCCAGAGCTTCGCAGCACAGAAAATTTAATCCCCTACTCGGGATGTTCAAGATATCCTCTGGATCGCCAATTTTTCTGTCTGTACCTGTGACCACGTCTAACTTGTCGTGTTCAACCCAAGGAAAAATCCCATCCGGAAGTCAAGTTACCAAGGAACTGTCCCCAGCACTACCAACTTGGCAGTCTATTTTTGGTACCACCCCCGGTATCACTTTGGTAAATTCGAACTATTTAATCGAATGAACCGTAAAATCGTCAAATCCGTGTAGTCCATAAAAGTCAAATCCAAAATAAATATAAATTATATCGCCTAAATTCCCTTATAATTCCATATTGTGAAGACAGCGATATGTGTACCGATCAACGATGACGTCATAAGCAAGAAACATCTAAAATTTCTCAACAATAGCTATCTCGCCAGAAACAACTTAACTTCTCGCTATCGCTCACTGACACTGACAATTGATTCTTTACTTCACACCAAATAGTAAACAAAACATTTTGAACCACTAACAATTACTAACTTTATCAACAAACTAAGATGAATTACAACAGTATAAGAGAACGATATATGTCTTTAACTAATTATATCGTATAAGGACCACAGAAGGATTGGGTAAATTTACAAACACCGAATAAACTGATAAATTTCATAAGTCAAAACATAAATATGTTTAGTGTATGTATTGTATTAAAGGTGAGTGTTTCATTATGAACATATAACGTATAACTAGGCACGATAATTACTATTCTATAAAGTCCTCCTGTACTGTCAATAAGTATAACTGTTGAGTTTTAACAAAATAAGAAGTGATATCTTGTCACTTTCTGATTCAAAACCTCACTTTTCAGAAGGATCGTTACAGTAGGTCATGATTGGCCTCACTACTGTCTTATAAATCATGGTCTTTGTTTCTGTCCGTAAATGATTGTTTCGCCAGATAGTGTGTTTAAGACATCCTGCTATTCTGTCGGTTTTGTTTATTTGTTGGGCAACTTCCGCTTCTGTATCTCCATAACTATGCATTAGTATGCCCAGGTATTCAATGCTTTATTTCTTGCTGGATTATCATTCTGTCCACTTTCAAAGCTCGCACCTTATTCGATCTTTAGATATCACCATACTCTTTGTTTTATTCGGTAATATTATCATACTAAGCTTTCTTGCTGTTATATTAAATTGATGTAGAAGTCTCTGAAGATCATCTTCACTCTCCTCAATCAGTACGGCATCATCTGAATAGCATACTATAGAGATAGTTACTTCGCCCATTCTGTACCCTCTATTCAGATTTTTGACTTTATGCATAATTTCATCCATGATGAGGTTAAAGAGCAGCGGGCTCAATGAGTCTCCTTGACGTATTTCTCTTTCCATTGGTATCGGCTGTGTTAGTTTGTTATTAATTCTGGCCTGTATGTTATTTTTGCTATATGTACTTTCGATAGTCTTGATGGTATCTAATGGAATGTTTCGTTTATATAACAGATAAATTACGTCGTTTAGTTCCACCCGATCGAATGCCTTCTGTAGGTCTATAAAGTAGCAGAAGGCCGGGACGTTGTATTCCAGTGACTTTTCCATGACTTGCCTGACGACAAATACTGCATCGTTACAAGATCTGAAGCCTTGTTGTTCACCTGCTAGATCTATTTCGTTGGTGATTTTGGTGCTTATGACTTTTGTGGTCAGTTTCAGAGCGGTGCTGAGCAGGTTAATTCCTCTGTAGTTCTCGGGTACAGTTCTGTCACGTAACACATAATCTGCATTAAATTGTGTTTTCTTGAAAACTAATTAACATATCGGAAAGGAACAATAATTCATGTTTTATGTAAAAAATGACTACTCTTTCGAATTTTAAAGCCGATTTGTCATTAGATGTATAGGGTGAAAAGTTATGATCTAATTTATCATAGCAACATATTTTAAGTAGCGCCCTCTATGAGCAATAAGAGATATATTAATATAATCAATTTTATCGTACCAAAAACCGCAAATGATGATAATAGTGAGAGAAGAAGTAAAATACATATAACTTTGAACACCTTGTATTTCCTAAACCATCAACATTTGGATAAGACAACTTTGGGTCAATCATCATTATTTAACTTGTATCACCTCCAGTTAATGGTTGTCTCATTGTTAATTCATAACAGTCAAAAAATTCGTAAATTTCACTGTCAAAATAAATTGAGAAATGTAAATTGTACCTGTTGGAGCAGATAAAACGTTACACCCAATACAGGAGTAGGAGTTTTATTTTGACCAGTCTCGAACTAATTTGCCAGCCTTCGCTACCGCTTCGCGACTTATAAAAACTATTAACCTCCCTTGTAGTGTAAATAACTACCGTTTATTGCTAGCAACTTTTATTTATTAGTGACATAAATCACATAAATGAACTCTTCCTATAATTTTTTAATTTACGTTCTCAGTTAATTCAATTTTGTACCTCTAAATCGAATTTTCATTTATTTTTCATAACTAGTATCATTATCTGAGTTACATTTGAAAATAATATATCGCGATACACTCTAGACGTACCTTATCTTCATTGCAATCTAGAAATTTCCTGATTTATTATTCTAAATATGAATATATTTTCTATTAATAAATTTGAAATTAAAATCCTTTTTTCTACTTCGCGATTCCAATGATTACTTTATGAAACCCATTTGAGTGTCAAAAGAGAGCACTTTTCGAAACGCTGTATTTTATTCATCAAGGCTGGTGATACTAACAACGAAACGTCAACCTTCGTCGTATGAAAATCAAGCGCACATATAACATAACCTAACTTTATTCCAAGGAACGCTTTAATCGTAACATAATTGATCAATAAATACTACAACAAACAGTTCATGTGTGGTACAGCATTCATATTTCTCCATTATTTTTCACGAAGGTAGACGATTAAACAAAGTAAAAAGCACAAACTTATTGCAAGTTGACACAATTATTCGATTTTCAAATGTTTCAAGTTGACGCTAATGTCAGCATTACCAACCGCTACGTCTTGAATACAAAATTCCGTAAATGGATTTAATTATCCTATTTTTTTATTGTTGTTACTTTTAGGCCATAAAAAACGACAAGTATAAAAAACTTGTTTCATAAAGCCTTTCATCGCACTTGTCCTTTATAAAACTCACATTCGGCTTTTTCTCTAAACTTAGGCGCGGGCGATAAAACGGTGGCTTATTAAACTTGTTGTTTAATGTACTATTTTTCAATTCTACTTCCATTTTTCTCCTTTTAACCTTTAATCTTCTTTTCCCCTTTCCTTCGTCTTCATCTCTAGTAAGTTTTTTTTTCAGTACCCGTGCAAATAACATATTTTCTTTCGTGATTACTACTGCGTATAATCTTAAGAAACGTTGTTGATAAAACCTAGTAGTATATTGACATGTTACAAACCCTCAGATTTGGAAACGGATAACCCGTAATATAACAGGCAACGGCAGTGGTCGAGTGACGCAAGTACACTTCTCCAAAAACCCCTCACCGAAAATACAAACTGTCTACGGCATGTAATTGTCAAACCTTGAAAAGTAACTCTATATATAAATTATTTTTTCCACTACTAGCTGTGAAGTTGACAATTATTGTGTCATCTAGCTAACTGAGAAGTTGAATTTCTCTATTAGTGGTTAATAATTTTTTTTATTGTTAACCTAGGTCAATAATGGACAAATTCAAATGTTTTGAGAATTCAGGGATAATAGCTTAACAAAAACTAGCGCAACATAATTTTGTATGCCCAGGAGATTGTCTTTAACATATTTACTGCTTGAAATTACCTAACAAGATAAAATTACCTCAATAAAACTGTCATTACTTTTAAATTCACGCTTAATCAAAAATTTCTGATTTCTGAGTGCGTTCATAATATATGGGTGAGGTGAGGAGTGAAAACAGTGTCAGTCAGACGACGGAGTATACGCCTAGGGAGACATCAGTTTGAATGATTTGTAGATCGACACTATCAAAATTTGACATTGAAATGTGTTGTTTATTTTCCGTTAATTTTAGAAAAACGAAGATCGAGGAATGTTTTTACCTTCAACATTATCACCAGTGGAATTTGAAAATCTTCTGTTGATAGAAACTGGTAGCTAACCTTGACCCACAGAATATCGGTTATCGGTGCCTTAACCCATACAAATAAAAACATGTGTACATTGTACATATTATAAGAATTGCGCATATCAGGGTTATAGTTTCCCCGATAGCAAGCCGGGAACTAGGAGTGCACTCTCGTCGATTCTCGTGGTTCGTTTGTGAACGTTGTGTTGTAGAGACATAGTCAAATAATATATTATTTTCTCTATGGTGAAATATATGTTGAATGTTTTATGAACGCTCACTTTGTACCCAAGTGATGTGAACGCACTACCGCTGTAATTGTTCAAAGTTCAAAGTAAAACATAAACCACGTTTTGTGAAATTTTTGGATGTGATCGTATAATTGGTTTCGTTAATTGGTTGCACTTAATATTTGTGATTATGAACTATAGGAATAATGGTATTATATTGCTGTGTGATTAAATTATAGGTACCTACATGACTTTTATAAGACATTTTTTTATTTTTTATTTTTGTCTTAAATTTGGCTAGTAGTGGAAAAAAATGTATATACACCACGGTGGTGAAGACATTTGTAAACCTCGCACCTTATTCCGCTCGGGGCAAAGCCCCTCGCGAAATAATTTTGGTGCTCGTTTGATAATAATAGTCTTCACCACCTTGGTGTATAATATACTATTTTTCATACAAAATGTCAGTTGTCAAATGGCCGAAAAAATAGAAACGTGTTCACCGATGAGGTGAGTGCTACAGTAAGATTTTCAGCCTCCTAGCTGTACTCAGGTACCCTCGTTTTAGGTAGTCTGTCGGTATATATATATATATATATATATATATATATATATATATATATATACAGTGTATCCCAAAAAATTGTATACAAATGGACAACTTTGTTATTATCAATTTTAGGAAGAAAAGTATTATTTCATAAAAATCACTGCATGACCTAAAACCCAAACTGCAACTATCAAATATTATTTAGTTGTATACGAGGTATGTCCAAAAATATGAACCTTGCTCAAGAGTAAATTACCCTTATGATTGATTTTTTGGAAATAAGTTATTTGACAACTGGTTACTAATGACATTATAGTTCAACATACCGAATATGAAATAGATATTTCGACTTTCGTAAATGACAATTTTGAATTCATTTGTTCATTTTAAGATAAGCTAAAGAGTATAATGCTTCCTTTTATAAGATAAAACTTACCCCGGATTCAAATCTTTCATTTAACCTGTTTGTCACCGAGGATTTTGAAAATTTAATTAACGATAAATGGATTTTAATATGGAGCAGATTTCTTATGAAGAGTAATAAAAATATGCAACTAATGGATTTTGTAAAAAACATGCAAAGATACTACAAAATTTCAACGTATCCACCATCCATTTCTAAACAGGTGATTATTCTTTCGTTAAATTGACATTCGAAAACACTTTACTCTTCAGCATAAATTAAAATGGACAAATTAATTAACCCTCCGTTACTAACGTGCGGACTGTGAGTCCGCACCGCTGAAAATTAACCGGTATTTACCGAACTATTCCGAGTAGGCTGCTGTACCGCTAAGTAGCTGTTGCCGTTGGGGTTCCAAAATAAGTGTTAAGAGGTAAACACAGTAGGGTGCTGCGTGTTCGAGTTAGGCTCTTATGCGGACTTTTACTCCGCACGTTAATGTTAATGTTAATTTTTTCAAGGTAAATATTTTTTAAAAACTCTGCTTTCTGCAGATTATTAAACCTAAATATTTGCTCACAATGCTTGATATGAATTACGCAAAAGAACAAGACTATCTTCGCCAACTCTACGACGATATTGAGACAGTGGACAAGATGTGTGCGGCTTATGATTGTGAGTCCGCACCGCTGAAAATGAACCGGTATTCACCGAACTATTCCGAGTAGGCGGCTGTACCGCTAAGTAGCTGTTACCGTTGGGGTTCCAAAATTAGTGTTAAGAGGTAAACACAGCAGGGTGCTGTGTGTTCAAGTTAGGCTCTTACGCGGACTTTTACTCCGCACGTTAGTGTTAATGTTAATCTTTTCGAGGTAAATATTTTTTCAAAAACTCTGCTTTCTGCAGATTATTAAACCTAAATATGTGTTTAAATACTTGATATGAATTACGAAAAAGAAGAAGAATATCTTCGCCAACTCTACGACGATATTTTGAATGATATTGAGCCATTTGACGACGACTCGAGCTTGCAGAATGATGATGAAGAAATTCAAGATCACATCACCGATGATGAGTAAGATATTGATGATCCAAACAACAGCTTGGATCTTTCAGATGAAATATTGGATGAAGTGTCTCACGAAAAAGTTGCATATTACATTGGAAAGGCTGGCCAAACCAAGTGTAGAAAGCATACAGGAAATTCTCAGGTAGGGACAAGCGCCCTAAATATTATCGAGTTTCTCCACGGGGTAAAGGGGAATACAAAAGGATTGAAATCTGCTGCAGAGATCTAGAGTCTGTGTTTTTACAAATGAAATGTTGTAAGTAATTGTTGATAATACAAATATCTATATCGGAATATGTAATGTCAATCCAAACAACCGATCAGCAAGGCCCACAGACATTATTGAGCTGATAGCGCTTATAGGGTTGCTTTATATATACTCGATGTCAAAAAACAGTCGGGTAAATGCCTCTGATTTATTTAGAACAAATGGAACTTCCATGAAATCATTTCGTTTGACAATGTCTCGAGAACGTTTTAGATTTTGGTTGCATTATATTCGTTTTGACAATAACAGTACTCGAATAGAGAAACAAAACTACGACAAATTGGCTTCGATTCGGGAGATATATGATTCATTTAATTCTAATTTGTCTAAATATTTTTGTAATTCCGAGCTCACAACAGTGGACGAAATGTTGGTGGCATTCCGAGGGAGATGCAGCTTTCGAGTATATATGCCAAAGAAACCTAACCGATATGGTATCAAAATGTAATCTCTAGTCGACGCCAGAATGTTTTATACTGCAAACATGGAAATTTATCTTGAGCAACAACCGATAGGACCTTATAAAGTTCAAACTGATAATGTATCCCTCCTTCACCGGATTTGTAGCCCCATCTCAGGAACCAACAGAAACATTACAATTGACAACTTCTTTACCAGTATGGCTTTTGCTAACACACTTTCAACAAATCATAAACTCATGATTCTAGGCACCATTAGAAACAACAGAAAAAAACTTCCGCTTGAATTTTTCCAACCCGCAAAACAACCCGAAAAAACAAGCATGTTTGCTTTTCAAGACAAAGCAAGTAAAGCAACCATAACATCTTATATACCCAGAAAAATTAAAAATGTTCTCATGTCGTCAACCATGCACCATAATGAAGATAAAATAGAAAAAGCAACTGGAAAACCACAAATAATAATTGACTATAATAAAACAAAAGGTGGGGTTGATACAGTGGACAAGATGTGTGCGGACTATGATTGTGCCAGAGCAACTCGTCGCTGGCCAATGGTTATATTTATATATAGCTGGAATACATTCTGGACTTTCTGATTTCAAAAATATTCCTACAAAATGTGTGCATATATTAACATTGAATGTCTTGATATATTTTCCCCATGTCTGATTCAGTTATGCATGGTTTTCGTCTTTTTTTCAATGAAAACAGATATGCGGACTGTGAGTCCGACGTTAGTATCTATGTCACATAAATCCACGTCAGTAGCGGAAGGTTAAAAATTGTCATTTGCGTACTGAAAAAATTTCTAATCCAAAAACCTCTTGACGGGGTAAAAATAGGTGACGCAACTACTCCCTTTACAGAATATGTGATATTTAATCATACGATGTATAGGGTGAGACAAAAGCTATCTATATCTAGTCATAATTTTTTTTTAACAAAGGTTAGCTGTGGCTCCATAATAAGATGTTATTCATTTGAAAGTTTCAAATAATTGATGTACTTACGTACATCCCTGTTTGAATAATGTTATTGTTTATGTGTGTTCTTTCCAGCTTCATTTTCATGCATTTTTTTTCAACCGGTCTAGTACAGATAAAAAAGCTTTTTGTTTGTTTTGAAGTTCTGACAACTCTAGCGAAACAGATGTGGCTTTTGCTTTGTAATACATTCCGTTAATATAATTCTGATGGGTCCCTTTATTTCCAATGTGTTTTAATAGTATTAATCAGAAGGGGCCCTTTCCTTGTTATGCGTTTTGATAGGGTAATTCAGATGGACTCCTTCCTTTGTTATGTGTTTTGATAGTACCTGTCAATCAGATTGAGCCTTTCTTTGTATTTGATTTTAGAAGTATTGATTGAATTAAGCATTTTCTATACATTGTAATCATATATATTTTTGGTAGTATCAACTGAATGGATCCTAATTTGCACGTCCGTCAGAAATTTTAATGATTTGTGGTAAAATTTAAGAAAAGAAACAAACTCGGCTTTAAACAAACACTAACAATATTTTTTATTTGGATGCAGTTCAAAACATCTTTTTGGAGCAGCTGCCACTAAGTTACACTAGTGATTAGAGATGGGCACTTAAAGAAGATGTTAACATCTTCGTTCTAACCGATGCTCTATAAACATAGGACTATTATTTATCCAGTTTAATTATTTTCGTTCCATTAGGGTTTACAGAAAAATCTATTGATTGTTTTTTATAATTTTCTAAAAGGTTTCTCTTTAATAAATTTCACAATAAACGGATAAAACCAATAATTCTTAAAACTTTTACGCTACCAGAAATGTATGTTCCGTATATAACTAGTTCAGTATCCATAAATGCACTCTAAATGTCTACAATTGATATTATCAGCACGATAAACATTTTAAAATATCAAGTAAGAGTTACGTAAATGATTAATAATATTATAAAAACAGTTCAATTCTGCAGCAACTCGATATTGAAGGTCTAGTGCTAATTTTGAAAACAACAAAACGCAAAAGGGGTAGAACTATGATATATCATTAATTTCATCCAATTTATATTTATGAAGTCACATACCAGTTTAAGGTCAAAGTTGGAATTTAACCGCTAGATTATTACGATAATCCACAGTTCAATTTAAACTTTTTTGGGTCAGGCGACCCAAAAATTACATACACGAATATAGTAACATGCGAAAAACTTTCGTTGGTAATTCTACTGGATTAAAGTAAAGTTATAAACACAAAAAATAGTTATTGTGCCAACTTTGCATCATCGGAGTAACACATATTAACTTGAGATAGTAGTTCAGTGATGCAGCCCCATATACATTTCAAATAATCTCAGAAGTGTAAAATATATAATAGATTCCAAATGCTGACAATCAATATAATTATTCCCGTGTCCTTTGTCACTAAAATATATTTCATCAGCTAACAACAAAGCTGTGCACACCAGAATTGTCCTACTCCAGAATTGGAAAAAAAGGAGTGTTCGATTTACTCTCAGGATACGTCAATTTTTAGTGTTCGATTCAACCACTTAACAGTGAGAAAAATGCTATAAAAATTGTTACTTTCTTTTTGTTTTCATTTAAATACATTTTTGAAACATTTAATACACAATCATACATCAGAATCCGAAGTAAATACTCTTATAACAACTATTCAGTTAGTATGTAAGTGCTCTTGTCTAGCGACAGTGTCCTATTTGATAGTGTAACGAAACGCCACTGGTTTTCTTCGAGTTCGAGAAAATCGAGATACATGTGGCAATGGGAATGTTCTGGAAATTTCTAGGCTCAAAAGGGTATATAAATTTAGTTGCCTATCGCAAAGACAGACAGTACAGTACAGTACATACTGCAGGATACGAAGTTACATACGGCGAATAGAAAGCGAGGCACGAGAAATAAGAGGGAAAATCTGTAACAATAGTTTTACCACAGAATAAACAGACAGAAAAGACAATATGGATATCAGAAATTGGTTACAGAAAGGTAAGTGTCAGTAGAAAATTAAATTTTCAATTAAAACTTTAGAGTCATTCCATTATAAATGGTCCAAAAATTTGAAAATTAGTTGCTCGGCCAGCACCAAATAAAACAAAACTACCATGTAATGATAGCTTATAATGTATATATGTTATATCCTATGTTAATTTTTATTCAAAATTATTTTCTTTAATTGCCGGCCGTTTTTGTATCGGTTTGGAAAAAAATTCAATTGCAGCCCTTTACAAAATTGCCAATTGCTCTTTGTGAAACAATTTTTATTAGCTTTGGTAAAATATTTTGTGCATTATTATAACAATTTCATATATTTTTCATTATTATGATGTCGACTTTTTGCCTTCTAATCTAATTATAACCAAAATTACAATAATGCACCGATTTTGCCAGCTGATATCTCAAATGGGACTAAATATAAAAACTTGGAATTTTCACACATTGAAGATCAAACAGCACTTTATACGTGCTGTTAATTTTATTTTGTGTTTTTAATCTAGAGAAAAAAATATTAACATCAGATATAGTATATCCACGCCACAATGGCTATCATTACAAGGTTGTTTTGTTTTATACTAATTTTTATACTATGGACTAAGACCAAGAATGATATTAGGTTATCATTTTTAGGTCAAAAATCTCTAAAACGGAAAAAAGTTCATGATGACAGTAGTGGAGGTGGAAGCAAGGGTTGTGATGAAGATGAAAATAAAATGGTCGGAACATCAAAATCTGAATCTGTTTTTGAAGGAGGCTCAAGTAATTCTTCAAATCTACATAAAGCTGTCTCTGGAACTGGGACATCTAAACAAACTTAAGAACGCGATGGCTACCATGAAAATGATATTGATCGTTATGTTAGCTGTGCCAATAACTTGCCTTCTGGAAAAAAAAGGAATTGTTGACAAACCCTTGGGTTCCATCATGCAATTACGATTTTGCTTCTGATGCCATTCACTTAAAAAGAAAATTTAACCATCGCTGGTTAGATCAATATACTCCATGGCTGGTGTACTCAAGTCGTTTGATAGGTGCTCTATGTTTGTATTGTATTTTATTTTTGCCCAGAATTGCTACAGTTAACGGAAGTTTTGGGGTCCTTTATGGTAAGGCCTTACATGAAGTTTAGGGATGTACATAATATTGTAGAAAACACGTTGGCAAACATTACCACAAATCTTCAGCAGCTGCTGCAAAAGCATTTCTTGAAAAGGCTCCTTTTGATGTCCAGATGCAAATAGGGCACCATAAGACGATTGAAGAATATAAACAAATATTGTCAGCAATTATTTCATGCAAAATATTTTGTGGAATTCATGATTTGTCGCTTAGAGGAAAATAAGGAAATGAGGGAGTTTTCTTTGAGCTTTTAAATTTGAGAATTGACTCTGGTGATGAGAAGCTAAAGAGCCACTTGGATAAATGTAAAAAAACACAGTCTATACCTCACCAACAATTTAAAATGAGATCATACAATTATGCGGTGAAGTTATCAAAAAAAATAATCGAAAACTGTAAACGGGCAAACGCAAATTGACTGTCTTGACCCTTACTTCGTGGAATATGCTCATATTAGTGTTTTTAAATGAAACTCAAGGTCTCTAGTGAATTCCACAATATAATACAAGTTATTGAAAATTCTAAAAAATTGACTATAATTAAATTAATTTAAGTATAATTAACATCTCTCAAAGTTTGGTTTTCATATGCCTTTTCTTCTTGTCCTAAAATTTTACATTTTGGACGACCATGGACCATGGTTTGCCCCCCCCCCCTGTTATGAATCCTGGCTACGCCCTTGATGTTATTGCATCTGAATGTTGAATAATCGCTTTTAGTTAAGCCTTTATGAATAATATACCATTAAATTTATTAAATTTGATTTGAAGTAATATCGCTTCACCGGTGTTGGAGACGTGAGCCCCCTAGAGTTGTTTCAAATTTTGAGTATCTTCATATTAAGCTTGAGTTGTCTATAGTATCGGTTAGATTTTCTCTATGCCATTCTGGGAACAACACTGTTAAACAGAACCTAACGCTGAGTTGTAAAGAGAACATATATCCACTCGGATGATAATCAAACCTCATGACAATCCTGTAAGCCACCCATCGCTTACGTGCCAATTGACGTTTTATTCATGCGAAATTCTGTTAAGCAGCGTTATCATATTTAGAGTTACATCTCAGTTTTTTTTTGTAAATTAATGTTCCTCTTTGTCTTATTGTTTTAATTTTCCGTTACCTCCTTCAATATTTGTTATGGAGTGGTTGTGTTTCAGCAAGTAACCAATAAGACATTATTTAGTTAATTGAGATTGTCGGAATTCATTTTGTTGAGCTTGGCCAATTGTCCTCTAAGCTCATGCGTCATCTAGTTTGTACACAATGCTTCATTTTATCAGTTCATGTCAGTTGCGATTTCTGTAATGGAAAACAATCTCGAACAAAGAATCTGTCTCAAATTTTGCATCACAAAATAGCGTTCTTATATGGAAGGCTTATGGTAAATCTAGTTTCATAAATTCAAAACTGAAATAGGTATCTGAGAAGGTATCTGCGTTTTGTTTAAGCAAGAGGATTGCTGTTTCCAAAAGCGTTTTCAAGAAATACGAGAAAACTCTCAATGGGCAGAATAAACAAGCTTTCGTTTTTTATGTAGAAGTTTTGTATTATATTTTTTGAATCATCAGAGAGTACAGCTGGGTCGGGTTTTGGGGGATCTGTTTTTGATTTTTTTGTGATAGGTTTGATATTTGGGGTTGGCATAACAGATGGTTCTTTATTGATTAGATTAGTAGTTTGAAGGTCTGATTTAGATTCCCTTGTTAAGGAACGTAGTATTTTTGGTTTGTTGGGGCGTCATCAGGGGCTGGGTTTGTTGAGGAATGTTGTGGGGGTACGTAACTGCTTTCTTGTGCGTGTTGGGATATGTTAGTAGGTTTTGCAGTGTGGGTAGTTGATTGTATTGGTTCGGGTTGTTGAAGGGGTGGAATTCCAAGAGGTAATTGACATTGATCGTTTTGGATGTTGGAACAATTTTGGGCTACGTGACCGGTGAGTTTGCAAAGGTAGCATACCATTCTATCTGTGGAGAGAAATGTTCTGTATGATGTGCCATCGAAAGGTATTATCATTGAGACTAGAATTTCTAAGCTTTCCGTAGGAGGTATAATGTAGGCTTGTCTTCGGAAACTTAATATGTGTTAGTATTCATCGCCTGGGATACTGGCTGATGTATGAATTTTTCTATGATATCATGTGGAATGCATAGTGAAATATCGGATATTACAATTAGTTTGGCATTTACGTAGGCACACAAATAACGATAAACAATCATTAGTAATTTCTTACGTGTTTTCTGATGTTTCTTTGACAGTTGTTTGAGTAGCGATATAAACTAACGTTTTTAGTGCACTTCAACTGTGTGTAATGTCCGTGGAACACTATAAAAAGTAAATAATTTTTCACCGAGACACACTCGTTCAGTAATTCGACCCAAATCCGATTGGAAATTTGAATTCCTAAAAGTTAATAATTACATTTTTTTTCGCCATTTAGATTTCTCCTAAAATTTCCTGTATTCAACCATGGAATTTTTTTTAACCTGGTATGTTTCGTCAGGTAGGAATTAATACAAGTACAATTTTTTTAAATTTTAATTGGCGTATTTTTTTACTACTTACGAATTTTTTCAATTTAAAACTAATTCTTTAAGGGAGGAAAAATGTCAGGAGACATTTATGTAAAATTTTGAGCTGTACAGTTTTGGATGAGAGTTTTTTGTCTATCATTGTTTTCGAGTAACTGCGAAAAAATACATTAAAATTTTTGTTTTCAACCCTTGCCGGTGGTTGCAGACACTTAAACCTTTACATATTGTTATTGTATCTGTTATGACTGTTTCTATGAAGAAACTTCTAGATTTCATGTATCATTATCATGAAACGTTCAAAAAGAATTCAGAAAATCTTTATTATTAATATATTTCAAGTAAATGATTTTTGAAAAAATCCTGATAAAGTAAGTAATTCTCCAGTTTTTTATCGTTTAAAGTTTTCAATACATATATTTATCAGCTGATTCGTTTACCACATAAAACTTTTACCACACGAGTAAATGCAATCTTTTGAACTCGAGAAAATGTTATACATTCACCACGGTTGAAAGAGGCAGTTTATTTTACCAGTGGAAATATATAAACAAATAAATAAATATAAACTTGTTCGCTTACTGTTGGCTTGTTTGTTGAAGGAATTTCCAATTTGAGTTTCACAAGAATATAAAGTTGTGATGTTTTTGTTTAGAACTTTTCTGCGGTTTAGAATTTACCTTTATATACCTTAATATTAGTTAGAGATATCCTTATAAGTTGAGAATTTATATCCTGCTTTGGTGCATTACTAGAAATAAATACAATAAATTTGTTTGTAGTTGTTTACGGAATAATCAGGTCTTTGTTTAGTTAAATAAAAGTTACTGATATAGTTTGGAAACGGTGCGGGTATTGCATTGTGAGTAAAATGAAACTAGCGAGAGCAATAATTAATTAAACACCAGAAAATATCTGTGGAATGATAAAGAATAATTGTAACAAAGTTCATAGCGAAAAATATGAGATAATGAGAATTTTATTCAAAACTAGTGTTGCTAGCAGATTAAAACTTTCAAAATTATTAAACATGTTTATACTTTTTTCAGCATCGACTTTATTTTCACAGCTCCTCCCGATATACCTATGGAATTTTCAATACAGACAGATGGGCTTGTTCTCTTTTTACTTCGAATGTGTGAACTAATGTGCACCTAGCTAAATGCGTCAGAGTGGTAGAATTTGAAGAGTCACACGAGTATATCGAATTTACAGTGTAAACTATCAACCCTTAGTGCCAGTCAAATTTGAATAAGACGGAGGACTATCACACAAAGTCTCCGCCATATTTGACTGTTTGTTTTTTTATTTAAATAGAGTTCAGAAACTTCGTTGTGAATATCATTGACTTCCTCCAAATTCGACATTGTGTTTATAAAGCGTGTAAACTACGAATAAATTACGTAATTAATTAGAAATATGTAAATGTATTCCCTTATCGTTCAACTCTGCACATAGGCCGCAACCGTTCGTGGATTCCTTTCAATTTATCTTCTACAAATGGAACTTGAAAGTAAATAAATGAAATTTCCTACAATAACAATAAGCCAAGAGGTGAAATTAAAACTTTCAGAAGTCTATGAAAAGACCCATTACTATATCTATGTAATGTTACGAGAAGTGATTAGACGAAAAACATTAATTACCGATTTAAATATGGTCTCTGTGACTCTTTACCTCAGTATAATTTTAGTTTTTTGCCACTGTATTGATTATAGTGTTGTGATAACTAACTCCAACATCGGAATCTATTCGACAAAAGAAAACAAAGGAACACTGAAACTTATATGATAATATGTCGTGTCATCGATACTTGTAACCTTTTTGTCTTCGGCAACCCAAACCGAAGTTACTTCTTTTAGAAACTTGATATAAATGTCAACAAAAGGTATACAAAACTTTAGAGTCTATTTATGTTTTCATCTTACACATTCCAGGAGAATACAATGGTTTCGTCTAATTAAAGACAAAACATAATCTTTACTTCTGACGAGATTTCTTCTATTAGTACATACAAAAATTTTTGTTTTTCGCTCAATTACTGTAAATATATAACAAATCACAAGTTGGCTCAAGTGTTATTTATTTATTGAAAAACAGAAATCAGAAGCTACATCCACTGGGAATACCTGGTACAACTCACTTTAGATTTATTTTCTCTTCAGTCTTCTAGGGATGTATTCCTGTACAAGTGGTTGTGGGAGAAAATTGTTATGATATTCTAACTTGGAATGATGTTTATGACTTTTTTCTTGAATTGTTTCGTGAATGGTTGACACATTATTATCATGATGGAGCATTTGTGAGGTATAACGGAGCATCAGCCATTGCTCTGAGAATTGTTGACCGGGTTCTTTGTATGATGGCTATGCTGGAATTACTGGCACATCCCCGCAGTTCTATGCCATAGGTCCATATGGGCACATTCATAGCTTCTTATACCAGGATTTTATTTACTAACGACATTTTTTATTTTCACCCCAGTAACCTATACAGTTTTCTCATTTTTAAATCAGTCTGCTTTCGTTTTTTGATTATATGTTCTCTCAAAATTTCCAAAATAATTTACCATCTAGGTGAATTCTTGAGTACTTGCAACTTGTTGATCTAAGGAACAGTTCTTTCTTTGATGTATAGTTGATATGTTCGGATTTAGTCGTATATATTTTAATCTTCCATTTTTGAAGCCTTCTTTCGAGTTGGGAGGTTCGAGCTTGCTATCACGGAGTCTTCACGGATAGCCATAAGAGCTGTATCGTCAGAGAATGTTCCTACTATAGTTTAGTCATCGTTTGGAAGGTCAGATGTGTAGACTAAATAGAGGGTTGGTCCTAGAATGCTACCTTGCGGCTCTGCTTTTCGTTGATTATCATTAGTCCCATGGAAATTATCCTGTAAAAACTAGTAAAATCCTATATTGCCAGAATAGGAATAATGAGCAGAACTGACATTCTAGATAATATATTATAGGGTATAATTTTAGACCAAAACATAACTTTGATATGTTGTGACCTTATGAAACGCCCTGTATACTACAAAAAAATTTTAAAAGGTGAGGTTATTGCCTCTCTATATATTTGTTATAAAACTTCTCTCCGTATCGGAGTTATTGAACTATAATTTGATCACACGGTGGATGGAAAAATAATATTTTTCTTTCCATTAGAACTAATATTTTTTGATCTCCCTAAAGAGAAACAAACACTATCAAAATCTCGTTTGAAATTTAACCTTTATGGGTTGAATTGTGGCCTACGGCTAGTATTTCAGACCCAGTAAATCTTTAATAAGTTTGTTGTTTTAACACTATTAACTAGTCGGTTGATGTGTATGTAGAGCACTCACCTCATTTGTATTCCAGCGATGCCGTTGTGTGGGAAAGTGGTCAGATCGAGGCAAACTTTCCAGGTTTTCAGGCAACTTGATGGGTTCCCCGTCTGAAACAAACACTGCTGATAACTTATTGCCGAGCTAAATGAACTATATATCAAATCGAACTGAGAAATTGGTTCAACTTGATGAAATAAAATAAGAAAATACAATAGTTGAACTTTCAGAATCATAGCATACATTTTATTAACAATTTAATGGTAATTTACAAGCATATGACAAAAGAACACTTTCTACATAATATTTGTTTCTGAATGTTGGCAATTTCATATCAATTTACCGAGATATTCCAATTGATTATTATAATAAATACAATCATTAGATAGTAAATGTTTTCATCTTATACCAAGTTGGTTAAAATATAAATTTGGCTAAAGAAAAGTCGATCAATCAAAATAAAAAATGTATTTTTCACTAATTTAGAATATATACATTTAAGTTCATAAATTCTAATATTCATTCATTATTGTTGATAGAAGAATGATCAAATTTCAATTTGATGTTTATTTTACAAATCGGAATAACCATACAAATAATAAGTTGTGAAAAATATAACGTTAATATGTACATAGAAATAATAGTAAATTACGTATCGAGAGTTGTAAGTAGCATATTACGTACGAGTGGGTAATTCCACGAGTACGTAATATATTTACAACTCGTGTTAAGTACTATACTTTATCTGCACCTCAACAAAAACTATTTTTTTTAAATATAAATTTTAAACACCAGCATTTAAATAATAATTGACGTTTCTAATTCATGTCCTCACCCATTGTAACGATAGATTATTTATTTAGGCATTATACACATTTATGGATTATAATAATTATTTATAACAGTAGAACAGTTGTTGTATGTATTGTAGATCTTGTCATTTGAGGTATTTTGATTATTTTTCACGTTAGGAGTAGGTACTACTCTGGTGTAAGTCTGAAATATAGTTATTTGATGAAGGCATCTCAATTGGGCATTTTTTCGTATTAATTGCATTGGATATTAATAAGGAATCTTTTACATAAATTTCTGCTACCGAAGGAGCTTTCCATCCACCCAACCTTTTTAGAAGTAGTTAGTCCCCTGCAGGATCGACTAGAATAGTGAATGAAGATCTTCCAAATCAATACCCAGTATACAGTTTTGGTTCTGGCAAGTGAAGAAATTCGGCAATTTTTTTTGGTACATTACCTGTCTTATTTATTCTTACTAGCTGCTTAGTACATTTTCAAAAATAAAGGATAATCTATTCCAGGGGGGCGCATAGTAATATACTTTATACAAGTTTCATAAAATACTTCAGGAACAACAAAATAATGCTGTTTCAGTTTTCGAATCAGAAATGCGAATTATTGAAGATTTCCCGTTTTTTTTGCTCTTCCCTTTTCAACTAAAAAGTACTTGACTTTTTTAAATGGAACACCCTGTTATTTTTACACAATTCGAAGGCTGAGTTCTTTAGCTTTTTGAAAATGTCAACATTTGTAACTTCATTTCGGTAAATAAAGATGATACGCGAGTCTTCGTAAGTGCGTGCACTGTGACTATTTCAATATCACCAGCAGATTTTCAACTTTTTAAAGTACGCATTTTCTGCATTTTGAATTTGTTTAGTTATTTATACAATGAAATAAGTAGAAGTTACCAAAATCTTTATGTTTTTATTGCTAATTTAAACATTATGGCATTCGCTAACAAAAAAATATATAGCAACTAAATCTTATAGAAATTGTTGAATGTGGCCTCCGTCCTGGTCTATGCACTAATGAAACCTAACTTATACGTAAATAAAGAATTTTGTAGCATTTATTTTGGAATTCCATCAATAACATTTTTGATGTTATTTTTTAACTCATCAATGTTTTTAGGAAAAGGGCTATAGCACCTATACTTAACATAACCCCATAAAAAATATCACATATAGCCAATTCAGGACAGTCTGCCGCCCATTCGCTCGGCCCACCTCTTCCTATCCATTTGTCCCTAAATGCGCTACTCGATTCTCTTGCTACTAAAGAAAAATATGACAAGGTGCACCGTCCTGCTGAAAATAAACCTCCTCCATGATACCTTCTTGTTGCAGTTGGGGGTAAAAAAAGTTTTCTAGCATATCTGTATATACTGGACCATTAACTGTTTTTTCAATAAAGAACAAAGGCCCATAAATTTGGTTTTTAGAAACTGCGCACCGGCCATTTCCTTTTAGAGTATCTCGCTCATATTCGTTGAAATTTCTAGGCAGTTATGCTTGTTTACTTTTCCATTTAAATAAAATGTGGCCTCATCAGACATAATCAATTAACTTCAGGTTCTATTCTAAAAAGATCTTTAAACTTTCATACATAATTAGCCTTTTCCAAAGGTCTCCCTCTTTAAGTTTTTGAAACGTTTGTATCTTTTAAACAATTAATTTTAAAACTTTCAAACATATTTGTACTTCACTTTTAGATACATTTATTAAATTTACTATTTTTGTAATAGAAATTTGATTATCATTTTCAGTCTAGATTTCATTTATGGTTAAGAGACGATCGAAATCATTTGGATTATTTTGATTTTTATTTACCTGCTTTTTCTCAAGTGGACCGCTTTCTTTGAATGTATGATACCATTTTTATATGGAATTTCTAGACGGAGTAGGTTTTACAAATTGTAATCGGATCTTCTTCTTGTGGTTGTAAACGAAGAAGTTTTTTTAAATAATAATACTACAGCTGCTTTTTCTTGTTTTGTGTGAATCATTATTGCGAAATACCTGTTTACAAGTACAATGTTTAATTTTTGACGTCAAACTAACTCGTTAGACACATAACAATAAGCACGTGATTTTCACAGCACCCTTGATTGATCTCCTTAAATTATCCAAGAAAGATAAATAGATGATTAAAATTTTAAAATTACCCCCATATAAAAACGTTACTTTCAAATTTGCAATAAAAACATGAATATTTTGGTAACTCCTACTTATTCCAGTTTATAAATAACAACAAAAAACTTAAAATGCGTACATTAAAAAATTGAAAGTAAGCTGACGATATTGAAATAATGACAGGACACGCACGCACAAAGATTCGCGTATCATCTTTATTCCCAAAAATTAAATCACAAATGTTGACATTTTCACAAAGCATTGGAATGGTGTAAAAATATACATGGAGTTCCTTTTAAAAAGTCAAGTAATTGTTAGTTGAAAAGAGGCAGTTTTTTTTTCTCGCACTGAATAACAGGGAACAGTTTTTATTTTAATTTAGGAAAACTTTTAAATTTGAAACTCATTGGTGAGAACCGAACATTTCTAACTTATTTCGTTTAGTAAATAATCACGTTTAAAATGTGTCAGTTTCAACTGGTATTAGAAAGCTCTTGCTGCCGACAAGCTCCGCTAACTCCTATTATAAAAATAACCTATAAATAAAATATCTTAAATATAATAAGAACTTATATAAAAAAAGCCTTTGTTAGCAAGTATTATGCAGGAAATATTTTCAACAATAGACATCCCGATAAAAATATAACCCAATCAACTGTTACGAAAATATAAAATAAATTTAGAAAAACTGGAAGTATTAAAAATAATTTTAATGGAATACGTCGAAAACTGGTTGCTGATGAGAATACGTAGTTTGATGTAATGCTAGCAAATCCAAAATTGTTATTGCGCAGAAGAATGTCGTTGTTACAACAAAATGTAAGTAAAAAATACAGTGGCAAGAATTTCAAAACTATATAAATACAAACCATACGAACCAAAAATCATACACATATTAAAAGAAAGGGATTATGATAGACGCTTTCATTTTTGCTCTCTCATCCAAGGAGAGTTAGAGGAGGACTCTTTTTTACGATGCATATAATTTTTTCCGACGAGGCGACATTTTCGACAAATGGAACTGCCTCGTCGCAACATTGTCGCTGGTGGTCTCAAGAAAATCCCAATGTTGTATTAAAGTCTAATGAATATTCGTTTAAGACGAACGTGTGGTATGGCATTTATAATAACAAATCTAAGAATGCCGAACGTTATTTACATTTTTCACAAACTCATATCAATTAATTCATGGACGAGCTACCCTTAATAGAACGTCAATGTATTTGATACCAATAAGATGGTGCCGCATGCCACAGTACAATAAATGTTAGGAACTATCTTGAAAATTTGTGTCATGGAAAAGTTATTCACGGATACCCTGATTTCTTTTGGTCTGCTAGATCCCCTGACCTTACGCCCCTTGATTACTTTTTATGGGGTTACCTGAAGCAAAAAGTTTACCAGGAAGCGCGGTCTCAAGATATTGACAACTTGGAGAGGATAATTTTAAAAACATGTCAAGAAATTTCTCCGCAAATGATAAGGAATGTATTACGTCAATTTTTCAATAGAACTAATAAGTGTATGGAACGAGAGGGTGGATATGTCGAAGCATTAGTATGAGTGAAAATTAAATTTGTTAGTTTCTATTATTAATATGATGTTTGTTTTATAATTTAGTATTTGAAAGTATTTTATTATTTGCAAAATACATGAATGTGCACTTATTACCCATTTTAATTGCAAAATTATTAGAAAAGATCGAAAAACTAAAAGGTTATCATGTGTTTCGTAATCACAAGAGATAAATGCTCATTCAAAATAGAAATATTAGTAAAAAATAAAAGTTTCAATTTAAATGGATGTACTAGCATATTTAAACGTTGTTTCTAATTATGATCAAATTTTTTTAGTCACATTTTTCGATGTTGTCAAATTTAAAGGTACTTTACTCTTGAGTAAAACTCATATTTTTTGACAAACATCGTATACGACTAAAAAATTTGATATTTGATGGCCGTATTTAAGGATTTAGTTAATGCAGAACTTTTTATGAAGAATAACTTTTTTTCCTAAAATTAATAATCAAAAAGTTTTCCATATGATTCCAACTTAGGGGGACATATTGTATATAAATAAACACTGACGTTGCATTCTTCTGTTGTTGTTGTGTTCGAAATTTCTAGGACTGTAAGTCGCCATGCGATTTTTATAGCCATAACAATACGCGTATATTATACGTTATACGTTGCTTACTGCTGTAGAGTATTTTACAATTATTCTTCTAATCTCCATAGGTTTTGGTAGGTACATTTTATCGTATGATTCACGCACAATGTTAAAGTAATTAGCTTTTTGTGAAATCTCTTATCACCTTCACCCGCTGAGCCGACGATCCTGTCCTAATAATATGTGTTCGTTTTCTTGTGCGTTGAAGTAAATTGTGAAAAATGGCCGGCAAAAGCGAATAATTTTAGCTGAACTTTCAGAATTAAAGAGAAAATGCAGCGGTTAAAAAGAAATATAAGTTCTGATACCTCCTCATAATTTGAAGATATAAGTTAGCTAGAATTGTTGATTTAATTGTTACCATTTTAATGGTTTTATATTCAATTTAGAAACATGCGTGGGTTTCTACTCATAAAATATAATTACCTTGCATGTTGTCTCACGTTTCAAGTTTAGTTGATCAATTATAGTTTTTTTTTGTTTTTTTTCACCATTTTAATGGTTTTATATTCAATTTAGAAACATGCGTGGGTTTCTACTCATAAAATATAATTACCTTGCATGTTGTCTCACGTTTCAAGTTTAGTTGATTAATTATATATTTTTTTTTGTTCTTGGCTTTAACACTCGTCACTCGGCCAGTCACAACAGGAACAAACTATTAATATATAAAAAAGTATATTCACCTCACTCACACCTATCCACACCTAAGAGAAGACAAAATTATCTACCTAAAAAAAAATACAATAAGGATATACAGGGTCACTCGCTTCTTGTCTAGGGGCCCATCAAGACATCATAATTTATCACAAACAAAACTAGGCCACGGAAAGATAGGAATAACTACAATTGGGACAGATGTAAACAAATCTGGTTCAAACATTCACAAGCATACCTTTGATTCGTATATGAATTTCATCAGAACCTTATATACTTCCATTTTGTTTAAGGCTAAAAGATGGCAGATATTGAAGGGTGGAAAAAATCCGATTCCTATTAAATCATTAGTAAGGTTTTAGAGTTTCTTGGGAATATATGCAGTTAAAGAAAATATGATTCAGATCACTTTTAATATGACAGTGTTGACACAGGTCTGTGTCAAGAATTTTTATTTTATATAAGTGTGCCGGATAACATGCATGTCCAAAGCGTAGTCTAACAATAGTTTTAATGTATTTACGTGGGCAGGAATAAGAATTGAACCAACAACGATTCGGAATTTCTTGTTGAATTGATGAATATTGGGTATTAGATATTTCACAATAATCGTTCCAAGACTTTTTCCATAAACAACTTTGTTTTTGCCTAGAATTAGCAAATACGTCTGGTACAGTTAGTGGATAGATAGATAAGGTACCATTTTCTGCTGCATTTTTAGCTAAACGATCTACATGTTCATTATGTTTAAGTCCTATATGTGCTTTGATCCATATCAGCTGTACATGTTTATTATCTTTTTTTAATTGAAATAACTTTTTTTTATATAGAATATATAAAGATTATCTGATGAAGCAGGTATAGTTGGATTTTGTATAGCTGTTAAGACAGACAGAGAATCAGCTAATATAATAGCAGAACTTTTTCTGGACGAAGAAAAGAATTTTAACGATTCATAGATGCCCACAGCTTCAGCGCTGAAAACTGAGAAGTCTGAGGGGACCTTAAACAATTTTTCGACATTATCACCTGGAATGTAGAACGCACAACTAGTTCCATATAAACTTTTGGAAGCGTCAGTATATATCTGTATGGAATCAGAATAATTTTCTAATATGGAGTTTAAAATTGTAAGACTTATCATAGGATTTACATGATACCTAGGTTGAATGACATTAAACATGTGAAAAAAGTATTCAAAATCATCTAAAGTCATATTTTTATCTGATCTGATTACACATAGATTGTTGTTGTTTCGGAAAGCATCACAGAGAGGCGGTGAATTTTTGCGGATCCAGTAGTTGTTAGTTAAATCAAATTCGTTTAGTTTACATATATTGTGATATAAAGATTCGTTGAAAGACATAATTTTTATGAGGAATTTATGGCTGAGATAAGTTCTTCTATATTTTAAGGGAGGTTCTTAAGCTTCCACGTGAAGTGGTTCAATGGGAGTAGACCTCATAGCACCCATACAAATACGTAAGGCTTTGTTTTGAAATACGTCAATTTTTTGTAAATTATTTTTACTTGCGGATCCATAAAGTGTACAACCATAATCTATTATGGATCTAATGTATGATCTATAAAAAAGTAGCGAAGTCGACACATCAGCTCCCCACCAAGTTTTAGAAATGGATTTTAAAAAATTCATACCTCTGTTGCATCTATTCAATATATGTTCGATATGGGGTTTCCAGGTTAACTTCCTATCAACTATCATTCCCAAATATTTTATTGATTCACAAAAGGGAAACGCTTGTGTATTCAACTGAATCGTATCGATATTCGGGATGTTATGTCTACAAAAACCATTTTTAATGAACCATTTATAAGCCGATCCGTATATTTTATCTAACGTCTCTACAGCATCATTATATTTTTTGGCCTCTGAATAAAAGCAAAAATCATCCGTATACGGAATTATTTTTGGGGTGATATTTTCGACGTAAATACTGTGAAAGTCAGCCGTATACAAATTAAAAAGCAGAGGACTCAATACTGAACCCTGAGGTAGTCCTGAAATATTATAACGAGGTCCTATGAGATAATTATTATGAGTTCTTATATACAATTTTCTATGAGAATAAAAGTTAATGATTGCATCAGTTAATCGAATCGGTATTAGGAAGTTATTAATCATTTTTTCTCTCAGAATGGGTAAGCAGACGCTATCATAAGCACCTTCGATATCTAGGCAAAGTGTAGGTAAATATCTATTGGTGGAATAAGTATTTTGAATATCGGTAACAAGAGTTGTTAGAGCGTCAATTGTACCACAACCTTTTCTGTAGCCAAACTGGGTTCTTGGAAGGAGGTTTTTCTGAAATAACCACCATTCAAGTCTGTGCTTAATGATACGTTCTAAAGTTTTCAACATACAAGACATAAGTGATATAGGGCGATAGGATTCAGCATGATTGGGATCTTTACCTGGCTTGAGAATAGGAAGAATGATGACATCCTTCAACTCATTAACTATGGATAGATTATTCAGTATATCATTAAATATATCAATCAACATACATTTAGCAATAACAGGAAGGTTATCAATCATAGGATATTTAATTTCATCAAGTCCTGGACTAGTACTGATGCGATTTTTAAGAACATAGTTTAACTCTGTTGAAGTTATGGGTTTTGAAAGAAAATGGTTCTCATCACTAGATGAAGTTAGATCAAGAAATAACATAGCAGCGAAGGGAGGAGAAATTTTGTCAAAAAATTCTGCCATCCAGATATCATCTAAAGGCTTGACGTTGGAGATTGGTTTTCTATAAATCTTTCTAGCTTGTTACCAAAGAGAAGAAGACGAAACAGACTTATTAAGAGAAGAAACATACTCAATCCAGTTTTGTTTAGCTATAGCTTTAAATTTTCTTTTTGTTCTTGACATCATTTCTTGACAAAGGAAAAAGTTTTGGAAATTCGAAGTTTTTTTATAAGTCGAGAAAGCCAAACGTCTATCTTCCAAAATCTTTTCGTAATTTGAATTCCACCAAGGTGGGGGGTAACGTTTTAAGTTTTTAATATTTTTAAATTGTGGTATCGCAATGTGTGCAGCTTGATTCATACTGCTGATTAAAATTTGATATTTATCAGATGTGGTGTTTAATGAGAAATCTCCTTGAAGAGTATTTTCAATTGTCCCAGTATACAATGGCCAGTTAGCTTTTTTTATGTTCCATTTATTTTTAAGGGGAAATTCATTGATAACTTGGTCAATTGGAAGCTCCATAAGAATAACTAAATGATTCGATCCTAATGTATCATCTAATACTGACCAATTAATTCTATTAGCAAGTTCAGGAGAACAAAAAGTGATATTTATCGCAGAAACATTTTGATTAGGACGACTTAGAACTGTGGGTTGTCCATTATTCATTACTGTTAGATTAAGATCATCTGCAGCTTGGATTAGTTGTATACCAACTGTGTCATTATGATGTGCACCCCACAAAGAATGATGTGCATTGAAATCACCGCCCACGATTATAGGATTTTTTGCTTGTGAAAAAAGTGTAAACCAATCATTAGCAGAACATTTAATTTTAGGTGGTTTATCAACAGAAAAAAGGCTTAGCTCCGATTTACCATATTTAATTTTTATGCCACACATTTCCACGCCTCTACACACATTCATATTAATTTTGAATTCACAAAAACTTATTGAATGATGAACTAAAATGGCAGCACCACCATAGCCGTCATGTCGGTCTTTACGGACCATATTATAACCATTATAACAATATTGTATATTTTTTTTAAACCAAGTTTCAGTAATAAGTGCCACATCTATTTTTCTAGAATTTAAAAAGTGTTGCAAACTGTTTTTATTTGCCACAGCTGATTTAGCATTCCACTGCATAATGTTAAGTGAAACTTTCTGAGCCATTAATAATTATTAACTGTTAGAATATCCTCCAGTACTTGTTTTATGCTACTGATTATTGAACTTTTATTAATTGATTGCAAGTCTTCTACTGAACTTATATTATCCAATAGATTGAATACAAATTTGAAGACAATGTCAGCAATATTCTGTTTTTTACTTTCAATACTATTAAAATTGGATTTATAGGGGTTAGCAGGTAATGGTTGACTAGGACCAAAAGTAAAAGGAAACATAGGCGAGCCAGAAGGAGACTGATTGGACGGAGAGTCTGATTTTCTTTTCTTTTTCATGGGAACCAAGTATTTTTTTGTGCCACTTGTACTTGGTAGTGACGAAATTGAGCTATTGCTTTCCCTAGTATTTTTTATCATAGTTTGTGTGGTATTATTATTAACTTGATTAGTAAGACTGGGGAAATCTTTATTATAATTTGATAAGCCTTAAAAAGAATCATGACTTACAAAAGAAGAAATTGAGTTTTCACAGTATTTTCTGGCTTCCAGAAATAACGTTTTTTGTTCAACCATAATAGTTTTAATTTTTTTCTGTTTCTCATATTGAGGGCATTTTTTAGATATAGATAGGTGATCGTTAGATTCACAATGAATACAATAAATTTTGTCCTTATTGCAACTGTGTTCCTCTGTTTTTATTTCGCCGCATTGTATACATCGTTCTTGGGTGTTTTTACACTGTTTAGTAACATGTCCATACTTCAAACAACGATAACATTGAACTACTCTACCTATAAATTGTTCTACCTGACAATATACTTTATTAAATGCAACATATTTTGGTATAATATTACCTTCAAAAGTAATAATAATGATTTTTTTTGGTACATAATCAATTGTGTTATCCTCTCCTTGGATTTTACGTTTAGTACGATAAATGTTTATCACCGGAGAGGTAGACTCTACATTCTCTAACAAATATTTTTCGTCATATTTAGTGTCAACGTCCCTAATGATACCCTTTGGTTCGAGTAGATGATTTGGAATATAAGCTACCAAATTATGATTTTCCAACAAAGGATTTTTAACTAATTGATTAGCCTCAAGAAACGATTTTAATAAAACTTTTATTCGATTTTTACCTATACTTTTAATTTCTAATATATTAGTTAGCTTTAATTGTTTAAAAAGTATGTGACCAACAGTCATCGGATGTAGCCTTCCCAAATTACTACTTTTAATATTTTCAATGTATACCCAAATAGTAGATAAATTGTACTTATCTGACAATAAGTTGAACTTTTTTGGCACTGGTTTTACTGCAGAAACCTCGTTGGTGCTTGAAGAGTTATTAATCGGTAACATTTGATCATAATCACATAACATAATCGACTCCACTTGCGTCGAGAATGACGTCCCTTTTTTATCCCCCATGATGGAGGAAAAATTATTTAGTTAAAAACTCTAATCGGAATATTTTAAAAAAACACGTGTAAAAAAACAAAGTTGGCACTGATAAAAACTATCGACCGGTTTTGTTAATTGCTTCGCACAACCTATTTGTACAAAGGTAAAATCAAAGCTGATCAATTATAGTTGATCAACAAAAATTGAATACGACTTGACTTGAATCGTCAAAAGAGGAATTAAATACAATCTTAATTAAAATGAAACCAAATCGTAAGAAACGTAGATATTGGGTGAGGCATTGGATTTTAAGAAGAGATCTATTGGGAGCATCAGCAACCTTGTTAAACGAACTAGCATTAGAGGATAAAGAAGAGTATAGAAATCACTTAAGAATGTCTGAAGATAAATTTAATGAACTGTTCTTGAAAGTTCAGGATTGTTTAAAGAACCATGATACGGTGATGCGACAAGCAATTTCGCTAAAATTAAAACTACAAGTAACCTTAAGATATTTAGCTACTGGAGATTCATTTTCCACGCTTGCTTTTATATACCTAGTACCTAAAAACACCATTTCAAAATTTTTGTTGGAAGTTTGTACGGCAATATACGATGCTTTAGAAGATTTTATCAAAGTAAGTATAATATTTTATTAATCAAAGAAATACATTTTAGCAAATTGTATTAGTTAGAGCTCTAGAAAGTATATCAGTTGACGCCTGAGAATCCTCTTCGTTTTATTCTCTGTTGCATGATTCATTTGAAACTGTCAACGACCAACATTCTCTTGCTTTTGAATCATAAGGCGGCATCTGTTTTAGCTGAAAAGCGACATATTTAGCAAATATGTCGAATTCGTCTTCAGTCTCATTATTATTACTTTGCACTACTTTATCAAGTTTGTCAATTGCTCCACTTATAGTTGAAATATTGTCATTTACCATCTTCCGCTTGCGACTCTGTGGCGCACGAAATACATTAGTCGACTTTAATTGTTTTGGAGTAGACCTTGTAGTGAACGGATTGGAAGTTATGTTTTTGTATCACTTCGTTCTGAGGATCATAATTGCCAGTACTACAAGATGCAGATTTGATCTAGGGCATTCATTTCCATCTGGGTTTTCTTCTTCTCAAAAAGCATTGGAACTTTATCAAAATACAATATTTTATTAAAAATTGTACTAACATGTAGTAAAATATGAAAAAAAAATCATTACAGGTGCCACAAAATGAAGAAAAATGGAAAATAATTCAAAAGGAGTACTACTTTCGATGTAATTTTGTGTTGATGCTAACTATTGCTATCGTTATTTTACCGTAGGCACAAATGGACGACCAAATGATGCAGCCGTTTTTGTAACATCATCATTTAATGCAGCGTTAGAAGACGTTAATAATAGACTAAATTTTCCAAAAGATGGAGTATTAGTAGCTGACGATGCTTTGCCCTTAAGAACCCACCTTTTAAAGCAATTTGCTAGAAGTACTATGTTATCTAGAAAACAAAAAAAATTACTACTATCGCTTGTCAAGAGCTCGTCGTATGAGTGAAAATGCATTTGGAATTTTGGTTTCTAGATTCAGAGTCTCTGAATGACCGATAGCTGTTGAAATTACTAAAGTTGACGAAATTACCAAAGCAGCTTTAGTATTACATAATTGGTTAAAAATGACCTCGAGTGAAATATATAGAAATGTAACCATAAGCGAGGAGAAAGATGATAGCCGACCTAGATGCATAATCAGCAAATAGAATGTTATAAATTCAGTTTACTCATATTTTTTAACGACTTTTTGTAGTAAGATCTCTATTATATACGTTGTGTGAATAAAATCTATTTATACTATTAAAATTTCCAAAGTTAGTTGTAATTCGTTTATATTTTCAAAATAAAAGTTTTATTAAAAGTCACAAAGTGCTCCGAACTACATTACTGGCGCTGCGAACAGGATCCTCGTACAGAAACATCCGTCGTTTCCTGGTCAATTTCAATAGTTTGACGAGAATCCACCGAACCTGGGAACAGAAGGAAGAGCATGCAGAAGAAATCATCAGTGATCATCCTTATGTAAGTGTTTATTTCCTTTCTTTCCTTTATGGGAATTTTTAGTGACATTTCTCAAGATAATTCTACTAATGGTATTTCAAATTTATTAGATACTAAAGTTACCAATGTGCTCGAATTTTCTACCGGTGACAATCTTTCTATGTTCAATAAATCAGCCGATAATTTAATTGCATTATTGGCAACTCAAAAAATTACCCCAGCATAAGAATTTATATTAAATGCAAGAGATTTTTTGAATTATTCCAACAAAACTATCTGGACTGACGTACGACCGGCCTTATTAGCTAAGTACGGTGACAGATGTTTGGAAGCCATTTTAGTAACGCAGTTATCAACGACAGTATAAAAATTTAACGAGACTTATGACCAATATCATCAGCGCGTATCAAATAATTTAAATGACTTACTCCAACATATTACGTTAAACAACAATGTAGAAACGGTAGCATTCAAAACACATTATTTCAAAAATATGGCCCTCAAAACTTTTTGTTCTGGCATAAATGAACCTTATTGCGAATATTTGTCACATTTTCAAATTACCTCTCTTGAAGAAGCCCTTCAAAATGCATAGCTTATGATAATCATAAAAATCAGCAACAATATATGAACTTCTCAAAAACGCAACAAAACAAAGGACCGACATCATCTAGACATAATTCATACCAAAATCGATATATTAATAGATCCAGCAATTTCTCGACACAACCACATAATAACCCACAGCGTAATTTCCATTCTCACAATACTTTTCCACAAAACAATAATAATTCGCAACCAACAAATTCTTCACCTTGTCCTCATTACGATTCTCAACAAAATTTCAATTTTTCAAGAAATAGTTTTCAGAACCATTCCCAAAGAAATATTTTTCAACGTCCGAAATATAATAATAACGCTAAGAATTTCAATAGATCTCCTCTTCTCAGAAATACCCATAATCAAATGCCAAAATCAAAATTGAAAGTTTTAATTGATTCAGGTGGATCTAACACCGTAATCTCCCCCGAAGCCGCAAAATTTTTCAATAAATCCCATATTTATCATAAACCATTCACATTAACGTCTATGAAATTAACTCGAAAATACAACTTAAACATAAATACACCTTTATTTGATGAATATAACATAAATGAATTTATTGATGCCCGGATTGCTCCATGGAGTGAGAATTTTGATATTTTACTTGGTAATTTTGATTTGGAACGATTTAATGCTATTTTAGATTATTCGAATAAGACATTAACCTTGAGAAATATAATAATTCCGTTTGAAACTTTATATAATAAAATTCCTGTTAGCATAAGTCATGGTGAAATACTACTCCCGGAAATAGTTGTTGATAATATAAAAATTCCAGAGTATATTCACACAGTAAGACATGGTTTTATAGATGATATCACATTACAGACACCTATTAACATAAAACGCGTGGTAGTTGATAACTTGGAAAATTATGAAATGAAGAATCCTACGTGTAATTTTGATGAGTCAGTTATTCGAACAGAACATTTAAATGCTCAAGAAGAAGAAAAACTTTTAATATTATGTATAAAGTTCAAAGACGTATTTCATAACGATTAATCAAATTTACCATTCACATCCGCTATTAAACAAGAAATTAAAACAAAAGACGAAAATCCGATTTATGTTAGAAGTTACAGACACCCTAAGGTAATGCAAGAAGAAATCGTTAAACAGGTTAACAAATTATTAGATAACAATATCATTAGAGCCTCCAGCTCTCCGTATTCCGGGCCCGTGTGAATTGTCCCGAAGAAGGCTGACGCTTCCGGTCAGAAAAAATTTCGAATGGTATTTGATTATGGAAAACTTAACGAGAATACTATTGATGATAAATATACGATACTCAAAATTGACTAAATTTTAGATAATCTAGGAAAAGCTACTTACTCCATTACTCTCGACTTAGCCCAAGGATTTCATCAAATCGAACTCCACCTCAATTCCACTCAAAAAACAGCCTTTACCGTACCACATGGTCATTTCGAATACACAAAACTTCCAATGGGACTGAAAAACAGCCCAGCAACATTTGAAAGATTAATGGACAATATTTGGAGACCTTTCTTATATAAATCTTGCTTTGTATACATGGACGATGTGATCATCTTCTCCAAATATCTTCACGAACATCTTGTTCATATTTCCGCTATTTTAGAAGTTTTTAGGAAAAATAATTTAAAAATTCAATTGGACAAATTCGAATTCCTTAAGAAGGAAGTCGCTTTCCTTGGTCACTTAGTAACTGTTGATGGTATTAAACCAAGCCCCAGTAAGATTGAAGCTATCCAAAAATTTCCTTTCCCGAAGACAGTGAAAGAGATTAAATCATTTTTAGGACTTATAGGATATTATCGAAGATTTATACCAAATTTCGCTAAAGTCACATCCCTATTTTCTAGATCCACTATAAAAGGAGCAATAATCGACCCCACTTATCCTAACTGTTTAGAATGTTTCGAAAAATGCAAACAATTATTAATTAACGCCCCATCCTTCAATATCCCGATTTTTTAAAACCCTTCGTACTAACTACAGACGCCTTGAATATAGCTATCGGATCTGTACTTTCACAAGACAACCACCCTATCGCCTATTATTCGAGAACTCTAAATTCAGCAGAACAAAATTACCTCACTATAGAAAAAAAACTTTTGGCCATCGTAGATTCTTGCAAACATTTTCGTCCTTATTAATACGGACAAACATTTCTAATTGAAACTGATCATAACCCTCTCGTCTGGATTTATAAACTTAAAGACCCCACTTCTAGATTAACACGTTGGAGACTAAAATTAGGGGATTATAATTTTGAGGTGAAATATAATGTTAACTCTTATCCTACATTCAGAATTTATCCCATACCTAATAAAGATCACATCATGATGCTGCCGCCTGCCCGTTTCTACGCCAACAACAGATGGTACGAAAAATGTATTGGCCGAGAAGAAAACATTATCTGTACGAATCATGTATCGTCTAGATGTTTAATTCCAAATGTTCACAATTGCTCCAAATGCATAGCAACAGAAAACTTTGTACAAGAAACCTCGAAAGTTATATTAATAGGGATAGTTCACCCTATTAAAGTCCCAGATCAATGGATCGAATCAACCAGTATCCTGCTAACCGATGAACCAATCGCCATTGAAGGTGTACTCTACACAAAGAAAACAGTTCAAGAAATTTCCGTTCCAGAAGCCGTACCCATTAAGCTCACACCAGACCACAAAATCAAACTAGAAAAGCTGAAAATCCCAGAAATTTACGGTCAACTCCAACCAATTGAACCATTGGAAAATCCACCACAAATATCTACGGGTCTCAGTGCTGCTTGTATCATTTTATTAATATCTGTTTTAGCATTTTTGTTTATAATTGCAATTAAGAAGAAAAGAAGAATTTCAAAATTCCTTTTTGGACCTAAACTGCAACAGGCCCAAATCCAAATATTGGACGAGTTATTCGAAAATATTCCCAAGACTTCGAGGACGAAGTCAGAACCAAAGGAGGGAGGAGGAATGTAACCATAAGCGAGGAGGAAGATGATAGCCGACCTAGATGCATAATCAACAAATAGAATGTTATAAATTCAGTTTACTCATATTTTTCAACGACGTTTTGTAGTAAGATCTTTTTTTTATATATCAATCGCATCAACCACGTAGGGTTATTAGCGAGTTAAAATGATGGAAGTTCACTTATTGTAGCTTGGTTATAGTCTCTATATTTTGCTACTTAATTTGCAGTATTTTAGGTAGTTTAAAAGTTTTTTAGTTTCTTGCTTTTCTTGTAATAGTTTTTTTAGTGATAGTGGCAGTTGATTCTTTTTCCGTTCCTTGTCGTATTTCGCACATTCGATTACCGGGTGTTTCACGGTTAACTCACTGTTACACATTTCGCACATTGGTTTATTTTTTCCTGCTAGTAAGTAGTCGTGTGTGATGCGCGTATGACCGATTTGAATACGAGAAAGGATCACTTGTTCTCTTCTATTTATGTTTTTACAGTTCCAGCAGTGAGAATTTGTAGTGACTTCATATGATTTGTGTTCGTTATGTCTTGCTTCTTCCTGCCATTTATCGTAGATTTTGCTCTTGTAGAACGCTTTCAAATCAGTATGTACGGTAAAATCGTTTCTTTCAGTAAGATCTTTATTATATACGTTGTGTTAATAAAATCTATTTATACTATTAAAATTTCCAAAGTTAGTTGTAATTCGTTTATATTTTCAAAATAAGTTTTTTAAAAAGTCACAGAGTGCTCCGAACTACATTTCTATATACACCAACAGGTTCTTTCGGTACTGAAGATCTTAATACTGGGCGCATCATGCCAGGTCCTTGGATAACACAGAATACGCAAGTGAATGGTTTACTTAATTCGCAATTTAATGTAGGAAGTCGTAACTATAAAAGATCAGCGTCTAGTGTATGTGATAAATATGCTGACAATTTTTCTCTACAAGGAGCTGTGCCCTGGCCACTGGATATGATACATGACGATTTGTGATTGCCAGTCAATGTAAAATTACTTTAAAGAATGAAAAAACTTTCTTTAAAAATTTGATGAAGTAGCTCTTGTATTTGTAACTCCATTTATAAATACATTCGTTCTTTTCTACCAAAACAGTTTTGGCACGTATAATTCCTGTGTTCACATTCCACTTTTTTTTATTCGCAAACCAATAAATGTTCTTTACTGTACATCGTTCTAATAGTCTTGATTTTGTTTTTCAGATCAATAGTAGTAAGACGAGGAATTTACATCCCTTTGAGAATAGAACCCAAAGCATTTTCTCTTGCTTCTCTATTTTTATATTTTTCCAATCGGTGGTTCCAAAGACAATCGTACTTATGTTATAAGTCCAAAAATTTTAGCGTCACATTTTCCGACCACCTAACGCTCATTTTTTCACTTTTTTGTAGAAACTATGGGTACGCGTGGAATTAAATAAAAGTAGCGTGACCAGTCGAAATCAAACTGAGGTTGCATTTCAACTTGAAAGAAGGTGAGCGGAGACTCCTGACTTGAACGATAAAGTTTGAATGATTCAAACTTTTGTTGATCAACTATAATTGAACAACTAAACTTGAAATGTGAGAAGGCGCCTTCTCATTATAGTTTTCGTTCAACTTTTGTTGATCAACTATATTTGAACAACTAAACTTGAAACATGAGAACGCGCCTTCAGGAAGTTTTATTTTTCATCAACTCCCTATACCAGATAATAGTTTTTAGACAGAAATAAAAGATGTTGGTGGGTTTTTACTCACAAGAGTTATTCATTGAATGTACCTACAATATATAATTAAAATAGTGGTATAAGTTATAGGTGTTATTATCCCTTGCAGATTCTAGAACCTCATCTTGTTCTGAGGATGTCACAGCTCAACAAAGGCAAACCTGCTGGAACCGGTGACAACCGCGAGTAATGATAACTTATTTTCAATTATAGGGGAAAATCCAGATACCCCAAAAGTGTTGGGCCACCATTGCATGATGAAATCGTAGTTCAGTGGGGAAACTATTCAATAGAGGGTATGTGGTCAGGAAATCTTCTCGAAATGAGCCAAAAATACTCTATCGCCGAAAACTGTAAATCCTAAAAAGCACCCTTAATGAATTAATGAAATCCTTGTTAACACGCCAGGGTCACAAAGGCGATAAATTCCTGTCCAATCTACATAAACAATTAGCAACAGGTCCTACTGCCATTGACTTAATATTAACCCATAAATTAAATACAGCGGACCAAAACTTACCTTTCTCAGAAGATATTTTACAAAAGTTGGTGGATGCGTGTCAATTTCTCCTAAGGTACATCACAGCATTTGTGTGAAACAGAAATTTGATGCAGATGGGCAGCCAGACACAGTGTTATTGACAACTATTTATTAGACAGCGAATTTATGGATAAGGTCAAATCGCGCCAGAATATGAGAAAATCTATGTAAGAAATTGAAAAACCATTTCCCAAGGATATTGCAAAAAAAAACAGGAGTATCAGGATTAAAGAATTCAGAATCTACTCGCCCCAGGTTTACAGATCCTGGTTGAAAACATTACTCGCAGAAGATACTACAGAACCGATATCTCCGAGACCGAGACCAAGCAGAGAAAGATCAAAGGACAGGTTCTTCACAGGAGGCCAAACGCGCGACGTTAGTGGTAAATAAAAATTTTGCAGGCAGATTAAAACATTTTTCTCATGAATCGAGCAATAATACTCAAAATCAAATTTTATTCTTATGGGTTAAAGGTATTAACATTACTTTTCATAAAAAAACATACTTTTTCAAACAAAATTTCTAATGTAAAACAGTGTACTAGAGAAATAAAAGACCTTCTAAAGAAAATTGCTACATTAATGTGTAAATACAAAGAGGTTCAATTTTTATCATCTTACTTTTTAATTAAAAAGCTGAATGGATAAAAAATATGTATTCTAAATTCAAAGAAGTTGAATCAATTTATCACTGTTAATCTTGAGGATCATAGAACAGTAATAAAACTCATAAGCCCAGGCAGTTATATGAGTGTAGAGTGTTGTAAATATGGGGATAAAACTGTACAAGTATTAGCATTTTTCGGTTTTCTAATAAATTTTGAAAAAAGTCACCATTCAAAGAAATAAGATATTTAGGATTTAAATCCAATTCTGAAACAATGAAAATGAGAATATCTTATGAAAAATCTCAATAGAGTCTTAGACTAATAAATAAGTAAAAAATTGTTACTCTAATTAACATAATCTTGTGATATTTCTGACTTATTCCATTCTCCATAAAAAACGTACGTGAATTGATTTCATGACTAAACCCCTTAATAATTTGATACATAATTATTAGGATAACACTAAAAAGAAAAAAAAACAAGATGTTCCGCTACTCCATAGTTGATACAGCTTTCTTTTACTTTTCTGATCGAATACAAAAAGAAAAGCCACCAGTCCAGAAAATCACTTTCTCGACCGCAAACTCATAAATCGAAAACTTAAGTGAAGGTACTAAAAATATCCTCTGTCTCCAGGATATAAATTTTTGTTTTGCCGATCATTCATCACACGCTCGAGGGCTTCGGAAAAACATAAAGCCAGCTTAGGCCAGCACTACATGCAAGGGTAAAGCTCTTAACTAAGATGCGAGTTTTGAGGTTACCAAAAGATAACAAAAACTACTCTAAATCTAATGAGCAATTCTGTTTTTCCCATAATTCATGATAAAATAATCCATGACACATATTATTATAATGTTATTTTTTCAAAATAAAAGCGACATATTAACTTCATTGCTTTTTAAATCTATCCTGACAAATCAGTTTAGTATTCTTTAATGTTGAAGTGCCAAATTTTGTATTTATTTAGCAATTTAGTTCTGCTGACGATTCGCCGCAGCAGAAGTTTACCATGCACCAGATAACTATTGCAGTATATTATGTTCGGTTCATGATTTTTATACATTGGTATACCAAAAGTAATTGATGTAATGTAGTACCATAGGTATGATTAGACATATTCAGGGTCGTTTTACATTAATATATCTTAAACATTTTGTAATAGACAAATCAGAGACTTATCAAGAATACACGGGACTTAATGGACCATGTCTTATTTGAAATTTATAAGTTAATAAATTCGCTCTGTGTAATGTTAATTGCTTGCATTATAATGCGTGAAAGTTTCATAAGCTTGAGCATAGCTGGGATAACTAATATAAGTTAAAATTGTAACAATATAGGTCCCAGAAATAGTAGATGCATCCGAGAATAACCATATGCATGATATGTACTGTAGATTAATGTCACTATGAAGAATTGCCATGAGTAGAAAATAACGTATTATTTCGGAAGAAAAGCATAGGAATCGTTAATAAATCGATATGGGTCACTTATAATATTAAGGAATGGAAGATTTTTTATGAATTACTTAACTTATCTTAACTATTCATGTAAAGATATTAGCGAGAAAACAATTGTTTATATTTACATATTTTTTGTTAATATACAGAAAACAGAGCTTCTAATATTTAAAACTTGTTTTTTGAATATTTATTATGACTCTAAGAATGAACAAGAATTCTAAGTATCTTAGATAAAAAAATTATAAATACTATGATTAACCTTGGAAAAACATGAATCTTATAAATAAATAATTTGTACTGACGAAATTGAATTTATTCATTTTTTTTTTATTGAAACATGTCGCATCCACCAAAAGGTTATTAGCGACAATACAATAATATAATAACATTAGATCTTATACAATAAGTTTATAGATTCTAAATAGTCTATGATTCGCCTATGATATTGACAGTCTTTTCCGAGGAGAACTTCCAAACTGTTCGGAAAATTATTTGTTGCTCGTTCGATTGTGTATTTTGGACATGCAATAAGGACATGTTTTATGCTATCTACGACATTACACGTTGTACACATCGGGGGTTCACTATTTGTGAATAAATAGGAATGAGTATATCTTGAGTGACCTAGTCGAAGCCGCGTTAATACAACTTGTATTTTCCTATTTTTAGTAGTAGGTTGCCATGGAGATATATTACTCTTTACTTCCCTTAGTTTTGAACTGGAATTCGACCACTCGCGATCCCACGCACTATACACTTTCATTTTAAAGAATGCTTTTAAATCACTAGCAACGCTTCGACACTCACTTTCCGAATTAATATTAAAGATCGCATCACGCGCACTAGCGTCTGCTTTGTCGTTGCCTTCGATTCCAATATGCGATGGTATCCATATAAACTTAACGCTTCTAGAATTCAACTCGGCTTCCAGTAATTCAGCCTTTATTAGTTTTCCAATAGGGTTTTGTTGGTATATTTGCTGCAAACTTTTTAAAGCACTGAGGGAGTCGCTAAGAATGAGGCTGTTTGAAAATGTCAGCGACTTTGCGAGTTGGAGAGCTTTGTATAAAGCAAAAAGTTCAGCAGAGAGAATACTGAGGCTGGGAGGAAGTCTGTATTGGGAAATAATCCCCGAATTTACAATGGCAGCCCCTACCCCTGTTTCACATTTTGATGCATCAGTGTATATTTTATTGCAATCACTGTATTGTTGTTCCAAAATTAAATTAAATTTATCCCTTAATGCTGCTGAGTTTACTTCGTTTTTGTTAAATATACTTAGTGTTGTATTAACGCTAGGGGTTTTGATGGTCCAGGGTGGAGGATGATCCAAGTCCACAGGAAATACAGGAGGAAATTGAATGTCCAAATTGTTTAGGAATATTCTTATCCTTTCGTAGTAAGGTTTAGCTGTTTGGGGCTTATTGCTGAAGTGATGTAGATATTTATTGGTGAATGTGTTATTATAAAGGGGCTTGTTTTTATTCGATGCAATTGAGGTAGCATGTGATAGTGTTAGATACATTCTTCGATAATGTAGAGGAGGTTCACCCGTTTCACTATGAATACTATCAACAGGAGTTGTTCTAAAAGCTCCAAGAGCAATTCTAAGCCCATGATTGTGAACAGTATCAAGTAATTTTAATGTTGTTTTAGATGCAGAGGCGTAAGCAATTGATCCATAGTCTATTTTAGATCTTATTAAACTTTTGTAGATATTTAGCAGCATATTATAATCAGATCCCCAGTGTTTGTTACTTAATGTCTTCACTATGTTTAGCCTTTTATGACATGATAATATGGTTTGCTTTATATGTTCTTTCCAAGAAAGTTTTTGGTCCAACCACATTCCGAGAAATTTAACAGATGGCTTGAATGAAATAACTTCATCGTATAGAATGAGTTTTGGATAAGATTCTGGAATCCTTTTAGAAAATAGTACTCCGTTTGTTTTTGAAACTGAGAATTTGAAGCCGGTGTGCTGAGACCATTGTTCTAATTGTGTGAGAAAGGATTGAAATATATTTGTCATCAAAGTGGTATTTTTGCCCTTACAATAAACTACTAGGTCATCTGCGTATAAGCGAGCCTTGAGAGGTTTTGTCATATTTTTGATAATCTTATTTATAGCTATTAGAAACAGTGTTGGGCTAAGTACGGAGCCTTGAGGAGTTCCGTTTTCTTCAATTTGACTTTCGGACATTTTGTGATACACAAATCAGAGACTTATCAAGAATACACGGGACTTAATGGACCATGTCTTATTTGAAATTTATAAGTTAATAAATTCGCTCTGTGTAATGTTAATTGCTTGCATTATAATGCGTGAAAGTTTCATAAGCTTGAGCATAGCTGGGATAACTAATATAAGTTAAAATTGTAACAATATAGGTCCCAGAAATATTAGATGCATCCGAGAATAACCATATGCATGATATGTACTGTAGATTAATGTCACTATGAAGAATTGCCATGAGTAGAAAATAACGTATTATTTCGGAAGAAAAGCATAGGAATCGTTAATACATCGATATGGGTCACTTATAATATTAAGGAATGGAAGATTTTTTATGAATTACTAAACTTATCTTAACTATTCATGTAGAGATATTAGCGAGAAAACAATTGTTTATATTTTTATATTTTTTGTTAATATACAGAAAACAGAGCTTCTAATATTTAAAACTTGTTTTTTGAATATTTATTATGACTCTAAGAATGAACAAGAATTCTAAGTATCTTAGATAAAAAAATTATAAATACTATGATTAACCTTGGAAAAACATGAATCTTATAAATAAATAATTTGTACTGACGAAATTGAATTTATTCATATTATATTTTGAAATTCTGTCTTATATGTGAATAATATCATGAAATGAGAGAATCATTGAAACAGATTCTCTTTTTCTGACTTTAATATTCAACATTTCTTTACAACCTTGGACTTTATTAGTATGAATCAGAATTGCACTATCGGACGTGTTATTTTAGAATTCAACGAGCGTTAGAGCAAGGCCATAACATCAAGTAAACTATGCGTAGTCTCGCAGCAAGGATAAAATGCCTGAATGGGATGGAGTTTGGAATACCGACACAATTTAAAAACTACGATTTTATGTACATATACAACATCTTTCCATAGTAGGCTTCGAGGTATTATTTACATGCTCATTTTTTAAATTGTAGTTTTGTTTAATTTCAACGTAATTTTTAAAATACGGTATAAGTACATGTCTGCAAATCTCGGTTCTGATGACATAAAAAACTATGCAGCTATGATATTTTGTCATCAATGTGACTATTAGTTTTTGAAAAGTTAGTGAACCAATATGTAACCTACCGACTACACAGGACAACATGATTTTGTTCCTGGGAAATGAAGTCACCTAGGACAAAATCGAAGTCCCAATCTCTTGAGGCAAGGTCAATCAAAGATTCGTCACCCATGTCAAGATAGAAGACCCAGCCATCTAATGCTACAAACGAATCTCTAAAACACCAAATTCCAATTGCTAGTCCAGCCGCTAGGAGAAATTAAGTACAGATTGGCAAATTGATTTTGGCAGTCGGAAGTTTGGCAAATTCCGATGTGCCCTAGCAAAGACGTATGTGGATTGCAAGAGCTCACTTCGCTGGCAGAATTCGTAAGCTTCGTTTCGACAGTACAGTTCAGAGAAAAGTGTGATTACCGGGGCTGCGCAATACTAACTTGTTATGGAGACTCCAGAAAGTAAAGTTGAGTGAGCAGTGTCGTGAAATAATTATGAACGTTTTAAATTTCATGACCGAAGAGGCAAACAATGGCAAGTCGACAATTCCATTAACAGGAGTAAGTTTTAATTATTGCAATACAATTTTTAAACTAGAGTAATTTTTTAACAAATTTACACTCGATAGTAAATTTTTACTTTTCCGCCCAACCTCTCTAATATGCGAGAAAGGTATTGGTTTACCCCAAAAAAAGTTGGAATTTTGAAATTTTTTTTTGAGTTAATTTTACGTTTTCCATCAACAACAACACGAAAAAACGGTTTTTAGAATAAAAATCCTGTGTGTATGTCGTCGGCCACTTTTCCTTACATGTCTTATTAGCATGATACAGCCTCCGGAGTGCAATAAGTCACAAATTTTATGATGGGATATTGTTAAGCACATGTCACATATGAACCCTATTGATTTTCAGCTCACCAGAGCTAGTACAACGGGTTCTATGGTACTTGAAGTATGACATTTTTGTAATTTTTTGAGAAATTACCGTTTGTTAGCACGATACAGCCTCCGCAGTTCAACAAGTCACACATTTTATGATTGGATATTATTCAGGACATCTCACTGATGAACCCAATTGATTTTTAGCTCAACAGAGCCATTACAACAGGTGGTACAGTAATTAAGTACGATATTTTTGTCATTTTTGGATAAGTTTCAGAGTTTGTTAGCACGATACAGCCTCCGGAGTATATACAGGTGACCAATTTTATAATTGGATATTATTCAGAGCATTTCAAAGATGAACTCTATTGATATTCAGCTCACTAAAGCCAGTACCTATGGTACTTGAAGTACAAAATTTTTGTCCTTTTCGGAGAATTTTCAGTTTGTTATCACGATATAGCCTCCAGAGAGTAAACGATTGATCAATTTCATGATTGAATATTGTTCTAGGTGTCTCACAGATGTACCCTATTGATTTTCAGTTGACTAGAGCGAGTACAGCGGGTCCTATAAATCCAGATAAACTAAATTTTTGGTTATTTTTGGAGGAATTTCGGTTTGTTAGCACGATACATTCCCCGAAGTGTATAAAAGTAACAATTTTATGATACAATATTGTTCAGGGCCACAGATGCGGAAGAGTTAGTTTTAATCTTTAAAACCGTTTATTTAAATCGATTTTCGTACAATAAATGTTCATTTGTTAAACGATTTAAAAATAAACGGTTTTGAAGATGGAAACTAACTTTTTCGCATCTGTGACCCTGAACAATATTCTATCATAAAATTGTTACTTGCATACACTTCGGCGGATGTATTGTGCTAACAAACCGAAATTTCTCCAAAAATAACCAAAAATTTAGTATATCTGGATTTATAGAACCCGCTGTACTCGCTCTAGTCAACTGAAAATAAATAGGGTACATCTGTGAGACACTTTGAACAATATTCAATCATAAAATTGATCAATCGTATACTCTCTGGAGGCTGTATTGTGCTAACAAACTGAAAATTCTCCAAAAATGACAAAAATCTGGTACTTCAAGTACCATAGCACCCGTTGTACTGTATTTAGTGAGCTAAATCTCAATAGTGTTCATCTTTGAAACGATCTGAATAAATAATATTCAATTATAAAACTGATCACTTGTATATACTCCGGAGGTAGTATCGTGCTACCAAACTGAAACTTCTCCAAAAATGACAAAAATATCATACTCAAAGTACTGTAGCACCTGTTGTATTGGCTCTGGTGAGCTGAAAATCGATAGGGTTCATCAGTGAGATGTCCTTAACAATATTCAATCATAAAATTGATGACTTGTTGAACTCCGGAGGCTGTATTGTGCTAACCAACTGAAATTTCGCAAAAAATTACAAAATGTCGTACTTCAAGTACCATAGCACCCGTTGTACTGGCTCTGGTGAACTGAAAATCAATAGGGTTCATCTGTGACATCTCCTTAACAATATTCAATCATAAAATTGCTGACTTATTGCACTCCGGAGGCTGTATCGTGCTAACAAGAATTGTAAGGAAAAGTGGCCGACGACAACGACGACATACACACAGGATTTTTTTTCTAAAAACCGTTTTTTCGTGTTGTTGTTGATGGAAAACGTGAAAATAACAAAAAAAAATTCAAAATTCCAACTTTTTTTGGGGTAAACCAATACTTTTCTCGCATATTGAAAGGTTGGGCGGAAAAGTAAAAAGTGAAATTAGGGTGAGACAAAGTATGTTATGCACTAATGTGTCAATTTTTTGCACCGTTATGTTATCATTACAAACAAATCGACGCCAGATTTAGTCCATTTAAAGCAACCTAAATGAGACATTTTTTGGTTTTTGCATGCCTGCGGCTCAAGCGTCAATTTTTCCATTCGTGAAAAAAAGCACCACTTTATGTACTTGTTGCATAAATAACTATTCTGTTTCTGTCTACAGCAGTATATAAAAGGGCACATGTTTATTTTGTGTAAGATACCTATTTAAATGTAACAGGTTTTTGATCTTATAATTATGATTGTTATACGCATTTCATACCTATCTCTATTACGTTTCGTTTTCATTATTTGTTTTGAACCATCTTCCGATTTCAGTTTCAATTGTGGTTTGGTCATATTAAAATATCTTTTAACTAAAATCTAAAGATCGTTTAAAACAACTTATGAACTGAAACGTAATATAGTATTTTTGAATTTTATACTTCTTTTATATGGCCGAAAACCACGAAAAAAATTTTAATTTCAAAGAACGGTCACTGAAAAAAATTTACCTACTTCCTTATTTTATTTGTATAAAAATACACATGATTGGAACTTTTAATACAACATTTATATCGACTTATTTTATTGGCAGGCCATTGAACGAGTTTCTGCTGCTACGAAAGTTAACCAAAGAACGCTTTCCCGTATTAAAAAAGGAGGTCTGGCAGGAAGTATTGCTGACACTAATGTGCCGACTAAAAAACAAAGAACGTCCAGTATCCGTATGGATCAATTCGACAAACCTGTGCTTAGAAGGTGCATAATAAATTATCACATATCCGAGAAAAAAGTACCCACGTTAAGAAATGTACACCAAACCTTTGCAGATAGTTATGGCTTCACAGGAAGTCGTGAATCTCTGCGAAAACAAACACATTCTTTGGGTTTTCGTTGGACCAACATGAGAAACACCGGAGGTTTGTTAATGGAACGTCACGAAACATAAAAAAGTGCAGAGAACAGTACAAACCTATCATTTATATGGATGAAACATACATTCATTCATGTCACACGCACCTTAAAGGACGGAGCAACAAGAGTAACGAAGGATTAAGATAACCCGCTTCAGAACGTAATAGACTCATCATTGTGCATGTGGAAGTGGAAATGGTTGTGTACCTAATGCTGGTATTATGTGGAACTTCCAGTAAAAAACAGGAGATTATCATAATGAATTGGCGTACGAAAATTATGAAAAGTGGGTACAAAAAAAACTTATTCCAAACCTACCAAAACACGCTGTTGTGGTAATTGATAACGCCCCATATCACAATGTTCTAAAAGAAAAATTACCACCGACTGCTTGGACTAAACAACAATTAAAAAACTGGCTTTCTGAAAGAAACATATATTACAGTGAACACATGTTAATACCGGATCTTTATAACGTTGCAAAAATGTACAAACCACAATATAAAACTTATAAAATTGGTGAATTGTCTATTCGACATGGATTTCAAGTTTTAAGGCTACCCCCTTATCACCCGGATTTAAATCCAATCGAAAGTGTTTGGGCAGTACTTAATGATGTAAATAGGTGTTATAAAATTGCAGATATTAAATACGAATTCCACTAGAGTAATATGATATTGGTAGCATATCTGTACAAAGTTTTAAATAAACAATAATTGACGGCACCCAGAACCAAGATTTTGTTGTTTTGCCAGTCCCAACTCTGTAAAAAGTGTGAAAGAATGTTCTAATTTCATAGTAAATATTTGCAAAAAACCCAAAAATTTACATATGAAAGTAGAAACATCTACCACAAAAAAGCTTTAATAGTTTATTTATATTATTAGTATACTTATTAGACCATCTCTAAAGGTGATTTCATCAATATGTTTTTCAAATTTTATGTATAAACCCGAATTTTTACATATTATTAAGAATAACCAGTTTAGGAAGCTTAACAGGTAGGTATGTCATTAACTATTACTACGAACAGATAGGAAAAAATATTGGCCATTGTTAAATTTAGAAAGTCTTTTAACAATCCTTATCATATTGTACGCTTCATCTACTTAATCTACCGGACTTCCAATTTATATACAAATAAACCTCAATAACGAATATTATGAAATAAAGGTGAAAGTTTATGTCTCTTGGAATCCATTTATTATTTACATCACATAAAATAATAAAGGGTAATTATAGAATTCCCCGTATGGTTTTTGAAGCAATAAATAATTATGTCTGTACAAAAAAAATCCCAATTTTCGTAGACAAATCTTTTTTATTTTCTTATTCATTCAATTAATAATAATCAACACATTAACGTAATTTTATTTTCTAAGCTCGATTTTATATAGCATTATACATGTGCCACAATTTATTATTTTTAAATCCAAATTCAAAATATTGTGTTATAATTTTGGTATTTGCCATTTGAGGTTGTGTTTCTGGTTTCTAAAAGCAATAGTGCATTTGTCGAATATCATTGATTGTAAATGTTGTAAGAAGTTTAGCTACTTTATAAGTGAGTGTTGTGTGTTTTATCTAATATAAAACCATGCCGAAGCCGAACATGGAATTAAAATTCCATTACAAAATCATCGTTTTAGGTCAGAGGTTTTTATTAATTATTGAAGAAGTGGTAAAAGTGAAAATTATTTTGTGAATGGGGAAAATTGTGAAACGAGTGGAACAAATTCATGATCAGAACACAAATTAAAATAAAACTACAATAAATGTTGTAAAATTAAAAATATTAATATGTAGCATGCATAAGTATTTAACCAAAAATAATGCCTTCCTTGTAGATGGCAGCATACACAAGACAACAGAAAAGTGATCATGGAATCGCATAACATTCGCGTTTAAAGAATTAATATCTTAGAAAATTAACAGCTCGCACTTGCAATCCAAGGGATGATACGGTGTATCAGGAGAAGGTTTGGAAAAGCTAACCTCAAAAGAGAATAGATTGTGATTGTTGTGAGTAACGATTGTCCCATATATTTTTAAACACTATTTATAAAATATAACCTGTTTCAATTTAATTTAGGGAAATATACTCTTTAAATATGGTGATATTCATTGCATAATAGGAAAGTTATACTTTTGTTACGTATAGATGTGAAATTGGTTTTAAAACAATATCTCATGATAAAAAATGAACAGTCAAATAAGATAACATTATATACATTCTCTCATAACATAATATGTAGTTCCCGTGATCCATGATAAAATTGATTCTATGACTACCATCATTACATAAATCATTGATAATAATAATAATAATGATAATAATAATAATAATAATAATAATAATAATAATAATAATAATAATAATAGTAATAATAAAAGACTTTATTACCAATTACTAAAAGATAAAATTACATTCTGTTTATACAGATAGGGCGAGATTCAGTTTGTATGTAATAATAAATAAAGTACAATATGTAATATATATTTAGCATTTAACATACATCTGCTCTTCCACCTAACCCCAAAAACTTTATGAAATGGGTTTAGGAACAACTATCACTCACAATGCCCTAGAAATCAGTTGTGGATGATGCTTCTTACCATAACATGAGATCTGAAAATAATATTACATCAGCCTCTAGCAAAACAGAAATGTTAGAATGTCTTAAAGTCCAAAAACTTGTCCAAGATGCCAGTAAAACAAAACCCACTTCACGTGATGCAATAAAAACACTGTTTATTGGAGGAACATGGACATAAAATCTTACGGTTGCCACCTCACCATCCGGAATTCAACACAATAGAAAAAAGCTGGGCAATGGGTAACAACTGGGTTGCATTGGACAGTACCATTTGAACTAGTTGATGTGGAGAAATTAGTCAGGAGAAAACTTTCTGAAGTATCTGTTCAAGAATATTGTTCAATTTGTGTTGTAAAGAAAGGCGAATCTAAATGGATTGAATGACGCTGTAGATTTTCTAATTATATTGTAAATACAGGATCGTCTAGCGAATCTACTTCAGAGGTTGACTACAGCAATAGTATTGTTTTAGAATTTCTTAGTGACTCTGAAAGCGATTAATTACAAGAACACATTAATGTTCATTAAGTTAATATCATATAATATGATTTGAATTTTGGGAATATGGAAGAGTTAACAGATTGGACAGAATTACAGAACAGAGAAGTTGTAGGCACAGAAAAACTTGCAAATGGGAAAAATCCATTTTGTATGAGTGTAATAAGACTGATTCAAATGATACATTCATTTTATTATAATTGTTTGGTTCTAATGCATGTAAAAATTTTGGAGGAAGCATCCGTATTCGTGGAATATGTCCGTCAAGAATTAAACTTTACATGGTACTTATCAGAAAACTATAATTAAAATATTATATTTTAACTCACTTGTTAATATACTTCAAAGGAAACATAATGCATTTGGGATACAATTATGAAGTAAGTACCAAAAGATTTATGAAGAAGGAACAACTCAAAATAGTATAGTAAATTAACAGTATGGGTTACATCTGACAGGGTATTGCAGGAGAGGAGAGAGTTTGCTTCAGATACTGCCAGCACTACAATAAAAGATGATCTTGATATTCTGAGCAAATTGAATAATTAAAAAGATGTAACCAATTTTATTGAAGGAATGTCCAGCACACAATCTTTACTTAGCTTAGTAGAAATTAGGAAGGTAATTGTAATTTTATCAATATTTCTCAAAAAATACTTCAACAGGATTCCATTTCAAAATTAATGATCCTATCAACAATTTGAACTACGAACTATTGTCAAAAGTCAATAAGACATTTTAAAAAACAAACATATATGTTATGCAAATTCCATAAGAAGAAGAAGTTTGTAAAATAAGAATAACAGAGAAACAGACATACTATTCTAATGAAAAATAGAATGTGTATTTAAATCTTTTTGTAAAGGTATTTTATTTACATGTAAAATTTGTGTTTGCTTTATGATAAATTGTAATTTTGCTTCCAATATTATTTATAAATTGAAATAAACGATTTTATCAGTTCCTATTTGGGTTTTTTTCACCTTTTTTAATACGTAAATGATGTACCTACACTATCAGCAATCTTCAAATAATTTCAAAATGTGTATTGTTTACACTACATACTATGTACATATCATGATAAATAAATTATTAATATGTATTCCAATTTTGTGTTAACCTACAACAAATTGAAAATTTCCTTTGAAACAAGCTTTTATTTAAATGCACTACAAAGAATAAAAAAAACTTTTCATTTAAAACTTTTACTGTCAACTTATAACGTCAAGGCACAATTTAATTGATATAAAAGCTTGTCGCGAGATTTAAGTACTCGTATTTAATTAGTATGAAAATTTTAAAAATTAAAATCACTCTAATCAAGTTATCTAATTTACTTGTTGATATACACAGGTAAATCTCGCGACAATCTTTTATATAAAAAAAATAGACCTTTTATTAGTTGGAAAAATTTTATACGCATGCCACAACTTCCGCCATGTTTTTCGAGCACTTTACAAATAAATAAGCAGTACATACCACGTCTTAAATGTAATTTGCTGAAAAAATAATAATTATAACTACTTATTAAGTAATGAAATTTTAATTAACGTACACTTATAACTAAATATTAATCAAGTATTTTATTTGAAATAAAAAATTTTATCGGTTAAAAAAGTGCAAAAAATATTGTTGTTATTGAGTATGCCGTTGTGATACACAAAGTAAATCCTATTTGGAGAGTTTATATCACTTATATAATTTCATTATTACTTTCAAATATGAGTAGATTCTACAGAGTAAGGGTCGAAACAGTAAATTTAATAGTTTACCAAAGCCGTGATTGGAATGTCGTCAAAAATGTATTAAAACAACAATAAGGAAACATCTAAAAACTACTTGTCCCACGTGTGCCAAAGTGTTTTGTGGGTTAACACGTTGGCTGCCGCCATGAGCAGAAAAATTTTTGTCCCCTGTGCCAAATTTCGTTTTGCTCAGATTTCAACATGATTTTATTTGTAGAACACAGTTTTTCAAAATTATCATGGCTGTTATTGTTTCCCGCATTTTTGCGTAAAAAATGAGGCGCAGCGTTGTTACCTCGCGGCACAGAACGTACAATTGAACCGCTTGTGCTGCGAGGTACGAATACTGTGCCTCAACAACAAGTTTCGACAAATTCTAACCAGTCCAAGCGATTACTGGTTATCCGCAAAACTTGCGCGCCAGTTCTGTTTCATACGTAATTGGGTTAACAGTGTGTCGAAATGAGTTACGAAAAACAGGAAGAACGTCTCCAAAAAATATGGGATGATATAATGTCGGACGAAGAGGAAGATCCATTTGCTGCCAGTGATTCCTCAGATGATTATTTACCAGGAAGTGAAAGTGATAGCAAATGTGAGAAAATCCCTAAGAAGAAGCAGAGACATGATATAAAAAATGTAAAGTCTAATGGCGGACCGGTTACTTGCGTTCCAAACTCATCTTTGCCAGGTATAATAAATAATACTATGCTATTTCACATGTAACAGAATTTTTGTAATGAAATTTCAATTCTATTATCGCAAACTAGCGGATTTCGTGGTTTTATGTCAAAATGCTTGAATATCATATTTCTTCTTCAGATTTTTGTCATGCGCAACGTGCAGATTCCCTTTTACAGACGAGTCTCACGTTGAAAATGAAGCAAATACTGTTGCCTATGTCACAGCAGAAGTAGTGAATCAAGGCATCACCAAAATAGCATTGAAGATCTCAGGAGAAGAGGCAACAGAGGACGAAAAAGTAGAGTTGAGACCAATCAAAGCATCAACAAGCTTGAAGACATTTGATTTTACGGTAACTACAGTAGGAATAAATCCCGATTTAGCGGAACCATAATTCAGCAAGAGTCCGTACGAGTTTTTTCGATTGTTTTTTACACCTGAAATTTTACATCACATTGTCATTTAGACCAACAGATACGCAGCTCAACTAAAAGAAAAAACTAACAAACCAAAATCTCGCTTACATAAATGGACTGATACCAACGACGATGACATAGAGTTATTTTTTGCAATCTTACTGTGGATGGGTTCATGCCGATTTCCTTCTATTACAGACTACTGGTCTAAAGAAGAAATTTACCAAAATGGTAGTTGCAAGAGTAGAAACAGGTTTCAGTTACTGTTACGCACGTTACATTTGTGCGACAATGAGAAACTCACAGAAGGAGTCGTCGATAAGCTTCGCAAAATAAGACCGATGCTAGATATGCTGATCGCAAGATATAAATATACTGTAGTACCGCCAGAAAACGTATGTATTGATGAAACCTTGGTACCATTTCGAGGTCGACTTGGTTTTCGTCAATATATCAAAAATAAAGGACACAAGTTTGGTATAAAAGTTTATAAAATGTGCATCTAAAATGGATACACTTACAATTTTTCAGTATATGGTGGACAAACTAAGCTAAATAAGCAGCCGCATTCCTCAACAGAACAAGTTGTTTTGGACTTGATGGAACCACTCCTATACTCTGGTAGAACATTATATGTTGATAATTACTACACCAGCGTGAATCTAGCAAATCTGCTGCTTCAGAAGAAAACTCATTTAGTTGGAACACTAAGTGTGGTGGTTACTTAGCAAGTGCCCCTTGTATATACTTCTTTAAACCATAATACCATTAATCTCTAGAGACACTTACTTCGTGAACCATTCTTAGGGGTTGAATAAATAACTTCAATTAAATTCACTGGGATATGTAATTATAAATTAGTATCACAGATGCACAATAACTTACATTTTAAACTATATCAAAATATAATAACAATAATCTATCATGATACGATGTATTCGTATTTATAGGAAGTGTTGATAATTGAACGAAGTCATTGGCACAACCACTGACCTCTCTTCAACATTCATGTGAGTACAATATTTATACAATATACATGTTTGTTATCATAACGTGTTTCTAATTAATAATCGTTCCGAGTTCGACGTTCTCTTGAAATTGGATTTATTCTTAAATGTAAAATGTTATTCTTAATTAACGACCTTTTATCTTTATTGTCTTTTAGAAATCACTACATAAGGAACAGACGAAAACATAACAGTCTGGAAGTTTAAAAAGTAAAACTAAAAATAGGAGAATGTATTACTCGATTTATTGATCCCGCAATCGTTATGCTGAAGTCTAAAGATAAGAGTGGTGTTTTGGCTCTCAGTACAAAGCATCTAGGTGAGAGCTATACCAAGTCGAACAGATCCTGGCCGAAAAAAACCGGCGCTAATCGTTAATTATAACAACTACAAGGCACATATAGCTTTAAAATCAACAGAAAGCCTATAACACCCCTCTCAGGCGCGGTATAAAATGGTATCGGAAACTGGCAGTCGGATTGATTTTGGGTACTACCCTGGTAAACGCCCATGTGGTGTATTCAAAACTGACACAAGACAACAAAAGCATCACGGAATTCAAAAAAGATATTTGAAACATATTTTCGAAAAACACGTATCTATTCAGGAGCTCGAAGCTTAACCAAATTTGCAAGCTGAGCGACACGAACTAGGGCAAACTGCGAAGCGGTTGCGTTACACAGTTTGTTACGAGAAATTTAGTGCAGAGTTTGGACGAAAAGTGGCTCAAGACTTGCAAGAAAGCATATTGTGTCGATTGCTTTTTTGACTCTCGTAAAAGTTATGTAGCATGATAACATGATTCTACTTTATACCAGAATGTAAATTTTCGTGTGTGCCTCCACTAAACTTAGGTTTACTTGACTATAAATTCCATCCTAACCTCTCAACAAATTCTGCTTTATTTCCTCTTTGACACTTTAACCATCGTCGTAATTGAACACAATTATGGGCTTCTATCGTAGGATGTACTAATGATACACCATCAATCAATTTTTCATTTAATTTTACTGGTAACGGACGTGAGAATGCTTGCTGCCGGGCCATAATTGTAAAAAGTGCCCAAAACTTTTCATTTTTCCGCCTTTGAAACATGGTGTAATGACGTTAAAAGTTGATACTAAAATTTTTAAAGGAAAAGTTTATTTTGTTCTTGTTAGTGCATTTAAATGTAAGCTTATTTTAACACAAATTACTTGTATTACTGTTTTAAATGAAACTTACTGTTTCTAGGTAATTCCTCAATATAATGAAAAATTTTAAAAGCTCTAAGAAAATTGACAATTGTTTCGATATAAATAGCATCGCCAGAATGAAACTAACAATTCCTCTCTAATTTCTATCAAAAGTAGATTGATTAATCATCGATATTTTCCAATCAGACTAATTAGACTCATAATTTTAGTTCGTAGGTAGTAAATAATTCGAGATTATAAAATGTTCAAAACAACAAACGCATTGTATTTGAGAAAAAAAACAGCAGTTTACCTAGAATTTTACATAAAAGCTTTCGACGTCTCTTTTACTTGCTATTCTCAAATACATAAATGGTAAAATAATTTTTTTGAAACCATCCAACTTTACACTTTGTATACAACGTAACATTCCATACGTTTCGACATCGTATGTAAATGAGCTGGAAAATTTTCCGACCGGCTGAAAGGAAAGAAAGAAAAACAGTCAAAAAACGAAAAAGCAAGCAACAGTCGTTAGGAAGAGGCTAATATAGAGAGTATTTTCGAACGAAATTGGAAACGCATCGAGCTTCGTATTATTTTCAACGAATTTTGTTCAATGGCGTATTTTGCATACAGATGATCTCTTACAAGAGCCTTTCTTGTTTCTCTTGGATATAAAACCAATAATGTCAGATTATTCTTTTTCTACTGATAGCGGATTACACTACTATTCAAAAGCGTAAAGTTGATTATGTCAGTTATTTTGGAATTACATTTCCGCCTACGATTTTTTCCTAATGAAAATTTATCAAAATTTTCAATCCTAAATTTGTATAAAAATTAAATAATGAGATAAGACAACGAAAATGTTTGTAAAACTTCTGCAATTTATCTAAATAATATTTTTGCACAATTTCTCACATCACTTGATGATGATGTGTAGTGGTAACGTGTGCGTCGTCTTACACTATTTTTGGAGCAAAATCGGCAACTTCTCTTATTATTTTTTCTCCTGGTATGGCCTCAGGATAATGATAATTTTGAAAATCGGGATCATTTGAAATTGATACTGAATGAACCTTTTTAAGATCTTTTATAATTTTCTCACGAAGCTGCAGAAGACTTTTCTTTGAGTGGCTCCTTTTTTTATGAATGTAATAGGCGTTCTTTATACATATGTAAATTATGTGAAAAACATTTTCCGATACCATCCAACAGTTTTTCTGGGACTAGAATGAGAAGGTATCATCTGGTCGGCTCTATCAATTCCACTCATATGCTAATTGTAGTTGACTACGCACTTAAGCCTAAGTTTTACCCCACTCCTTCTTGGATTTGTTTGCACCATCTCGTGATTATGGCGCGGACATTGCATTTGTCTTTCCATTTAGTTACCAGTATAGCACCCTTTCGTTTCCAGACCGCATCACCGTTCTTTAGTTTAGTTTACAGCATAGTTTTAGGATTGTCTTTCCGATCCTCACTTAGAGTTCCAACGATTCCAGTTTTTTCAAACCATAAATATTCTTCAAGTGCGACGCTTGTATAAAAATTGTCTATATACAGGACGTGACCCTCATCCAGATAATCTCGTAAATTTCCTTCACTGTACAAAATGGATATGAATCACTGTCTGTAGCAAATGTTCCCTTACCTGCATATATAACTATGTCCAAACCAAACCCATTATAAAGCTTAATTCCATATTTTTGACGACTGTTGGGTATGTATTAGCAAAGAACCAATTTTTCGCGTCATAGTATCGTTGCTTCATCAATTGCTAGATGCTGATCAGGGTAATTGTGAAATCGCTCAATCAAATCAACGTTGCCGTGATTGACTAACCTTAGCATACGTTAAATTATTGTGAAACGTTTACGAGATATCGTTTTACCAAAAACTGGATGGTCATATAGAGGAAATTTAGTCCATTGTCGGTAAATTGTTGGATATCAGATAGTCCAGCTCAAATAACAAAGACTGATAAATGTTCTTATTTCTGCTGGTGTAATGTCAACCCACTGTAGCCAATGTACCCTTGACTGCATATATAATTATGTCCAAAACAAACCGATCATAAAGCTTAATTCCCTATTTATGACGCTTGTTGGATATGTATGGGCGAAAAAACAATTTTCCGCGCCATAGTATCATTGCTTCATCAACTGCTAAACGCTGACCTAGATAATTGTAAAGTCGGTCAATCAATACAACGTTGTCGTGACTGGCGAACCTTAATATACGTGAAATAGTTGTAAAACATTTACAAGATATAGTTTTACAAAGAGCTGGAGGGTAATATGAAGGAGATCTTGTCCATTGTCGGTAAATTATTGAAAATTAGATGGTCCCGCTCAAACAACAAAAACTAATAAATTTTCTTATATCTTCTGGTGTGATGTCAACCCACCGACACCCTGGTTTACGTCTTGTTGTTGTTGGTTGATTAGCCAAAAATAAAGATTCTCTTATATTGGTCACTTCAGCAACTGTGTCATAGATGCTCCCACTAGACAATAATTCGAAGTACTGAAGAGCACTGGCATTATGAGTAAGATTTATCTTTATTGTTTCGGCGGCTGTGAATGAAATGTGTGCTTGATTTTCATCAGTATCGGTGTCATCTAAAACTATTTCTGGAAGTTTTCCTGCTGTACTTGAAATTTTAGGAGGCGGTGGTGGGTCATTCAAATGTTCACTTGACTCGGACGCATAACATTCCTCGGTATCACTTATTTCGACAAGTTGATCGTAATCTTTGTCGCCCACTGAATCGTCCTTGTAAAATGCTTCATAATCTTCACCGGCCTCTACATTGTTCGCTATGTCATTTGCAATCATTTGAAGTTCCGACTGAAGTAACGGACGATAATAATAATTTTTCTTGTGCTAGGAGTAGAGTACATTTTTCATGTTTTTTATACACAAACTAATCTCCCACATAGTTGAAAATATTCAGATATAATAATTATAAACAGTGATAACAGTAGACTGAACACGATTTGTTAGTTCCAATACACCGAACTTGAAGGAAGTAAGTACCAACGGCCACTATAGTGCAATAGACCGTCGAAATTCTGCTTGGTTCCATTCGCGTAGCAAGTAAGATTTAAGTGCATAGAAATGAAATTGAATTAGCGGCCACCGTAGTGGTCGTGTTTCACAAGGTAGAATAGTGAAGGCCACTATAGTGGCCGCCGGTCGGGAAGGTGTTAAATTACTAGAATGTTAATATTTTAGGTGTTTATTTTTTGTATTTCCTTCATCTTGTCTCTTCAATATTCTTGCCCAATTTTTCTCTGATTTGATTTGAGGCATGCAAGTTTAGCAAAAAATTCAAGAGTGCGGTTATATGATCATCATATAATCGAGAGTTTTGAACACATCTAATCATATTAGCTTCGGTAAGTTGATAGTAATTTGTACTTACAGCTGAATCCCTCCATACACATTGATTCTTCATTATTTAGGAAACGGTCTACATACATATTTAAAAAAATCATCTGTATGTGTAGATGTGGTAGAAGAATAGTTTCAGAGTCTACTGAACCTGATGATAACTATTAAATATCCACAAGCTTCCATTTATAAATGGGCCACTTTAGTCGCTTGGTGTATAATATTCTATTGTTTACTAGTATGAGATACATTCAGACAGCTAAAAGATGCGGATTGAATAAAACGGAACCAATTATCATATAATTCCAAATAACTCTTAGTATTAAATGCAATCTCATATCTAATAAATGTTATCTACCATTTATATGTAGAATAAAATTCAACGTCAAATATCTAAGTGATACATTTAGAATAAAATGGCTACGTCTATTGACAGTTGCTAAGTGGTTGCTATGGAAGCCGTGCGATTTACTTTACAGCCGTGCGTTTTGTTTTACCGTGCGCAATAGACGTCTTACATTGATTGCCGACTGTGTGTTTTTGACTACTTATAGGGGTGGTCGTAGGTAAAAACTGTTAAATGAATGGAAACATGGTATTATTTTATTCAAATTTCTACAATTATGGCAAGGCACCTTACATTATTGTCTCGTTTCAGCACTGGTCGTCAAGAATTAGAAAGAAAGAGAGTAAGAATTTCTACAAAATGGTATTTCTACAAAACGGTGTAGATTTAACACTGTGAGAACAAATTGGACCATCTCCCACCTTGCAAATCTAATGAAAGGAGGTAATACAAAAATATGCAAAATGAAGAGGAAAAAAAATTGGCAGTTATAAGGACTGCTGACAGAAGTGAAAACTCAAAATAATGGAATACCTGTGTTCTTTTTCAAATTTTTGAATCAAGTATAGTCTGATTATATATCAAGACTTTTTTATAAAGTTCTAATAGTGAAATTAAGTGGTATAAGTTTATAAATCATCATTTTGAAGAAAATAATAAGACGTGTATTTTATTTATGACATTTAAGCAAATAATTTTGGGAATTTAAATTTGCTGTAAAATTTTATAGAATTTCCAATTTTGAAGATATCCAATATTACAAAAATTAATGATATTAAATTTTTCAAAGTAAATATCAACAACAATGTTAGAAATTTCCTTTCATCAATCATTCTTCGACACAAACATATAAGTATATTGAGTACTCACTATTATATGGCACAGTGATTTTACAATTATTATTATTATCGAAAACACAGTTAGAACAATGCACAGTATGCACAGAATAATCTGATCAAGTGATCAACATAACTACACTTACTGCTATTATAGCATGTTGGTAATGCGACATCACAAAACTTTACTCAGTCAATCAGAGAATATTCAATTTATTAGTAGAAAGAGCGCAATACGTCGCGAGCATGTCGAGGTCACGTTCACTTCAAAAAATAGTAGAATAATATGGTGAGATTTGAAGAGGAATAAAGAAGTATAAGTATATCATACGAGGGTGACTTAAAAATAGAATAGTAGAAAAAGTGATGAAAAAAAAACTAAAATATTTAAAAATCTAAGAGTGTTGTATCAAAAATATATAGTTGTTCATTTAATGAAAAACTAATAATCAATAAAAGTATATAGTTTTAACCAAATTACTGCCCAAATGAGGTAGTTTGATATTCATAAAAAATTCTTTGGTCTAACTCTAATTTGAACGTATAAATTAATTGTGTTATTCTTTCTGTTGTTTGTGGATTTTATCATTAAAATTCATAAGTTTCCTTTCCACTTTCATGTCGTATATTTGGAATTAAGAAAAATATTACGAGATAAATAACATACTCGTTGTCTTTTACTTGATTAGTGATTTACTAAAGTATGCTTCAAAGAGGATTGTTAAGTCTAACTCATGGTGAAGCCGACACGTTTATTTTATTGCCGTTGTAAGTCTATACTTACTTTTTGGCACGCCTACCAAGTTTATTGTTATGAGTGATAATAATCTTGAACTCAATATGTCTGTTTATCCATATTTTTTATATTTAGCAATGAATTATTACAGTATGTTTTGAAAATCGGAGTCAAAATAAAACTCAGTGGTAGTGTTTCCGTTTTTCATCGTATTGTATTTTCAGGGTCTACTCAACTTATTACGAGATATTTTACTCCTTCGCGTCTTTACAAATATTACTGTGGAATTTTCATATTAATACTCTTTGAAATGTAACACAATCCAATTAAGTTTCAGCCATTTGATAGGTAACTCCACTTAAGTAGAAAATTTTGATACTCAAATATTTTAACTAGCCATGTTATTATATCAACAAAACTATAGTGATTATAAACAACTGGCAGCATTTATCAAATATTTGTTGAAATGAACGTGTGAAACAAATGTTTTTCAGCAAAACCTATATTCAGTTTATTTTATACACATAATAATATTACTTTATGAAAATTCTGTTTTCCCATAAAATTGGAACTGTCGGCCTCGTGTAAAGCTATATGAGTTTTATAACCCTACTGATTTATCGTGATACAATAACTAAATTATTTTTATACCAAGCAATTTTCATTTATGCACATTTTGGTTTCTTATAAAAGTGAGTACGTGTTGTGTCGTATAAATCATATTGGTTTATAGCCTTATTAGGCTTTCGTGATCAAATGACTAATCATAATTGTATTGTTTTCATATATCTAAGTTTTATTTAATTTATTTCCTGACTTGATAATTTACAAACTATTTTTACTAGACTCTTCAGTAGACATACAGTACTGAACCCAATTCACAGAATTACCAAATTACAAATTAATACACATCTATCTATTTAATTAACCTTCTCATTAATAATCATTCATTTTCATTCAATTTAGTATGCGTATATTTGAATCTTATCATTGCTGGTAATTTTAACTTCCCAGAGCTCACATGGCCCACAACCTCATTATGAGACGCCACATACTCTCACAGTTTGTTTAAAAACTTTCTTGCAAATCTAAATCTAACACAGCTCGTTACCGAATCTACAAAGTTCAGAACTTAATCAACTGTCCACTTTGGATCTCATACAGAATAATGATGAACAACTTACAGATTAGCAAATTAATTTTGGCAGTTGACGATGCGCAAGAAAGCCATACAACTTGACAACGTTGTAAACGCAGTTACCGGGAAGAGCAGGCGACGTACATTCCGCATGCAAAGTTTTAAATGTTGTAATGCTGCTAATACGTACGAGGGTAACACACTATTTTGAATTTGGATTTAAAAATAATAAATTGTGGCACATGTATAATGCTATATAAAATCGAGTTCACAAAACAAAATAACATTAATTTGTTCTTTATTATTAACTAAATGAATAAGGAAATAAAAACCATTAGATTTTTCTACGAAAATTGGGCTTTTTTTGTACATACGTAATTATTTATTGCTACGGGGAATTCTATAATTACCCTTTATTATTTTATGTGATATAAATAATAAATAGATTCCAAGAGGCAAACTTTCATCTTCACTTCAAATTAATGTCTTTTAAGTGGTCCGTTCATAATATTCGTCATTGAGTTTTATTTGTATTAAAATTGGAAGTGAGGTATATTTTGTAGATAAAGCGTACAATATGATAAGGATTGTTAAACGACTTTCTAAATTTAACAATGGCCAACAATTTTTCCTATCTGTTCGTAGTAATAGTAAATGACATACCTACCTGTTAAGTTTTCTAAAATTGTTATTCTTAATAATATGTAGTAGATAATAATGTAAAAATTCGGGTTTATACATAAAATTTAAAAAACAAATTGGGAAAATCGCTTTTAGAGATGGTCCAATAAGTATACTAATAATATAGAAAAAAAATATTAGAGCATTTTGTGGTAGATATTTCTACTTTAATATGTAAATTTTTTGGGTTTTTTGCAAATATTTACTATTAATTTAGAACATCCCTTCGCACTTTTTACAGAGTTAGGACTGGCAAAACAAAAAAAAAACTTGATTCTGGGTGCCGTCAATTATTGTTTATTTAGAACTATGTACAGATGTGCTACAAATATTATATTACTCTAGTGTAATTCATCTTTAATATCGACAATTTTATAACACCTATTCACATTTTTACATTTGTTGCGTTTAATGTATTCAGTCATACCACCTACAAACTAACACTATAATGAAAAATATGTTTTATTGTGCAGGAATCATGATCAAATAATGATGTGCATCTACAAATGATTCTTCAAAATCACTTCCTATATCATCTTCATCATCCTCCCTATCTCGGTCTTCAATCTTTTTAGCATGGCCACATCTAAATGTCCAATCATTTGCAGAAAATATGTCAAAAAATTCAATACAGAGTTCTTTAACCTTTGTAAAATTGAAGGTAACATTTCGTTCGGCCACATATTCATTAACTGCCGCCCAAACACTTTCGATCGGATTTAAGTCCGGGTGATAAGGGGCTAGCCTTGAAACTTCATCGATTCATCGATTTAATAAGTTTTATATTGCGGTTTGTACATTTTTGCAACATTTGTTCACTGTAATATATGTTTCTTTCAGAAAGGCAGTTTTTTAATTGTTGTTTATTCCAAGCAGTCTTAGGTAATTTTTCATTTAGAACATTTTGATATGGGGCGTTTTCAATTACCACAACAGCGTTTTTTGGTAGGTTTGGAATAAGTTTTTCTTGTACCCACGTCTCATAATTTTCGTACGCCATTTCATTATGATAATCTCCTGTTTTTGACTGGGAGTTCCACGTAATACCACCATTGGGTACAAAACCATTTTCACTTCCTGCATGCACAATGATGAGCCTATTACCCTTTGACACGGGTTTTCTTAATCCTTGGTTACTCTTGTCGCTCCATCCTTTAAGGTGCGTGTGACATGAATGAATATATGTTTCATCCATATAAATGATAGATCTGTTCTGTTCTCTGCACTTTTGTATGTTCCTTAAATATAGTAGGCGCAAATTACTGATTTCGTGACGTTCCATTAACAAGTTTCTGTTGTTTTTCATGTTGGTGCAACGAAAGGGTTGGTGTACATTTCTTAACGTGTGCACTTTTTTCTCGGATATGTGATAATCTATTTTGCACCTTCTAAGCACAGTTTTGTCGAATCGATCCATACGGATATTGGACGTTCCATGTTTTTTAGTAGGCACATCAGTGTCAGCATTACTTCCTGCCGAAGCCTCTTTTTAAATACGGGAAATCCTTCTACGGCTAACTTTCGTAGCAGCAGAAACTCGTTCAATGACCTGACAATAAAATAAATCGATATAAATGTTGTATTAAAAGTTTTACTCATATTTATTTTTATACGAATGAAATGAAGAAGTAGTTAAATTTGTTTTCAGTGACCGTTTTTTGAAATAAAAATATTTGTTGTGTTTTTCGGCCATTTAAAAGAAGTATTAAATTCAAATATACTACGTTTCAGTTCATTAGTTGTTTTAAACGATCTTTAGATTTTAGTTCAAATATATTTTAATATGACCAAACTGCAATTGTGAATGAAATCGGAAGATGGTTCAAAACAAATAATAAAACCGAAACGTAATAGAGATAGGTATGAAATGAGTATGATAATTATAGTTATAAGCTAAAAAACATATTACATTTAAATAGGTATCTTACACAAAATAAACATATGCCTATGTATATACTCCTGTAGACAGAAACAGAATAGTTATTTATGCAACAAGTGCATAAAGTGGTGCTTTTTTTCACGAATAGAAAAATTGACGCATGAGCCACAGGCAGGCAAAAACCAAAAAATGTCTCATTTAGGTTGCTCTAAATGGACTAAAAATGGCGTCGATTGTTTGTCATAATGACATAACGGTGCACAAAATTGATACATGAGTGCATAAAATAGACACATGAGTGCATAAAATACTTTGTCTCACTCTAATGTCACTATTGTAAATCGTTTAACATTTAAATATTTTATGTACGGAAATCGATTCAAAAAATTTACTATCGAGTTAAATTATTTCTTTGGTTAATAAATTTAATTGCAATAATTGAAACTTACCTTTGTTAATGGAATTGTTGACTTGCCATTGTTTGCCTCTTTGGTCATGAAATTTAAAACGTTCATAGTTATTTCGCGACACTGCTCACTCAACTTTTTATGAACAACTTTACTTTCTGGAGTCGTCATAACAAGTTAGTATTGCACAACCCCGGTAATCACACTTTTATCTGAAGTGTACTGTCGAAACCAAGCTTACGAATTCTGCTAGAGAAGTGAGATCTTGTAATCCGCATACGTCTTTGCTACGGCGCATCGGACGTTGCCAAACTTCCGACTGCCAAAATTAATTTGCCAACCTGTATCTCATGGTTATTTATCAGAGAGTATTCAGTTGAAAAACAAAATGTTAGCTGGTAAATTATCTGAAGAAGGAGAAAAAGTATGCTTAACGTCTACTACTATTGTAAATAATGATTTAGAAGACAAAAGACCCTAACTGTAGAATGGCTTAGGAGTTAATTTTGGGAGGAAGTTTGATAACTGCACCATTATTGTATGCAATTCATCAAAGAATGCCCAGTAATTATCAGTAGGAGTTATGAATTTCTAACTCCCTTCTATAACTCACTAGTGAGTTATGGGTATGATTATGTTGGTTGTTGCTATGGCATTATTCAGAAATGAAAGTTTAGTCAGAAATAAAACAATTTATTACTTTCATGCTAAATTGTTAAGAATTGAACTGTAGTAGTAAATTGAAATTATTATCTGCCGAATGATATAATTTTGACTCCAAAATGTACGATACCTAATATTGTACATTTTTGAGATCTCCTTGAGTGTTCTATTTAAAATAAAAGGTTGATGCTAATGTACAGACAATTCTCCCAAAATGACAAAGATGTGGTATATCTGGATATAATATCCAATCATTAAATTCGTCACGTGTATACACTCCGGAGGCTGTATTGTGCTGACAAACCGAAATTTATCCAAAAATGTGGTACTTCAGATACCATAGCACACGTTGCACTGGCTCTGATGAGCTGAAGATCAATAGAGAATATCTGTGATATACCCGGAACAATATCCAATCATAAAATTGGTGACTTTATCCACTACGGAGGATGTATCGTGCCAACAAGATATGTTACAAAAAGTGGCCGACGACAACGACGACGACGTCATACACACAGGACTTTTTATTCTAAAAACCCATTTTTCGCGTTTTTCTCACTGAAAGACGTAAAAGTGACTCAAATAAATCTAAAATTCCAACTTCTTGGGGTAATCCAATACTTTTCTCGCATCGGAGATAGGATTGGCGGAAAAGTAAAATTGGAAAGGGTGACCATAGGGAGTAGGGGGAATGTTATAACGAGTAAGTTTGAGCAAAAGGACGTACAAAAGAATAGAGAGGAGACAGATAAGATGACTTAATACTTCGTTATTGCGTAAATGTTATTCTCTTACTTGTTTGCCCATAACAGATCAAGTAGTTGTAGTTTTGAAAGTGTAAGTCGTTGTTAACATGTATCATTTGATACAAACTATAAATTGAAGTTTTTATATCAACCTGGTTAATTCAAGAATCCAGCTCAGCTTAATAGTATCGTTGACGTGATAACTACCGTTACAATAAAATAAAATTTACGACCGGTAGCTACAATTAATCTAATCGAGAATAGAGGTTGGAGCTGAAATAAAATCCACAATATACTGCGTACTTATTAAAACCTCCAATAAAATAAACATAATTGATTTTAAGCTATTACTAGTGCCTTAGTACGTCACGATACAACAATAATTTATATTTTATTAGGTATTTGAGTTCGTTTATGTTTTGGTGTGTTCGGTAAAAACAGGGGAGTCATTTAGAATTTTCAGTCATGTCTGTTCATATCTCCAAAAATCGCGCCTTAACATTAAATGTCATTGAATGTTAATGCGCATAGAAATTGGCCAACGCATATCGGAATCTCAATTATCGATAATATGATAGGGCACATTATCTCTTATTGAACGGCCAGTCAAGTCCTGATGGTTTACAGAAAGTTTTCCTTCATTGGATATTGTCAGCCAAGATAATGCCGTACATGTTCCATGGAATTCATATCTTTCAAGTGATGGTCAGTTCAGGGAGAGAGAGAGAGAGAATGAGAGTAAATGATCGATACTACGCTATTTTGCAACAAATTAACTATTTCGTGGTCAAGAGGAAAATTTCGTAGCAAACAGAACTGTCGAACTGTTTGCTACCAAGGATGAAGGACAATTATGTTGGTATCCCCAAAAATGCTCGACCTAATCCGATAGCTGATTGTAATGAAAGGAAAAAGATAGTAAAATGTTTCATGGGTCGAGGATATTTAGGAAATAATAATAACGACGTCTCGGACAGCAGCTGGATCTGTACTTTTGGTACTTAATTTATACACACAAATAAATTGGAAATATATATTCCTGGATACAATCGATTGACATCAGACGTAATAAGTTCATATTCATGGTAACAAAATATCAAAACATATTTGTGCTAGTTTAGGAGTTTTACCAACATTCCCCATAAGTTTTGCTGAAATCAATTCAATACAAATGCGTTTTATGAACTTAAGTTTTCCAACAAAGCTACGATGCCGTTTGATGGTATAGTCGGAAAAACAAACAACTTAGACGTTTTCTTCGAGAAACAAGCAATATACAAAAATGACAACAGCAAAGTTCGAGTTATGAAGTAGTGGCGAAGCCAAAATATTTCAGATATGTTGCAAACGATTTGATTTCAATACTAGCACTCAACTGGAATATCGATGTTAAGGTTAGTTTACACTTAGACGGTTATTAAGTAGGGTAGTTAGTATTTAAATATGCCTGAATAGTGGAAATTCACTAGTCAATTGATGTTGTTTGACTGTTACGGCGTGTAGACAAAACCACGCCTAATTGTAGTCATCTACTAAGTTTTCACGTGGGAATTTACTCCAGTGCTTAATGACCCACAAAAATATCTTTTCATTCTAGCGGAAAAAACATCGTTAGAGTCAATCTAATTAACATTTACTTAGCATATATATATATATATATATATATATATATATATATATATATATATATATATATATTATTAACTGGATATATTTTAGCCCTACATTGGGGGCCATTTTTTTAAACTTGATAGACTTATCCTTTGTAATAAAAAATATACTTAATATTTTATTTAGTTTAGAATTACTTTAAACTTTTTATTATTAGCCCAGTATATAGATAATTTTAAATAGGTGATAAACAATTTATGCTACTTGCATGAGAAATTTCTTATCTCAGGGTAGAGTTCAAGTATATAAAAATTAAACGGTTTCATTTTGGAATATTAGCGCCAAAGTCAATAAATTCTTTATATTTTAAAACAAATTTGTTGATCAAAATATATTATTTACTTAATAATTATGAACTGAATACGGGCCTGCCCTGCTTGGAATCAAATCTCTGCACCATTCATAGATGTCAGTTCAAACTTCTACCTATAGAAAATAGATGGAGCGGAAATCACCAAATGAAATGAAAATCTCAACGTACAGTTTTAAATCGTTCTTTAAAAGAAACAAAACGTTGTTTATTGTGATGAAAATAAATACATTACTCTTTTACAAGTGTTCTTGAAGAAATTCAACTATCTAAAATAATGATTCATTCATACAACAGACACACACTCTGGTGAGATATTAATTCTAAGGGTGAATTACAATTATGCAACTTGGTATACAAATAAATTATAGAATATGGCGAACTATAAACTTTTTAGGGTCCATGTAACATTAAAGTTCAGTTCTTTACACAAATCGGTAAGTTCGTTTAACTTTTTATGTATTAATAAATTGAATTTAAATACCTTGTTCACTATACTGATTTTGTTTATTCACCTCAATGATCAGTTCCTTTAATCTATTTTAGGTTCTCTCTCTCTTGGAATAAATCCATTCTTCCTGTCCATTTCCACCAAATCAGGAATTGACGCTGTATTTCTTCCAACATCAAAACACTTTGGATGAAATTCCATGATTCAGTGTTTTCTGAAAGGTATTGTCGAGACATTGCTTCCACAATACAACAATTGACCATTTATAAAAGAAAAGTCACGGTTAGTACCACATAATATATAACAATTCCTTTTTATATTTTGTAGTTATTAATATTTACTTAATTACTTACATTAACGTATATCTCGTAAGTATAATGTATTTGTTTCTTGAATTCCATAGCCAAAACTGATATTTCTCAAATAGTTAAAATAATTTTCTTTACCAAAATAATTTTTCTTCTTCCAAATTTTTGCTACCCCAAAAAAAGACTTCTTAGTGAATAGTCTACATAATCAACAACTTTTTTCATTCAAATTTTTTTTATCATTAGCAACGTAATTGTCGCTGATGTGATTCTTTTAAACGTTTATTTACCAATCAAAATTGACTATCAATTTCATCATTGAAAACCTTCACTTCAAATAGTGAATCGTCCCTCCATCATATCAGGACATTCTATTCTAAATTTTTCAATTGCTTAACCTCATATATTGTTTTCTCCCAACAATATTTCATAAAAATTTTAACTGACATTTGTTAATCTCTAAGTGTGTATGTAAAATGAAAATTCTTAATATTTTTAGATGACAGCTGTTAACTTCAAATATATGTGCAAAATGAATATTCGTTTTGCATATGTCATGCTTTCTGAAATTCATATTAATATACAGTTTCCTATCTAGTTATGTCTAAACAGTTACCCTTTCTTATGTTAATATTTCTTTCAACAAATATTGTTTGGTTTCTTCTGACAAATTCATAAGATTATCTTAATTTCACAGAATAAAGAAACATTAGTTTTTTTTTATCATAAACAAAGTTCTGATACTTAATCTTTTGAATAAAAATTGTGTTATTTTGTTTCACATAATTTGTTTCTCGCACCTATTCACAATTTTCCCTACGATTATACGGTCTGTCTTGTGTATGCCTTCTCTATCAAATACTGTATCATACAGATTGTCTCCATTCAAATGATAAAAAAAAATTCAGACTTAAAAAAAATTCTTCTAAATTACAATGCACAATCTTTAATTTTTATTATTTGATATACAGGGTCTTTCACTCTATAATAATATATGTATATATATGTATATATATATATATATATATATATATATACATATATATTGTTACAGTCTCAAATGGTTGATACGTTCAGGTATACAAAATAAAATGTTTAGTTCAAATCGTACAAACCTTGCTTGCGAATATAGTTAATTCTTGGGACATGTTCATATCTTGTAAGGTTTACTTATAAGGGAACATAATGTGATCTTTGCAATTTTCACCGTTAAATATTGTTATAATCCAGAGTACTTCTAACTATCGAAATTTTGTACCGATTGGCTAACAATTGTCTATGATTCATCTATGGTTCTTCTCACTCCCGATCAACGATTTTTCTATGACAGTAAGTCCTTTAGTTATAAACTCTATAGTTCATTCGATATAATCGATTATTCAGGTTGGATAATTAATTCTGCTTGTTTCTTTAACAGTAATTAAATCATAATGTCTTAAATTCAGTTCTTAATTGTAATTATCATCTAAAATATAATTCATGTTTAAAATAGTTGTAAGAGGGAAGTCAAGTCTTTAATCGATTATTCGATTATGGTTCGGAAGATTAGTTGACAGCGTCATACTGTCACTATATTATTTTTTTGACAAAAAAAACAAATTAGGGAGATGATATAAATTCGCAGGCATTAGCTCGCCAGCTCTCTTTTCCTGACTTTTGGATTGTCGTACGAACTTGTGATACCTATAGTAAATTTTGGTTATCTACCAGGCAAGTGTAGGAATTAAATATAAAATCCAGTTGGTGATCGGATATTTCGTGTCTGGCAATAAGACCAGCCCCAAGTCGTATTATCCAACTTAGGAGTTAGTTTTGGTGGGATTAGACTGGGTTGGATTTCTCCCGAGGGGATTTTTCCTGTTGGACAGTAATCCACTGCCAAACTGTTGGACATTAATTCTGTTATAGAAGGTTTCACCTGGAAGATGTAACATACACCCAAATCCCATTCATCGAATTTCAACGTTCGAGCATATCAGATAAGTACTTCCTTACTGTAATATAAGAAAATATTTTAGGACGAGCCGTGAGGTTTTGGTTTTTCTTTTCCTATAAGAGAGGATGTCGGCTTGCCAACATTCCGCAGCTAGTTTAATTGACCACGTGTTGAGGTCTAAGAAATTTTTGTGCTTATTGTAAATTCACTATTTCACTTTCTTCTTGTGCTAATAACTCACTTCCCACTGTATAGAATATACAGTGTAACCTGTATATATTTTCCTGGCTGAGTTATTTGTATATACTACTGTAGAACTTTATAGATTTATAACCATTAGTATTTATACTCAGATGCTTAATTAATATATTATATTGTTACTAACTCAACTCCCACTGTAGAACTTTATAGATTTATAACCATTAGTATTTATACTCAGATGCTTAATTAATATATTATATTGTTACTAACTCAACTCCCACTGTAGAACTTTATAGATTTATAACCATTAGTATTTGTACTCAGATGCTTAATTAATATATTAAATTGTTATTAGCTCAATTCCCATTGTATAGAATATTCAGCGTAACATGTATATATTTTCTTTGTTGATTTATTTTGCATATACTGTTGTCGTATAGTGTTTAGCTGTACAACCTTATTAGAGTACTCAGTTGCTTAGGCCATATATTATTTTGCTAGTAATTCAATCCTCATTGCATGGTTCAATTCATTAGTATGTAAGGCGTATAGCCCATTTTAATTAGAAATAGATTGTTATTAACCGTTTATGGTAGTTTAATTCACCTAGGATCCTGGCACAAACTATGAGCCCTCGCTCATGGTGAGTGAGAATCTTTCGACCCTGAGTTATAGTCAATGGACTATATTCCGTCATGGAATTCCACTAACGGTTCGTAATTTTAGGGGCACTTCGAGTTTGGAATATACATTGTTACAATATATATATATATATATATATATATATATATATAACAACAACAAAGAGAATCATGGGTAATTCACGCAAAGTAAAGGGCTACTTTGTTGTTGTTGTTAACATATCACGCGATATTCCTACATCTTTTTTATATATATATATATATATATATATATATATATATATATTAATACAGTTCCTCTATCTAAATTCTAAAGAAAACGTTGAAATAAGGAAAAATATGTATATTTGTATGTAAACCTTGTGATACACACTGTATAATCAATAATTTGAAAGATTCAATATACAAATAAAATTTGACATTTCAATTTCGGATGACATTAATGCAGAATATACCTAATGATAGAGATAGATTTTATAACGATTTGAAAACAAATATTTGAAGTTTCAAAATACAGATGTCTCTGCTAGCAAAATTGCAATTTTAATAAAAGAATGCAAATCTCTCTTTGTTATAGGAAAACATAAATTTGTATTTTTTTTTGAAAAAAGAATTTTTGGTAACCAAAGGAGAAGAGATTTATTTATGTAAAAAGTTTAGGCAGTTGAATTTGAAGTCCCCACGAGACAACATGAAAATAAGAGTTGTCTCAAATTTATTTAAGAATATAATAGTAATCATATGAATATATTATCAGATCATAAAACCTTGCATTGTAAAGCCAGTGCGTGTATATTTCGCAGAAGAATTACATCGTTAAAGTGCAAGTGGTTTTCCGGTTTCTAAATTATAAATCTAGAAAGTGTTGCTGAATTCTAAATACGTTTTAGAATACGAACGAGTTAACCAGTACCTAGTTGGTGAGTCCTGTCCAGTTTATTTACATCATTTCTCGAGAATTAATAGGCATTTTCTTAAAAATATTTCAAAAATAGACGCATCTTATGATAATAAATTTGATCTAAATCACAGTAACGTTACACATATAAAATTCAACGTCAAGTGAAGAAAATTTTGGAATAGACAATTAGCACGGAAATTTGCGTATTTGACATTGATATACATCAAGTATGAAATCAGAAATTTTGAACTTTTGATAAAAATGTTTAGGTAGTAGATTCCTAATATAGGTTGTTTTAATATTAAGGTTGATAGAAAATTCTAACTTTGTTTTCGTTTATGATATTTTTGAAAAGTTATAATTTTTTTTAAATTTTTTATCTGATCATATATTATATAAATTTGATTCCAACTCACTTTGGTACTCATTTCATATTTATTCTCATTGTGTTTGATAATTTTCATGCTATAGAAAATTTGATATAATAAGTGACATTTGGTTAATTTCCAGTGACAGTGACAGATAATTTAAGTGTCTTGTTGTAGATTGAAAAAACAGTTACTCTAGATTTGGAATAGCGTGATACTTAGTTTGGAGAATTCATTGAAATTTATAAATTTGAATTATTATTTAAAATCTTTGATCCCTCCCTGAGATAAGAGTAAGTAAGTCGATTGTGTATTGATTTATCTTTCAAAGTACAAAATTTAATATTCATTTGAGCCGGGCATATTAATTTGACAACTGCTGTAAAAATTCAAATAGGTTATATTCAGTGGTAAAGGTGTATTCACAATAGTGTAGCTACAATCACAAATTGTGGAAACGTCCACAATCAATATTTTATATTGTTATATATCATACATCCTTTCAATTATAATTATTAAAACATTACATATATAATAATTTGTCACCCACACGTGGGGCAAATATAGATTTATCATTATTATCATAAATATAGAAAAATATTATAATTTGACGCAGCAACTTGAGGTGATTAAAAATTTACACATCTGCATAAAAAAATATTGATATTCATTGACTATATAAAGTATCGACCATGGAAAGAAGAATGACATTAAGGGATGGTAAACACGTAGGAGTTGAAAGTGGATCTGACGAAGAAAGGGAAGAAAGGAGCCATGGAAGAGGAGACTTTCAGGTGCAGTACTTGGAACAAGGAAGGGAACAATCAGAAGGAGATATGACAGCGGGAGATGAAGCAGAAGAACAGGAGGATAGGACACAGGAAATGCAAAGAGGAACAAGTCAAAATCATCCGATGATGGAAATGATGCGACAATTATTTGGAAAAATAGACAATTTGAGGAAAGATTTGAATGGAAAAATGGACAACATGTGGAAAAAAATGAATGAGAACATGAATGATATAAAGGGGAACGTGAATAATTTGGAAAAGAAAATTGATGAAGTGAAAATGGAAAGTTTGAATGAGATCAAGAAAGTTAGGGAAGAGAACGAGCAATTTAGGAAGCAGATTGAAAAGGTGAAAGAAGATATGAAGGGTCAGAATGAAAATTTGCTTATGGAAATTCAAGAAAATGACATTAAAATCAGGGAAGATGTTAACAAGCAGGTGGTAGAAGAAGTTCAAGAAATAGGAAGATGTATAGAAGAAAATTTATCTGGAGTAATTCAAGTAGAAGTAAAGAAACAAAATGAGAATATAATTGAAGAGATACAGGCTATTAAAGTACAAGGACAAACAAATGAAGAAGTAATGCAAATGTATGAACAAAATTTGAATAAGAAATTTAAAGAATTAAATGGAAGGATATAAGAACAAACGGGAACGTGTATCAAAAGGAGTGAAAATATAGATAAATTATTTAACAAGGAATTGGAGGGAATGAATAGAAAATTACAAGAAACTGTAAATGAAATAGAAGATAATCTTAAACGGAATGGAGGTGGAATGATGCAGACTGGAAATATCGACTTTGGGGTGAAATTTGATGGAAATATAAATGTTATTCACCCAAAAGTATTTATCAAAATAATCAAAAGTATGATGAGAGGAATAAGGGACATTGTAGAAAAAAAAATCATTATCAGAGGAATGTTATCTGGACATGCTTTATTGTGATTTTGCAATAAAGAGGAACAAATACCTGATGTCGAAGAATTTGAAAAACAATTTTTAAAATATTTTTGGGGGGAGATACAACAGGCGAGTTTCAGAGAGAAACTATACTTTGGGAAATTTGATTATAACCAGAGTAAAAATTTCAATGCATATGCAATGAAAATGTACAACAACGCACAGTATTTTGAGCCAAGCATGCGAGAAGAAGAAATGGTTTTATATATATCCAGACATTTCGATCAACAAGTATCAGAAACTATTGGGATACAAAATATCAAGTCGATGGAAGGTTTATCAAATTATTTACTCAGACTTGAAAGAAGTCATGATGAAAAAAGAAATGAAATTGAAAATTCTAATGGAATAAGGGGGAATGGAGATGGACATTACAGAAGAGATATGAATAATACATATGAAAATAGAAACTATAGAAACAGGGACTTTGATAATCGAAGAAATGATAGATATACAGACAGGAATTTTAGAAATGAAAATAGAAATTACAGAAATGAAGACCGAAGATATGGGAATGGCAATAAAAACAATGATAATAAGTACTTTGAAAATAAAAGAGATCCTAGAAATTTGGACAGAAGAAATGGTAATGAAGAGAGAGTTGAAAATTGGCGACAGGATAGATTGATAGGAACAAATAATTATCATGATCGAAGGAATGATGATAGAGGAAATGGTATCCAAGAAACCCATGGAAGAAACTATGATAGAAGACATCAAGAAATAGAAGACAGAAGACAAGTAAACATAATACAAGAGCAAGAAAGAGATGATGATCACAGTCAAACTGTAAATAAAAATTTTACATAAACCGCTTCCACGAACATAATATTATTTTTTCTAAGTACGAACATCCAAGAGAATTTGTTGATATTGGGGAAATTGGGGAAATGCATGACAATTTAGTATTAATATTCATTAATGGTAAAATAAAAAATATAGGATGAAAAATTCTGATAGATACAGGATCAGAAGTAACGTTGATAAGTGAAAGGATTATAGACAAGTGCAAGAAAAATAATATTATGTTGGTAAATACAAATAAATTATCACTAGTGGGAGCGAATAATAAAAAACTATATGATACAAGTAAAATGATAATTGAAGAATTACAATTAGGAAATGATTCGTTTAAAGTACAAATGTTGGTAGTAAAGAATTTAATTTATGATATAATATTAGGGTCCGATGAATTAGACAATCCCAAAATGATAATTGATTATAAAGAAAAATTGGTGAATTGTAAAAGAGAAGATTTTGATTTCCTCAAACAAGAAACAAACAAAATAGACGGTGCAACAGATAAATTTTATGTAATGAATAAAATAACTAATGAACATCAAATAGATGTTAATTTGTGCAAACAAAAATATATGAAGATAGTAATGGAATTGATAAGACGATACAACCGATTATTTAATGAAGAAGTACAAGTAGCAAGTAAATATATACATAAACTTGAAATGAACAAAGATATATCTAATTTCAAAGAAAGTACATATCCAATTCCATATAAATTGAAGGATGAAGTATACCACGAATTATATAATATGTTAAAATATGGAATAATAGAAAGATCGAATTCACCATATATCAATGCAGTTACTTGTGTGCGAAAAAAATCTGGAGAAATAGGAATATGTTTAGATGCAAGAAATATCAATAGTGGTAAAGGTGTATTCACAATAGTGTAGCTAAAATCACAAATTGTGAAAACGTCCACAATTAATATTTTATATTATTATGTATCATACATCCTTTCAATTATAATTATTAAAACATTAGATATATAATAATTTGTCACCCAAACGTGGGGCAACTATAAAAGTATACAATATAGTATATATTATGATTCATATAAATATATATATATATATATATATATATATATATATATATATATAAGCAAAATGTGATGATTATCAGGTATGCGGTCAGTATGAGAATTAAAACTCTATATTCCAATTCTCAATATTTCGCCATTGTTTAATAGCTTCATCAGGAGACACTACAATAATTGAAATAAAAATAAAATAACAATGAAATGAACATAAACACTTACAAATTTTAAGAGTCAATAAAATTTGATGTACACCATGTCATGCCACAACTAGACTGATAGACATATTACTAATTTACAAAAACGGTTCTAGTGTGAATAGGTAAAAACAATATAATTTAAATTAAAAGGGGGAACAATAAAATGAGTAGTCTGAGCATATAAATACCTGATGTGACAAAACAATATTAAAATGAATTTAACAGGTGACAATAAATATCACTGAGTTTATTAGTGTCAGATTTGAGATTGATAGTATCCTCTTGCTTGTTGATGTGATACATTTCAAAAAATAAACGATTCTTGTAATGGTCATTTTTCTGCAGAATTTCTGTCTCGACATAATTGAATGTATGTCCTGTTTTTATAAAATGATCAACTATTGCACAGTTATTCTTACCTACTCGGCAATCACATCTGTGTTGGGTAATACGGTTTTTTAACCATTGAGACGTTTGACCAACGTAGCATCCTGAATACTGCGAGCAATTTATTTTGTAAATAACGTTGGTTTGGTACATTAAAGGTGTTTTATCTTTGACTTTAGAAAAGAGAAGAGAGTTAGTAGTTGAACTGTATTTGGCAACTCTGAAATTGGTGAACTGTTTAAACAGTGGCAGAATCAATTGAGTTAAACCATTAATATATGGAAGTCTTTTAAATTGAATGACCTGTTGATTAGACTTGTCAACCTGACCATCGTAAAAGTCTGTGTTATAGATTAATTTTTTTGAAATGTGCTTGGGGTCACCGTTGTTAACAAAAATATAAAATAACGATTTTAAGTTATTATTAACAAATTTTTCATCGCTAACGTGTAAGATTCTATTTTTCATAGTTAAAATCAAGTTGTACTTCTAACTCTTAGCATGATCAGAGTAGAAATTCAAAAACCTACCAGATGATGTTGGCTTTTGATACCAATAAACAAGATAATGTTATTATCGGATCTTATAACTCTGGTGTCCAAGAATGGTAAGCTGACCCCAATCTCTAGTTCCATAGTGAATTGTAAATGCTTATTAAACGAATTGAAAACATTAAGTGTCAAATCGGTCTTATCAAAAGGAACAGCACAAATTATATCATCAACATATTTATATAAAAAAGGTAATTTGAAAGGCAATTTAGGCATTACATTGTCAAGTAACTCGTCAAGGACAATGGTGGCTAGAATTGGACTGATGGGGGATCCCATTGGTGTGCCAAAAATTTGGCGATAAATTTCGTTGTTGAAACTGGAATAAGTGTTATCAAATATAAATTCAATTAATGATAAAAAACTATCCTTGGATAATGTAGTGAAGGGTTCCAACAGAAACCAATTTTCATCAATAATATTGGTAATTAAGTCTAATGGGATGTTAGTAAATAAAGATACTACATCCAAAGAAATAAGTATGTAATCCTTTGGTAATGTACAGCCCCTGATAGCATTTACGAAAGAAAAGGTGTCGGTAATAATATAATTATCACAGAAACATCTGTATTGATTTTCTGATTTGAATATATATATATATATATATATATATATATATATAAAAGGAAGATAGTCTTTGCCGACTGTTAGGAAAAAAACTGGTGAATATTGGAGTATTGCAGCAAGAGAAACGGAAAAAAGTGTACTCTTAACGGAAAATTTCCAAGCCTTCGAGGATGATTATCCTCATCATCAGGGATACGGAATTGGAAAAACAGCATTAAGATACTGTAGTTAACAAAATATATATATATATATATATATATATATATATAGGAAAAAACTCACAACAGGTGTGAACTTACCTCCAAGTTGAGGTTAGATTCCATTATGTTATATAAAATTGAACTACGGATAATTAAAATATGAAACAGTCAACTAAACAATGGTTCAACATCCTACATTGGAGAATTATGTTCTGGCCAGTTTGGATGTGGTCTCGTTGTTTAGTAACGTTTATCTTGATGCTTGTTTGAGAGCAATTGATAAGAGTTGGGAACGTATTAGTGTCCATTGCTCCATCCATAAGAATGCCTTTTCAAACTTAATTGTTTTTCTCTCAGATAATACTTATTTTACTTTTAACAATAAACTTTATAAACAAACTTTTGGTACTCCTATGGGTGCCTCCATTTCTCCTATCTTGGCAGCATATGTCATGGTCGATTCGCTGGATACGGTCATTCCGGTACTATCTCTTACTCCTTTTTTCATTAAGAAGTAGGTGGATGATATTATTGTGGCACTTCCTAGAGAGGGCCTACATGAGATTCTGGAGACCTTTAATAGTTACGACCCTTATTTACAGTTCACAATAGAAAAAGAAGATAATGAAAATTCCGTACCTTTCTTAGACACTAAGTTCATTCGTTACAATAATACTATTATTATAGATTGGTACAGGAAACCGTGCAGTTCTGGTAGATATTTAAATTATCATTCTTACCACAAACATTCTATAAAAGTGAACTTGGTGAAACAAATGAAGCAGAGAGTCCTTAGAATTTCAAATAGTATCTTCCATAATAAAAATCTTAACATTTTATTCAACCTTTTCTTGGATAACTCTTATCCAAGAACTTTACTTAATAAATTACTATTCAGCACATCTAGTACCGTGGACCTGCTGACTGATGATAGCCATCCTAACGCGGCCCTTAATGGATGTTGGCGCTGTTACGACCCCTGCTCCCCCAATTTTTGCTTCCTTTCCATACATAAAGAACATTACTCCGAGACTAACCAGATTGTTCCGGGCATACGGTAATTTTGCTAACAGGACAACTCTAACATTTAGATCACTTTCCACTACAGTTAAAGATAAACGTCCGTTAACTTCTCTTACTAACGTTGTGTATAGCATTCCATGTGGGGACTGTGATAAGCAATATATTGGTCAGACTTTGAGATCACTTTCTAGCCGTATTGTCTCACATAAGAGTGATTGTAGATTACACCCAGAACGTTGCGCTTTAGCAGATCACGTTCATTCTCTTGACCATCAAATGAACTTTGAAGCTGTAAGGGTGTTGGCGACAGAGTCCAACAAAACTAAGAGATCATTTTTGGAAATGGCTTTTATTTCACAATTAAACAATGTCATTAACAAAAAGACTAACACAGACCACTTGAGTGAGATTTATTCCTTTCTATTGTCCTTAGATTTAAACGCTAACCTTCCTTCCACAAATAACAATCACTTTCCCCCAATTGACACTACCCTTTTTGCATATAACTAACACACCTGTTGTGAGTTTTTTCCTATATATATATATATATATATATATATATATATATATATAGACATTTTCGTTTGACGTTTCGGACAGTCAGTCATATCACTTACAGATACTCAGAACCAAAAACTTTCCTATCCTCATAGTGGGAGCGTCACATTTAAAATTACTATATAGAATTGATTAAAATAACTATGCTAGTAGGACTACACAAACAACGACTTCAAGATTGATAATTTATTCAAATTCTTTTCGTTATCTATTGCCGCTTTTGTTTTTCTTTTCAATGCATTTAACATGAACGGACAAGAATCAGTTTGTGAAGGATGTGGAAGTTATACCCAAGTATAATCAAAAAGCAATTCTTTCATATGCTGTGCATTTTATTTATATTTATTTCGTTAATTTATTAAATTGTGATAGATCTTACTTAAATTGTTTTTGTCACTTTGGAATCAACAGTATTTTAGTTTTAGTTTAGTTTAGTTTAATAACGTTATTTATTTTCTCTGTCAAATTTGGAAAACTTTCTTTCATTTTATTGCATTGTTTTATAAATGTTTATTTTGGTATTTGCATGAGATTTCTCTCTTTTAGTAATATTTGGTACCTACTTCCAGTATAGTTTATTAACTGATTTAATTCTCTCGTTTATCTCTACACTTCTGTCATTTGTACTGTCCATCATTACTCCCAGGTATTTAAACGTACTTATTTGTTGTTTGAAATGTGTATTGACGTATTGCTATTTCTGTACATTTCTCAATATTTCGTCTTAAGCTGACCATATATTTTGTTTTAACTTGGTTAATGCTCAGTCCTCTAGTTTCTGCTTGATTGCTATTTTCTCATTATTTCGCTCTATTTTAATTTCTCTAGATTCGTTGTCTAATTGTTCACCATCATTTCTTCCTGGTATGTTTTATAATTTGTCCAAAACACAAAACAATATATTTGGCTGCATCGAAAACTTATGTTAATACAAAATTATCGACTGTTTAATCAAATTAGTAATGTTAACATAAAATCTACAGCATATTAATACCATCCACATAGATCAAATTCAGGAGTAAGGTACAATAAATATTGATGTCCATGCATATTGAACCAACTGCTCTAAGAATAAATTCCACGTGGTAACTAACATATGTCAACCACTCATACAGTAATTGTTATACAAAGAATTGAAAATTTGACTTTCTTGAAAAACTGGAAATGAGAAATAGCTCGGAGTAATTATCAGATGAAATTTACTGAAGTTATGGTGACGATTATATGAATATTACGAAGTTTTCTTCGAAATTTTCTCGCAGGTAGAAATAACTGATTAGAGTAAAAGGACACACAAAAAGCCAAAATGTTCTTCTATATGAAACTACAAATGGTTCAAAGTAAATAGTATAATAGAATATTATTCAATTTAAAACCACAACTATATAATTTTTCAATCTGTTCGTTAACTAATCACACCTTTTCTGAAGCGACTTAATTTATTTATAATTAAAATGCGATCACGCAAGTTTTGCCGCGACAATGGAAGAAAAATGATATAGCAGTAGAACATTTATAATTATTTCTAACTAATCGCTACTACGCTTAAAGCAGTTATTTTCCACAATTAATATCAAAACTATATATTAAAGCGAGCAGTTATTTTCCACAATTAATATCAAAACTATATATTAAAGCGAGACACTTTATAGTTTAAATAACTGCGTTAACATGGAACACGATACATTGAAAACGAGAGGCATTTGCATGGATTGTTTCAATACATAATCTATTTAAAACCAGTAAAATACACATAATATGCAATTCCTTAAATTTGAATTAAATCAGGAATAATACGCCACAATATACAATACAAACACTGTAATTCGCAATGTAAATAATTTAGTAAACGATGTCTACAGTATCATTCATTCTTTTTTTAGTTGCTATCCTTATTTTAGGCACGTTTTCAAAAACAACCTAAACTTTAATCATTCAATTTAGACCACACTCGAACCTATCATTAACGGATAAATTCTAGCTAAGTTACGAGGAGTTTTCGGTTTAGTATCATCACTTAAAGTGCGTTTTTATTTCAGACACATGTTGTGAAATATGTGTTTTTATAATTCACGTATAAAAGAGACTCATTTTAACATTGTTTACAGTGTCACATTGAACTCTTTTTTAGTAATATTTAGTATCGTATGATTGTTTATTGTCTGTATTTGTACTTGATATATGACATTAACCTTAACTTAAAACAAATTATAAAATGGTCTAGCGTGGTTCTATCTGAAAAATTAATAGTTTAAATGGTCTTAAAGGTAAATTGGAACAAATTATATATTAAATATTTTAATAAACAAAGTAACGTAAAACTTGTTACCATTTTTGGAATATTCGATACCCTACCGCCGTTTATTTACAGTTCTAATTCAAATAAAAATTATTTTAGATTGCTTGGAGGTGGTGGCTATTGGACACAACGCTTAAAAAAGTTGTACCTCCCTCCGCTCCCTAAGAAAAAAATATGGAAGGTCTTTTTCAAGTCACCCCACCCCATATTGGGGCGACTTGAAATTTGCCTTCACTTCACATTGTAGTAGCTAGTAGGATCGTATTTGGGTCGACATGAAAATCGTAATAACTGATTTTGTAGGTCCAGCATAAAACAAATTATTTTTTTTATATTTCTTCATTATTTTACACACTTTAAAACATTTTGTTCAAAACTGGCTTTATTGTCATCACATATTTATTATAAAAATTAATAAACAATGTTCTACATTAACAAAATAACCCAAAATAAACCTTCTTTGGTATAGTAGAGACGACAAAAAAATAAATATAAGCAAATTCGTTTTACAGTTTACAATCACCACATATTTTCAAATTTTAGCTGCCCTCGTCGTAATGTTTCATATTCTAAAAGCTTTTGGTAAATTTATTTTTGCTCGACAAATCCGATGTCTTCAGCCGGGGAAAAAACATATGCATAGGTATTTTATCACTTAATCTTAAGAATGAGCATAGATAAGACCCATTTTCTTTCGCAATCTATTATTTTTGCCACATATTGCTTATTGGTACCAGTTTCAGTTTTCATGTCAACGTGAATGAAAACACCTTGTTTAAAATCTGTCGAGACAAAAGAATCTTGCATAGGTGACATGTTATCATCAATTTTATTGGTGTTTATGTCGGAAAATCGTTCTGGGTCCAGATCTTTGTCGCTGTCGACTGTTAAATCTTCTTCATTCACGTCACTTTCGGAAGAAGATGAGAACCTTGGGCGTAATTTTTCATTCGTGCTTTTATTTTTATTTGGCTTGAATGGCGCTGATGGTGATGGTAGCTGTAGGTCTTTCTGTGAAATGATTTTACCTGCAGCAACAAACAATTTTTTCTTCCTACCAACAAAGGTTGGTGCCCCAAACCTAGATTTTTCAAACACTTCTTTTAGGGAATCGACAATTGCATCTTGTTCTTGCGTTCTTTGCTTGTCTGTTTTTGATAGCTTGCATACAATTTTATTTCTATTCAGTGGTAATAGACCGGTCGCTTCAAAGCCTGATTGAATATTTTTTTCCATACTCTCTGAAAGTCTATTTAATACCTATGCTACAGTTCCTTTATTATGTCTCTTCCATTCTTAAAGTATCTTTCTCCAAGCGATCTTATTTGGCCAAAATTTGTAAGAGTGGGGATATAACCTCGTTGAAGCCGTTCCAAATACTAGAGTCTTATTTGGCCAAAAAACGCTAACATCTAATGGCTGCGTAAGGTGTGTACTGTTAGGAGGCAAAAGCACAAAACGAATGTCATTCTCCGTACATTTCGAAATAACATTGGCCGAAATGTGGCTTGCCAAATTATCTCCAATAAGAACTTTAGGACCCGGTGGCAAAGATCGAAAATATGGCAATACTAGGTTATTAAACCAATCTTCAAAAATATTTGTATCAAACCATCCAGAACGAGAGCGATTATATCTGGCTCCGGTTGGTCCAAATTCCGTCGAAGTGCTCCATAAGTGGTCTGCCTTATAGACTATGTAGACCGGAAGCAAACATGACGGAAGTAGCCGTTTCAGATATATCCATTACCTTCTCCGCTCTTTTAGAAGTCCTACGAACGATGACTTTCACGCGGCCAGGATCGTCCGTAAAATTAGTCTCATCGTAATTTACTATTGCGTTGGGTGGAACATCTTCTAGACTTTCTGATAAGTGGTCGAAATATGTATTAATACTATCAGGGCAAACTTTGGCTCTACTTCCTTTTATTGATTGAGACATTCTTTTAGTCAGCTCCTCCTTATGCCGCCTTAGAAATTTTTGCAGCCAGGTTTCACCAGGTCTGTTGTCTCGGAATTGTGGCAATTTTTTTTCACTTCTATCCAAGTAAGATTTTACTATCTCTTTTATATCGTTTGAATCACAGGGATAACCCCAGTCCGCTGCGATAGATATAGACCGAACCAGATAATTTACCTCTTCGATCGAGATTGCAGTTTGACCACCAATTGATTTTGTGTGTAGTCCTTTAACTTTTCGATATAAAGTTATAAACGGAATTTCATATTCTTCCCTTAAATTTCTCAATTTTCTACCTTGTTTGTGTAGTTGTAGTACTCGCTGGAGCGTGTCTCCGCTATTATAATCCCGATATTTCCGACTTCCCGGTTTCCTTTTGTATATACGCACCACTTTTTAAGTCGCCCCTGAAATTACATAAAAAAATAAAATGATACGCCACTGGCAAGTAAGAAGGAAAAGTAAGGCTTTTAGGTTAGAGAAGGATTGCCTTATCTATAACTACTCTTCCAGTCTTTTTAGGGATCTCTGTACAATAGGAAATTTGGAGGTTAAAAAAAATCAAGCTTCTTACCTTTATTTTGGAGATGTACAACACAAAAACATTGAGTAAATAACCAGTACCACAGCATAAACTCAACTAAGAAGCATGGTAGGCATAGATGCAGACTCAATTTGAGATTAAAATTTCGACCGCCAGAGCGCAGCATCGGTTTTAACTGGAAAAAGCAAAATTTTTCAAGTCACCCCGGTGTTTTCAAGTAGCCCCATTTTACGGTACGCTAACATTTATTCATCAATGATTTATCAATTGTTTATTTTACGTGATCAATACATAGGTATACATAACGTTCAAGTTTTGGGATAAATTAAGAGATACGAGTACGTATGTGAAGATATACTACAGAAATGATTGTGTTCATGATATAATATAAATAGGACACAAGAATATATGAAGAAGCTCTTTTACACAAATGATCATCCTCTATTAACAATGAAATAACAAAATGGATACCGTTTGCTAACAATTGTCATAATATATGTTGAAAGTGCTAAATAAAGCCGGCGTTATCTGACTAATGAGAAATCTACAGAATTGCCAACCTAAATTCAAATCACACCTCCCAGTTTAAGAATAGGGATATCGTAATTCTATTTTATTTAAAAAATTCAATAGATGCGAATTATGAAAAATATTGTATGAAACTTGTGTCAAAATGACATTTTGTATTACTCGTACTACAAAACGAGTCATTGTGACACTTGTTCTACAAATAACTATTGTAATGGTAGGCGCTTATTTTGAACTAAGAAAACCATCAACGAACAAGAAGTTTTTTGATGAAATAACATTCGAGGGAAGCGTTTATCTCTTTGATTGGAGATTTACGTATAGAACTTTTATTACAAATACTGTTGCACGTCACATATCATTTCTGTCGTCACTACCTGTATTGTCTAATTGTCAGATTAATCAAGGAATGTAGGAAGCTTTGAAATTGTAAGACTTTCTCTTGTTTTATTTATGTTACTAGGAACAATTAATTTTAAATGTACATAACTAATCAAAAATATTGAATACCATACAACTGAACATAACTGCTGTAACATATTGCAAATAGTCATAGAAAATAAAACTGGTAGGTACCTAGTATATTGCAGATGAATTAAATACCATCTTCATTACAATTCGTCCAGAATTAGCAGAAAAAATATTCCAAACTAATATAATTTCAGACGCACAGAAATACATTTAAGTGAGAAAGAACACCATGAAATTAGCTAGTTCATCGGAAGAATGGAAATTGCTAAATGATATTAAAACAAGAATGAGAGCGTTAAAATATTTGAATAGATTCTTTAGTAAATCTCACTTTCAGTAACGGTTCTGGATAAGAAAAATAACCTGAAATGCTACCTTTCATCTCTACACTTATTGAAACATGTATAAATAATATGTAGGGGTAACAGCAGCTGAAAGAGGGGCACAAGACAAAAATAGAATTCAGAAAACGAATAAACTTTACTATGTAATGGACAATAAATTCATAAATAAAAGAGAAAATTAAAAGCATACAAAAATAAAGGACTCCAAAACTATATATGGACCAATACTAACTAACATTTGTATGTGAATTACCTTTGGGGAATTGGCAAATCAGCAAACAGGGATACCAATTGCCATAATCACATTTATTCTTTATAAATACGAGTTTCATGATCGTTGCGCATGTCAAAATTATTTAATTTAGAGTCTGATGTAAAGGGTGATATTATTGGCCAAGAGCCTTTCTGTGATGTAGGAAAATGCTCCTACAAGAAAGGGTTTCGGAAGAAGAAGGAAACCGAGAGAGAAGCACTGTGGCGGTGCCTTCCCGGGTTGGAACATTCTTGAGAGAACTTTGACACTGCTAGATCCAAAAAATATTTGGACCTCAGTAAAAATAAGCTACATCTCCTCACGGGCTTTCTTACAGGACACTGCCGCCTTAGGAAGCACCTAATGAGAATAGGTCTACCAGAAACTGACAAGTGTAGATTCTGTGGGGAGGAGGATGAAACTCCGGATCATCTAGTTCTGGAATGCCTCGCCATTGCAAGCCAACGCAAGAAATGCTTCGGACTTAAAATTTGTAAGAATGGGGATATAACCTCGTTGAAGCCGTTCCAAATACTAGAGTTCATTAGAACCCTGGAACTGGAAGGCGAGCTGTAGTAGTAGCGAGAACAGCTCTGATAGGGAGGAGCACAATAAACCTTAGATTTCAGTGCATTGTAACCCCGTTAAAATCTAAAATCTAATCTAACGGGTGGTTGTGACAGAAACAGCGAATCCAAATGATAACCTCACCTGCGAGTGGTGCACCCTGCTAGACAACTAACGAGGCTCTGTCGGTCGAGTGACTGCCGGCATAAGCGGCCCCTCTTAATAGCCAACAACTTCGGGTGGAGGAGCTACTAAGGGGAAAGCGGAATGCCTTGCCTTGGAGTAAGAAAACGCTCCTAAAGGCGAATAAACCATAACTGGCCAACGGGATGGGAATGCACAAGGCAAGAAGAAACCACTGAATTAAATACCTACATTGGTCTAGTAGTATCCATCATGATTCACTAAAACTGCATCCCAAGTTTCAAGTTCCCAGATCGGATCTCCGGTGAGAACGGTTGTGAATTATGAATATATAGAGAAACTTAATGTAAGATCGAATATCAAGATAGGTACCTAGAATGTTCGGTCTCTAGCTCAATCTGGGACAGTTCACAATGGAATCGAAGAGATTGAGAGACTGAAAATAAATAAACGGTTTTAAATATTAAAACTAACTTTTCCGCACCACGAAGGCTATATCATGCTAACAAACCAAAATTTCTACGAAAATGATAAAACATGTGGTGTATCTGGATTTATATAACCCGTTCTACGACTCTCGTGAGCATCAAGATTCAGCTATGAAACACCCTGAACAATATCCAATCATAAAATTGGTCACTTGTTTACACTCCGGAGGCTGTATCGTGCTAACAAAGTGAGATTTCTTCTAAAATGACCCAAAATGTAGTATAACTGGATTCATAGGACCAGTTGTACTGGCTCTGGTGACCTAAAAATCAATCGGGTTCATATCTAAGAAGCTCTGAACAATATCCAACCATGAAATTTGTCACTTGTATACATTCCGGAGGCTATAGCGTGCTAACAAACCGAGATTTCTTCTAAATTGACTGAAAATGTAGTATATCTGGACATATAGGACCCGTTGCACTGGGTGTGGTGAGCTGAAAATGAATAGGGTTAACTTTTGAGACGCCCTGAACAGTGTCCAATAATAAAATTTGTCACTTGGGTACACTCCAGAGGCTATATGGTGTAAACGTAACGAAATTTCTCCAAAAATGTGGTACTTCAGGTACCATAGCATACTGGATCTGGTGAGCTGAATATCAATAAGGTTCGAATACTGAACTGAACAATACCCAATCATAAAATTTGTGATTTCATGTATTCCGGAGACTGTATCGTGCTAACAAGACATGTTACAAAAAGTGGCCGACGACAACGACGACGACAACATACACACAGGATTTTTTTTCTAAAAACCCCTTTTTCATGTTTTCCTCAATGAAAAATGTAAAAATAACTCAAAAATAATTTAAAACTTCAACTTTGTTGGGGTAAACCTATATTTTATTTGTATCGTAGATAGGGTTGGCGGAAAAGTAATATACTAGGAATTAGCGAAACGGGATGGCCAGGATCCAACTTTTGTGACATCAATGACCATAGAATATATTGGTCAGGAACCACAAATGGCAAACCATACCAAACAATTGCTAAACACTTCACAAACTTTATACCTATATCAAGTATCAAGCGATTACAAACTCAAGCAACCCCAGCCAATCTTAATATAATTCCAGTTTACGCACTAATCTCTAAACACAGCGAAGACGAAGAAAAAAAAATTCTATTCCCAGATCAGTGAAGTATTGAAAGAATAGACCAAAGTGGAATGCGAAAATAGAAAAAGGGAGAGTAGCTAATATTATAGGACCTTGTGGGCTGGGAGAAAGAAACGAAAGATGACTTACTGTACTAGTTTTCAGAAGAACAAGAATTAACAATAACAAATACGTGGTTTGAACTTCCAAATAGACGATTATATAATTGGAAAGCTCCTAAAGATTCAAATGGAGTCATAAAAATAAATATTCTATGTACTGGTGAACATTCGATTCCGAAATAGTCAATGAAACTCTCCCCTGGAGCTGACATACGGTCAGAGCAAAGCAAAAATGAAAAAAAAAGAAAAAACTTAAATAGCAGAATTTGCGAAAACTGAAAGAACAAATCAGAGTCCGCTTAAACGATGAAATTGAATCATTTGCAGACGTCAGATACGAAGAACAATGCTATAGAAACTATTAAAGATGATTCACTGCAACATAATAGAATGAAGAAGAAAACATAGCTTACCGACAAAATTTTTAATAATATAGAAAAAAATCAGAGAAGCTAAAGATGCCAGAAGTCAAGAATATATGTACAGAAATTGAGACTCGCAAGGAAAACACGATAGTTTCGACGTACACAAAAAGGAGAATAGTAGATATTGGGCTGGTTGAGCGTGGGAACTTTTTGTGACGTCACATGACCACGCCCTTTGACCTATTTTTGGGGATTTGGCCCGGGACAAATTGCCAAAATTTTTGGGTTAATGACGGTAGCGTCTACGGGGGTTATGCAAAAAGTTTTTTGGGGATTTGGCCCGGGCCAATTGCCAAAATTTTAGGGATAATGACGGTAGCGGTTACGGGGGTTATGCAAAAAGTAAATAAGTGTGTATGTTGTTACGTGTATAAGGTAGAGGGTGGTTTAGAAGAAGCGAAGGGGTTTTTTAGGGTAGCGTCTACGGGGATTACGCAAGTAAGGGTGTATACAAGAACGGGGGTTATGCAAAAAGTAAATAAGTGTGTATGTTGTTACGTGTCTAAGGTAGAGGGTGGTTTAGAAGAAGCGAAGGGGTTTTTAAGGGTAGCGTCTACGGGGGAGGGTAGCGTCCACGGGGATTACGCAAAAAGTAAGGGTGTATACAAGAACAGGGGTTATGCAAAAAGTAAATAAGTGTGTATGTTTTTACGTGTATAAGGTATCTAGGGGGTGATTTAGAAGAAGCGAAGAGGGTTTTAAGGGTAGCGTCTATGGGGGAGGGGGGCGTCTACGGGGATTTCGTAAATAAAGGTGTATACAAGAACGGGGGCTATGCAAAAAGTAAATAGTAAATAAGGGTGTATACAAGAAGTAATTAGAAGAAAGAAAATATATGGAGGATTGTGTGTGTAAGAGATGAGGGGTAGTGCTCACGAGGGGGAGGGGCTATGCAGTTAGCTGATAAAAAAAGATGCCATTAGGGCACTAGCACATATCTCTGCTATTATTGGTCAGATTTTCATGGAACAAAAGATATAATGATTGTTAGATTATTATCGTATACAGGATGTGCAAAAAGATGCCTTTAGGGCACTAGCACATATCTCTGCTATTGGTCAGATTTTTATGGAAGAAAAGACATTATGATTGTTAGATTATTATCGTATACAGGATGTGCAAAAAAGATGCCATTAGAGCACTAGCCCATATATCTGCTATTGGTCAGATTTTTATGGAACAAAAGACATTATGATTGTTAGATTATTATCGTATACAGGATGTGCAAAAAATATGCCATTAGGGCACTAGCATATATCTCTGCCATTATTGGTCAGATTTTTATGGAACAAAAGACATTATGATTGTTAGATTATTATCGTATACAGGATATGCAAAAAAAGATGCCATTAGGGCACTTGCACATATCTCTGCTATTGGTCAGATTTTTATGGAACAAAAGACATTATGATTGTTAGATTATTATCGTATACAAGATGTGCAAAAAAAATATGCCATTAGGGCACAGCACATATCTCAGTCATTATTGGTCAGATTTTCATGGAACAAAAGACATTATGATTGTTATATTATTATCGTATACAGGATGTGCAAAAAAAGATGCCATTAGGGCATTAGCACATATCTCTGCTATTATTGGTCAGATTTTTATGGAACAAAAGACATTATGATTGTTAGATTATTAACGTATACAGGATGTGCAAAAAAGATGCCATTAGGGCACTAGCACATATCTCTGCCATTATTGGTCAGATTTTTATGGAACAAAAGACATTATGATTGTTAGATATTTATCGTATACAGGATGTGCAAAAAAGACGCCATTAGGACACTAGCACATATCTCTGCTATTATTGGTCAGATTTTTATGGAACACAAGACATTATGATTGTTAGATTATTATCGTATACAGGATGTGCAAAAAAGATGCCATTAGGGCACTAGCACATATCTCTGCTATTATTGGTCAGATTTTTATGGAACACAAGACATTATGATTGATAGATTATTAACGTTATACAGGATGTGCAAAAAAGATGCCATTAGGGCACTAGCACATATCTCTGCCATTATTGGTCAGATATTTATGGAACAAAAGACATCATGATTGTTAGATTATTATCGTATACAGGATGTACAAAAAAGATGCCATTAGGACATTAGCACATATCTCTGCTATTATTGGTCAGATTTATATGGAACACAAGACATTATGATTGATAGATTATTAACGTATACAGGATGTGCAAAAAAGATGCCATTAGGGCACTAGCACATATCTCTGCCATTATTGGTCAGATTTTTATGGAACAAAAGACATCATGATTGTTAGATTATTATCGTATACAGGATGTACAAAAAAGATGCCATTAGGACATTAGCACATATCTCTGCTATTATTGGTCATATTTTTATGGAACACAAGACATTATGATTGTTAGATTATTATCGTATACAGGATGTGCAAAAAAGATGCCATTAGGGCACTAGCACATATCTCTGCCATTATTGGTCAGATTTTTATGGAACAAGAGACATTATGATTGTTAGATTATTATCGTGTACAGGATGTGCAAAAAAAGATGCCATTAGGGCACTAGCATATATCTCTGCGATTATTGGTCAGATTTTTATGGAACAAAAGACATTATGATTGTAAGACTATTATCGTATACAGGATGTGCAAAAAAAGATGCCATTAGGGCACTAGCACATATATCTGCTATTATTGGTCCGATTTTTATGGAACAAAAGACATTATGATTGTTAAATTATTATCGTATACAGGATGTGCAAAAAAAAGATGCCATTAGGGCACTAGCACATATTTCTGCTATTGGTCAGATTTTTATGAAACAAAAGACATTATGATTGTTAGATTATTATCGTATACAGGATGTGCAAAAAAGATGCCATTAGGGCACTAGCACATATCTCTGCCATTATTGGTCAGATTTTTATGGAAAAAAAGACATTATGATTGTTAGATTATTATCGTATACAGGATGTGCAAAAAATATGCCATTAGGGCACTAGCATATATCTCTGCCATTATTGGTCAGATTTTTATGGAACAAAAGACATTATGATTGTTTGATTATTATCGTATACAGGTTGTGCAAAAAAAAGATGCCATTAGGACACTTGCACATATCTCTGCTATTGGTCAGATTTTTATGGAACAAAAGACATTATGATTGTTAGATTATTATCGTATACAAGATGTGCAAAAAAAATATGCCATTAGGGCACAGCACATATCTCAGTCATTATTGGTCAGATTTTCATGGAACAAAAGACATTATGATTGTTAGATTATTATCGTATACAGGATGTGCAAAAAAAGATGCCATTAGGGCATTAGCACATATCTCTGCTATTATTGGTCAGATTTTTAAGGAACAAAAGACATTATGATTGTTAGACTATTAACGTATACAGGATGTGCAAAAAAGATGCCATTAGGGCACTAGCACATATCTCTGCCATTATTAGTCAGATTTTTATGGAACAAGAGACATTATGATTGTTAGATTATTATCGTATACAGGATGTGCAAAAAAGACGCCATTAGGGCACTAGCACATATCTCTGCTATTATTGGTCAGATTTTTATGGAACAAAAGACATTATGATTGTTAGATTATTATCGTATACAGGATGTGCAAAAAAGATGCCATTAGGGCACTAGCACATATCTCTTCTATTATTGGTCAGATTTTTATGGAACAAAAGACATTCGGATTGTTAGATTATTATCGTATACAGGATGTGCAAAAAAGATGCCATTAGGGCACTAGCACATATCTCTGCCATTATTGGTCAGATTTTTATGGAACAAGAGACATTATGATTGTTAGATTATTATCGTATACAGGATGTGCAAAAAAGACGCCATTAGGGCACTAGCACATATCTCTGCTATTATTGGTCAGATTTTTATGGAACAAAAGACATTATGATTGTTAGATTATGATCGTATACAGGATGTGCAAAAAAGATGCCATTAGGGCACTAGCACATATCTCTCCTATTATTGGTCAGATTTTTATGCAACAAAAGACATTATGATTGTTAGAATATTATCGTATACAGGATGTGCAAAAAAGATGTCATTAGGGCACAAGCACATATCTCTGCTATTGGTCAGATTTTTATGGAACAAAAGATATTATGATTGTTAGATTATCATCGTATACAGGATGTGCAAAAAAGATGCCATTAGGGCACTAGCACATATTTCTGCTATTGGTCAGATTTTTATGGAACAAAAGACATCATGATTGTTAGATTATTATCGTATACAGGATGTACAAAAAAGATGCCATAAGGACATTAGCACATATCTCTGCTATTATTGGTCAGATTTTTATGGAACACAAGACATTATGATTGATAGATTATTAACGTATACAGGATGTGCAAAAAAGATGCCATTAGGGCACTAGCACATATCTCTGCCATTATTGGTCAGATTTTTATGGAACAAAAGACATTATGATTGTTAGATTATTATTGCATACAGGATGTTCAAAAAAGACGCCATTAGGGCACTAGCACATATCTCTGCTATTATTGGTCAGATTTTTATGGAACAAAAGACATTATGATTGTTAGATTATTATCGTATACAGGATGTGCGAAAAAGATGCCATCAGGACACTAGCACATATCTCTTCTATTATTGGTCAGATTTTTATGGAACAAAAGACATTAGGATTGTTAGATTATTATCGTATACAGGATGAGCAAAAAAGATGCCATTAGGGCACTAGCACATATCTTTGCCATTATTGGTCAGATTTTTATGCAACAAAAGACATTATGATTGTTAGAATATTATCGTATACAGGATGTGCAAAAAAGATGTCATTAGGGCACAAGCACATATTTCTGCTATTATTGGTCAGATTTTTATGGAACACAAGACATTATGATTGTTAGATTATTATCGTATACAGGATGTGCAAAAAAGATGCCATTAGGGCACTAGCACATATCTCTGCCATTATTGGTCAGATTTTTATGGAACAAGAGACATTATGATTGTTAGATTATTATCGTGTACAGGATGTGCAAAAAAAGATGCCATTAGGGCACTAGCATATATCTCTGCGATTATTGGTCAGATTTTTATGGAACAAAAGACATCATGATTGTTAGATTATTATCGTATACAGGATGTACAAAAAAGATGCCATTAGGACACTAGCACATATCTCTTCTATTATTGGTCAGATTTTTATGGAACAAAAGACATTAGGATTGTTAGATTATTATCGTATACAGGATGAGCAAAAAAGATGCCATTAGGGCACTAGCACATATCTTTGCCATTATTGGTCAGATTTTTATGCAACAAAAGACATTATGATTGTTAGAATATTATCGTATACAGGATGTGCAAAAAAGATGTCATTAGGGCACAAGCACATATTTCTGCTATTATTGGTCAGATTTTTATGGAACACAAGACATTATGATTGTTAGATTATTATCGTATACAGGATGTGCAAAAAAGATGCCATTAGGGCACTAGCACATATCTCTGCCATTATTGGTCAGATTTTTATGGAACAAGAGACATTATGATTGTTAGATTATTATCGTGTACAGGATGTGCAAAAAAAGATGCCATTAGGGCACTAGCATATATCTCTGCGATTATTGGTCAGATTTTTATGGAACAAAAGACATCATGATTGTTAGATTATTATCGTATACAGGATGTACAAAAAAGATGCCATTAGGACATTAGCACTAATCTCTGCTATTATTGGTCAGATTTTTATGGAACAAAAGACATTATGATTGATAGATTATTATCATATACAGGATATGCAAAAACTTTGCCATTAGGGCACTAGCACATATCTCTGCTATTATTGGTCAGATTTTTATGGAACGAAAGACATTATGATATCATGTTTGCAGACAGGATTCAACTTGTTAAAGAATTGCATAAACCGATTCGACGAAATTATCCACGTCGACGAACAATAATCAAAGGTCTTGATGACTTATGGCAAATGGATTTAGCCGAAATGAGACCTTATGCAAAGCATAATAAAGGATTTAAAATGATTTTGGTGGTTATCGATTGTTTCTCGAAATCCATGAGTTTTTTATTATTGGAGAGATTTGTCAGATATTATTTGCATCGAAATTCTGAAACTTGGGAGTATTAATTCGTTTGCCAATACACGAAATAGCGAATGCGAATATTTGTATCTGAATTTTCTATTTTTCTGAAGGGTTTGGACACATCTGGGCAGACTCAGTTAAATAATTTTTTTTGTGTAATATATATATATATATATATATATATATATATATATATATATAGTTTATTTACCGTGTGGGCTGATACTAATTAAATTTGCCAGAGAGTCTCCAACTTGTCAAATTAAATTTGTATCAGCCCACACGGTAAATAAACTATATATATTTATATATATATATATATATATATATATATATATATATATATATATATATTACACAAAAAAAATTACACCGCTGTCACCAGTGTACAACTCTACCCTTTGTATTCGAGTTGTTTCTCAACAAAAAAACCGCTGTCACCAGATGTAATAAAGTCGACCTTGATAAAATCTAGACCCTTATTTATTTTAACATGTAAATGTAATAACGCTGTCACCAGTGAAATATCTCTAACCTCTTTGAGTGTAATATCTGCTTTCTACTCCCCTATATAATGTCGGCTGTCACCAAAATCTATAACCCAAAATGCGCAGCTGAGCGGACAAAGGCTACTCCGGCCCGTTTCCTGAGCTAGGTTCGCCTGGTCTTAAAGCGGGTTGGTCTCCCTTTGCCAGGACAGGGTTGGTCTCGGTATTTCGTCTCCTTTCCGAGGGTACCACACTCTCCAGAGGGGGAAGGACTGACTTACGGGATACGGGTGATGAATTTAAATAAGGTGGAACTACAACGTTGTATATAAAAAAATATATTCAACAAAACACCTGTGAAAATACACATACATACATAAATCCTAATATAAAAAGAAAAATCCCGAGATACCCTCAAATAATTAAAGGTCTTAGATACAATTTAAAATCCTACCTATACCCTTTTCCCTTTGGAAACGTGTGCCCAGACGATAAATATAATATTATTGTGTGTTTACCTTCTCATCAAACGATTTATTACTAATTCACGGGCTTGGGCTGTCCTTGACCTAGTGTTACAACCGCAGACGACAGTTATTCTCGACAAAACAAAATTTGATGTGTCAGTGACTAATAAAATATTTATCGGCCAGCGTCACGACTTTCGTAATCCCCCTCAGTAATGAAATCACCTACATATGTTTACGCATTCCATTAATAATTAAAACTTTAAAATCAAATCGGAACAAAAAGGATTATGTAAATTTACCAAATTGACTACTTATCAGCACAAGTTCGCTGCAGTCTACAAAAAGATTTTATCTATAAAACACACTCCGGTTTTTGTGTTGCCGTGTACATAATTTTTAACTCTCTTGAAACGTACTGTCTCCTACCTACCTACGAGGTGGAATAGAAATATGCGGCCTAAACAAAATGATAACTCCCCCAGATGAAAAGGAAAAAAAAATTTAATTTGACAAGTTGGAGACTCTCTGGCAAATTTAATTAGTATCAGCCCACACGGTAAATAAACTATATATATATATATATATATATATATATATTACACAAAAAAAATTATTTAACTGAGTCTGCCCAGATGTGTCCAAACCCTTTAGAAAAATAGAAAATTCAGATACAAATATTCGCATTCGCTATTTCGTGTATTGGCAAACGAATTAATACTCCCAAGTTTCATAATTTCGATGCAAATAATATCTGACAAATCTCTCCAATAATAAAAAACTCCCAATCTAAATTCTGTCCAAAAACTTACGGCTTTGGAAACTTCTTCTGTATGGCCGGGGTGCTGCTGGAATTCGCTAGCTTCTTACCGCCACGAGTAGTGCCACTTCGCCGATATCGGGCTAGGTAGATTACAATTTTTGCGTAGAGGGTAATTCTACCGTTTTGTGTCTCGAAACGGGGGATAGTGTTCACTGACAAGGATATCTCAGTATCCCTATTTCACCCTGACACAACGGCGAGAACTTTTGCCTCTGATAACGCTAACACCCAAAAACTACTACCGCTACCGTCACGAAGGAAGTGACTCCTTTCTCTTCGCGAGTTCGACCGGCACTCTCCTTGTAATCTCTCCTCCACCGTTTTTGTGTTTTCCCTACTTGGGGTTTTTTTGTCGAATTGCAAAATAATTTCTTTCTTTTTTGTTGTTCGAACGTGTGCTAATTTTTGTGTGTTGAAAATCGTATTCAAAACAAATTGGTTTACTGTGACCCAGTAAGATGTTTTATTTTTCTTTCGTCTGTTTTGACTTCGTCTAAATTTTTTAAACAAAATGTGGGTCGCATTCCAGTTTTTTATTATGATTTGAAATAAAATATGTTTTACCGTGTGGTCTAAAACTTTCTACACTAAATTTATTTTTTGATATTTGCATTTATTACAATGGTTAGGATTAGATGAAAAACATAACAGTTGGATTAACACTGATGATGTAGTAGTATAGATCACCAGCAACCAATCAACTTTAATTGAGTGGAGGACAGAGATAAACATATAAATTGATCGACATTAGTTTAGAAGTCATCATAATGAGTAGTCACGATTCTGGGTATTATAGTGTTAAAATGTCATGTAGTGATAATAGTAGTTATGATGAAGAACCAAATTATGATCGTGATTTAGATCAAATTGTACTTAATTATGAAATTGCAATAAGAAAAGAAAGACATTATCTATTGCATACAGTTTTCAATGTTGGTCTTCGATTTGAAGTTGGATGTTGCCTGAGTCCTGCCAGAACTTTTGCACCTGCCATCATTTTATCATCGTTTATCGTGGAACCTTCAAAAATGTCATTCAATACTTTAGAATGGGATGAGATCATAGAAGTGCTGCATAAAAGTAACGAGTTTCTCTTCAATTCTCCAGATGATGATGTTGTAGATTCTAATCCCATCATGTTGTACCAAGATTTTTGTCAAATAACTAAAGTTATTTATGATAATCAAAAATTTGTGAAAATTCAGATAGATGATGTAACAGTTTTCCTCGATGAAGAAGAAGTTGTAGAAATTCTACGTGTTCATGAGAATTTGCTTCAACATCACATTTCAATTTTAAATAAAGTGAACTTTTGCGATTTTTATTATAATATCATTAATTTATTAAAAACATTTATATCGAATTCAATATGTGGCTTTTCCAATTGTTTAGATTTAATGTATGCTGTTTGTGATATTTATTCTTATGACAACAGCAGTTTAATAGGAAGAGCACTTAGAGAATATCTGTACTATTACAAAGTCCATGTAATCAATGATTTAGCATTATAAAATTATGAAAATATTCTTTGTTTCATTTCACCTCTAACACAAGTAATGCTGATGATGAAAACTTTCATGTTGATTTGGAATCAGTATTGAACATCGAAAGTGAAGGATGTTTCTTTTACTATTAATAATAATTCTACCTTTAGTGGCATCTGAGAAAATTGATGTAAATTATCGAAAGATTTGGATATGTTAACAAGTCGGAACATGATATCACAAATATGTCATCGATTTCAAAAGATTTCCAAGAGAAATTAAATTTTCCTGTAGATGGCACTCTAAATCCTGCAACTATTTAACTATTAGAGCGACCTCGATGAAGTGTAAATGAAAACGATCATGATGGTGAACATTCGTATCGCGTTAGAACAAAATGGGAAAAAGACTAACCTAAATCGGTATTTTCCTCAAGCATCACCGTCATAGACAGTGAATGTTTAAAAAATAGGCGACTGGGGTGACACTAACAAAGAACATAAAAAACAATACAATGTTTATTACGAAATACAATACAACAGCAAACAACATAAAAAGCAATACAGTGTTTATTACAAAATAGAAACCGATTTGATATTTTCATAAATTTTCATAAACATAAGTAAGTGCTCAAAATGACCGCCGTTAGTTTCAATACAAAGTTCATACCTTCTCCTTAAATTTTCTCTACAGTTTAAAATTTTATTACTATTGCGATGGTTGAGAAGTTCAATTTCAGCTTCAATTTTCTCTCTAATTATTGCAATATTTTTATTGGTATCGGAATAAACTTTTTCTTTTAAATAGTCCCATAAAAAGCCATCTAAAGGTGTTAAATCAGGACTATTGGGCGGCCATTGAATCGTGCCACCATTACCTATCCAAGTTGCGAACTCATTATTTAAGTGTTCTCGTACTTATCTTACATTATGCCATATTATGACATTTAGCGCATCTTCTGGAAATTCCTGAAGTAAATCGTCAACTTGTGGCAGAATGTCATTGAAATATAATTGACCCGTTAAAGTGAAATTATAGAATATTGGCCCAACTACTTTACCCCAAAAAATTCCACACCAGACATGAATAGATATTCGACTTGATTTTTTAATTTGTTGATTTCTGTATTTCCTAAAACATTTTCGTTCCCACGAACATCTATTTCTTCTGTTAAACAAACCTGATGTACAGAAACTTGATTCTTCCGTCTAAATAATTTGTTTAAAGTATTCAACTGTTCTTCTTCATTTACTATGGCAACACGTTTCTTTCTCAAAAAGTTATGGTTATGATAGACATCGACGTGATGGTAAATATTTACAAATGTGTTTAGACTAGGACATCGTCGATTTGGATACAACTGTAGATATTCTCGTCTTGCAGCACGTTTATTATTGTTGTTTTTGACATATACAGAAAATATTTCTACTTTTTCAGAAGCCGTATAATCCGTAATTGAAAAATGTAGCTAACAATTAGTTGTATTGGTTACGTTAGTTTATAATTTTGACAGATAACATTAACAATATTGCAGTAAGACATAGCCAACTACGTTTTTTAGCTAGACACTAACTTAAATACTTTAGCAATTTGCTGTCCATTATTTTGGAAAGTATAAAAGCTAGACCTATAAAAGTATATATTTTTGATATGAGAAAAAAAGCCCTATCCGAATATGTCATAATATACAGGGTGTTCTATTTAAAAATATATATTCTTATTTTATACCCCCTAATGCAAAAACGCTACTGGTGTACAAAGTATATTTTATTAAAATTCATTTATACTCCTACAACTTTTATTTGAAACTTTTTTTGTATCTGTATGCATAAGAGAAATAAAGGGGTGGTCAAATTATAACCGATAACCCTGTACCATTCCTGCTATGAGTTTCTTGTCTTCAATGGAATCTTCTATATAACCCTCGGCCACTGTAGAACTCTTCCAACCGTCATGGCGTTTTAAAGAGAGAATATCGGCCCACCTTCTGCTAATACAGTGGCAGATGTCCTTAAAATATGGCCAGTGAGAGTATTTATATTTTTTATTTTTAAAACTTGCATACCTCTTTCGGAACATCACTTATTGTGTTGTAACCCATATTTTGTTCTGTAGCTTTTAAATTTCTTATTCCAATAACTAGTTTCTGAATATTAGGCGTAGGTCGGAGTGATACATATTTTTTTACTATATTAATCCACAAAGAATGGTTCATTACAAATTTTCTCGACGAATAATTTTTACTTTTAATAACATTAAATATAATTATATCTTCTCGTATATCCACATCCTCAAATTTCATATTTAAACTTCATATATTCTATAGGCACCCGCAATTTCAATCAGAACAGCGGCCTAAAATATATTAAAGTTATTTTTTTATTACAATATTTTTATTTTCATCATATGTTTGAAATTAATTTTCGGCAATCATCAGCAATCGATAAGTGAAATCCAGAGAGACAATAAGGTGTATTTTAAATATTTTTAATTTAGAGACATTGTAAATATATTATTAGTTGTTCAGTGCCAAATTAATTCACAAAAGGAAATAATTCAAATTTTATTTAGAAAAGAGTTTGATACTTCATATGAACTAAAAGTAGGTAAATAGGTACCTAGATGCTGTTTTGTGTTCACAACAGGAATTTTCTTTTTTAATAAAGGCGACAAGTTTAAAATAATTAGAAATATTAATATTTTCTTCAATGTTAAGCGCGGATTTTATTATCGAATATTTGGACCACAAAGTTGAAGCATTACTCGTTTGAGCTAGTTCTCGAAAGTAAACTAGCAATGCATTTTCTGACATCTTTAATATATTTTTATATATGCAATGTAGGCGTTTTTATATAATACCTCTGATTTCTTTGGCAGTAGTTCCACTTCTTTGGCCTGTGCTCTAATTTCAGGAGTACAACAACTAGAATCGCTAATTTTTAGCAATCTCGACCATCACCAAAAGATTATAAACTGACGTTTGTGTTTTACATTTGACATAGGCATTAAAGACCTCCAAGGTTCACTTCTAGGTCTTTAATGGACCAATAATAATTCATTTCTCTACCTTGGCGCATAATTACTATTATTTCGGTAATATTTAGCATCCAAGTTCGTAATATGTAAATTATTGAAAATTCACCCCATTCTGGTGAGAATAATCTAAGTTTCTGCTCACCAACTTTAATCATTGGTTGAAGCTCCACGATTTCTTACACACTCCGTAATGCGTCTAGGCATACTAATAATCAGGTGATCAATATCCTTCGGGGTATCTCATTCTATGCCACCTCTATCTCATGTCCAAGAGCCATCAGAGTGCTAAGAGGAAGCTGTAAATTTCTTAACCTTCTACCGATTCAGGGATTTTGGGGGCCAAAATAGAAGATGAATTTGAGCTTGGTGGGAATGCTCCAAGGTTTTTCTGGCTATATGTGGCCGAGCATTATCATGATGAAAAGTTGGATTTGGAAGTGTCCCGAGATAAGGAATCAGGTGAGGTTGCATTATTTCTTGAATGTATCAATGTTCATTCATATTGCCTCCGATGAAGACTAAAGATGACCTTGAGCCATAAGCAATGGCGCTCCATATCATAACTCCAACAGTGCGATGTACATGCCGAAGCAAAAGACGATAATGTTCCATTCCTGATTCCACACTAGTCGTTCTTGGCAATACTGAAGTCGATTTCTACGATGTTCTAGAGTTAAAGGTAACACTAACTGAGGTCGGTATGAAAAAAGTCTAAACCTTCTTATCTTCAAGGATCCTTCGGGTTTCTATGTCACTCAGTGACATAATGTGGTTATTGCATAGACATTTCCTGTTTAAAATTACGAAAACAAGTTTTTTTGGAAAACTTTTTCATGAGAAACTTTTTTACCCACTTCGTTTTCAGATTATAATATGAATTTTCATTAGGCCATAATCTCACAATGTGCGATAGATCTCGACTTTGTTGTTTTATGTGACGTTATATTAAATGTGCGTAGTCCTTTATCAGGTTATCGTTTCATGCATATATGGGTATATTAAACAAATCAGAACAGTCCCACACACGCACCCATTAAATGTTGAATTAATACCGTAATATTATACAAAGTAGATAACCATCTATACCATGAGTTCTAAAGTCTTCTGGAAAGTATATGGAAACAGTCGGAGGGATTCTTTTGCATTTTTAGAGGACTGAGTATTTAATTGTTTATTATTATACTGACCGTGGTTTAATGCATGACGTTCTTCTTATTTAACATAATCAGTATAACGATTTTAAACGTTAATAAAATGCTTTGATAATATAAAAATATTTTTTCTACTTCCGTTACTATAGCCGCATTTAAAACACGGGTTTGATAAGTGCAAAACGTGTTTAAAATGCGAAAAGTCACATCTCTATTATCTTTCGTCTTTTAAAGGTTACATCACGTGTATTTTTTTGTATTTTACATTTCATGTTCCGTGATAATTTTGTTGTTCTGTGTCATTCGATTTGTCAGTCAACCGCGGCTATCGCCCGCAATGTTATGAATATTATTAAGATATAATATAATTAAGATTTATTGCAAATCATAAGGGAATAAGAAAATCAAAGCGATTGAGAATTTAGTGTTTCACCTACTGACATCAGGGAGTCTGCCGAAAGCGCAACACTCAATTTATTACCGACCAAATCTCAAACACAATATGAACGAATGTATAATCTCATCAATACCTAGCGACAGGAAAACGAACCGAAGTCGTTATCTGAGGAGGGTGTCTTGCTAGCGTATTTTGAAAAACTCTCATCAACGAAGATGCCTTCTTCACTGTGGTCTATTTATAGTATGCTACGTTCCATTCTCAGCATTAAAAACAACAGTGATATTAAGTAGTAACTACGCAAAATTACGTGCCTTATTAAAACGTAAATCTGATGAGTACAAACCAAAAAATCAAAAACATTAACAGCAGGATTTCATTGATACTGCCCCAGATAAATAATATGTATTTACAAAGGTGGTACCATATTAACAACAGGCTGAACATTGTTGGTATATTTATGTAATTTTTTGTAGGTTGGTCTGATATTTGGAATCATGGGAGCATGTCGTCGAGAAGAATTAGTAGAAATTGAAACAGGCGATGTCGAAGATTTAAATGAAGCTTTGTTGTTGCACAATCCATACATAATCGAAAACCGAGCGTTAATTTGTCATAAGTGAACATTTTTATAAAAGATAAGCAACTTCGAACTATTTATATGCTCGAGAGTAACAAGCGATTTTTTTAAAATTATCAAGGAGGAAAATATACAAGTACAAGTAAATCCTTCATGTTACACAGATTACTGCCTAAGAAGATATTTGGCTACCATATTGGTGGACACAGTTGCAGAGGGATACTTGATCACATCACAAAAAGGAAATGGCAAACAAAATTTTACATAATATTGAAAATCATTTAGAAATTATTAGAAAAAAATATTGACAATTGCAGTAACAATTATAACTTACCTTCAACTTCAAGGGATGAAAATCAGCCATACATTTCTTTTCAAAATTGCAAAAATATACTCAGTATATTATTACTTGCATAAACAATATAATTATATTTTCCATTCTCACAGGCGTAGAAAAAGTAAAGTAAGCACCTCATGTTAAAAACGTCTTTAAGTCATTCGCTTCATAAAGCACTCGTGCCTAGAAAACTCGCGACTAAAGTAGGTGAGGTTTTACCCCTTATTACCTGATATTCTATTAGCCGCCAAAATTATTATAGTTTACGAATTGAGAAAGCTAGATACTATTAAAATTATTCAGAATCGTCTCAATTATGGATTACCAAGAATCATGTGAATACTCGTGCAGTTTCGTTTTTACATGGAGAAAGTTCAAAAAACCAGTTTTGAGCGTAAAAAGCGACCGAAAAAAAAGCGGCGTCAGGATGGAAAAAGTAGCAAAAGAGCATTGGCTGAAATAAAAGTATTTTAGCACAAGCATGACATGTACGACCTACATAGAGAAATAAAACGGCAGCTAGAAGACACACTACGGTGATGTCGAGTCCTTACCATCAAAACTCACTAAAACTGAATCATACAAAAGCTCAGGTTATGGTTTTCCATTTCAACACACATTTGGCTGCTAGTAAAAAACTTAAAATGTTAGGTGGGAAGGGCAAACACTGGATCGCACAATAGACAAAATAACTAGGAGGTGTACTCGATCGTTGCCTCTGGTATAAGCAACATTGCCATAACATCAAGCAAAAAGTAATTATGAGAAACAACCTCATCAGAAAGCTTGCGGGAAGCAAGCCCAAAGGTCCCAAGGACAATTGCTGAAGCCTTAGTTTCTCAATGGCAGAATATGACTGTCCCGTATAGTGTAGATCATTATCTAAATCTACCACGGCACTAAACGACACCGGCTGTATGAAACCCAATCCCCTAACTCTATTATACCAGGTAACGGGTTTTGCGTCTCTAGAGAATCAGAAAGCTTGTGCACAATACCTAGAGAAGTATACAGACGGTTGATGATAAACACATATTACATCAGCTTGAGGAAACTCAACAAAGTAGTCGGCTGAAATCCAGAGGACGTTTCATTTGATCTGTGATAATAGAATCCCCAGAAATATACCCCCTGCACCAAAAACTCTACAGGGAATAGAGCTTGAATGGAGGACGTGGAATATACATAACCTTATCCGCACTAGTGCTACTCCTGTGAAATCCAGCCTGGTATACTAGTGGACAACGACGTATTTTGCGAATGTGAAGAACTACAAGATATGGGCACATCTAAGACCATGTGGACTTTGCCCATAAAAATTCACACCTGACGATATATGGCTTATTACAAAAGAAGCTATATACGTGGCCCGATTCTTGGCCTAAAAATAAAACTATGGGACTTGAACACGAAAAACTAAGTAAGTTTAACGGTAAATTCCTCATTGAAAGTATGGTGTTTGATAAAACGCAAAAAAGCACAAGAATGACTAATGTTCATACCATCAACCGAACACGAAGTTTATGGAGTGTTTCATCATTTATATCCCCAATTTCGAAATTCAGAGATTTTTTGCTGAATGATTCAACTCCTAGAATTAACTATATCAACTTCCAAAAAAGTTATTTAATTAGTGAAAATAATATTTAAACTTCTGATAAAGCATAGCGACTAAAACAAAAATTTTTGATTGCTTCGCTCTTATCGCATATGACAACACTCATTGTCGCGCTGCTCTTCTCCCCACCATTGTGAGATATAGGGTGAGAGGGTGTATGTGAGTGTGTGAGTTTATTCTTCGCTCATCTCGTCTCATTCCTTGTCACAGCCATCGAAGAATTCTAATACTTTGGAATTAATAAAACATACAAAGATGACTAAAAATGACCAAAAATGTGGTACTATACTGGTTTCACAGGAACTGTTATACACTCCCGAGGTTATATCATGCTATCAAACCGAGATTTCTTCAAAAATTCCCAAAAATATAGTATATATATATACGTATATATCATCATCATCATCATCATATGCAGCTTATTCAACCATTTTGTTATGGTGTAGCCTCCCTTTACATATTTATATATCCCATTTCCATGTGGGCCCATTGTTGTCTATTGCTAGCTATGCGGCCCCAAGTTGATCCTGCGAGTTTCTTTATGTCGTAGTCCCATCTTAAGTTGGGGCGTCTTCTTGGTCTTTTTACGCCTCGGGGATACCATTGCGTTATCTTTGTGGTCCATCTATCGTCTGTCCTTCTAGCGAGATGCCCCGCCCATTGCCACTTTAGGGATCTGATTCTATTTATGACATCTATCACTTGGGTCTTTTGTCTGATCCAATCAAGCCTTTTTCTATCTCTCCTTGTTATTCCAAGCATGCATCGTTCCATAGATCTCTGCGTTACCTGGAGTTTTCTAATGATATCAGTTTTCAGGGTCCAGGATTCACAGCCGTATGTTAATACTGGTAGTACGCACTAATCAAACGCTTTCTTTTTCAAACGGAGTGACATACTAGACTTGAAGATGATAGAGCTCTGTCCAAATGTTCTCCATGCTAATTTGATTCTTCTGTTTATTTCTGGAAGTAGAGAGCCTGATATGTGTATTAGTTGACCCAGGTATATGTATTCCTCTACTATTTCCAGGGCATTGTCATTGATTGTTATTTCTTGTGCGTTTATCAGTTCGTTATACATTATCTTGGTCTTACTCAGATTTATTTTAAGGCCTACTTTGTTGCTTGCTGCATTCAATGCATTTATTTGTTGTTGCATTTCGCCAGGGTTACTCGCTATCAGGATGATGTCATCAGCGAATCATAGATGGTTCAAGTATTCTCCATCTATATTCAGACCTGTGTTGTTCCAGCCCAGTTTTCTGAAGATGCTTTCTAGTGTTGCTGTAAATAACTTTGGTGATATTGCGTCTCCTTGTCTAACTCCTCTGCTGGTGGGGAATTCTGGTGTGCCCTCATATATCCTAACTCTCGTTTTGGCTTCCCTATATATATTTGCTAGGGTCTCAATATATGGCTTGTCGACCCCTTGTTCTGTTAGGGCATTTATTACTGTTCTGGGATATATAGAGTCGAATGCTCTCTCAAAGTTGATGAAGGCTAGTGCTAGTGGTTGGTCGTATTTTTTGGTTCGACTGATAACATCTTTGAGGGTATGGATGTGATCTATTGTACTGAAGCCTTTGCGGAATCCACCCTGTTCTCGTGGTTGGGCCGAGTCTAGTGTATTTTGTATTCTGTTGTGAATGATCTTTGTGACTACCTTGTACGTCACTGCTAGTAGACTTATTGGTCTGTAGTTCTCAATGTCTTCTATGCTGCTTTTCTTGTGGATCAACACTATAAGGGCGCTGTTCCACTCTTTAGGTATGCTCCTGGACATCAGACAGTTCGTGTATAGTTTGGCAAGGTACTTCCATGTTTTAGCTCCTGCATATTTGAGTATTTCGGTCGTGATGCCGTCATTTCCCGCTGCTTTGCCATTTTTTATGCTTTTCAGTGCCATTTCTACTTCCTCCACCAATACTTCTGGTATGGCATCTTCTGAGTGTTCTATTATTTCTTCCAAATTTTCAGGGGCCTTGTATAGGTCTCCATAGAATTTGGCTACTAGGTCTATTATTTCATTCCTGTCTGTGGTTCTTGTGTTTCCATCAGTTAATGCAACTATCTGTCTTTTCCCTATTATTAGTGCCCTTTTCACATTTCTGTAGCTTTTACGGTTTTCTATTGTTGTTTGTACCAGTTTCTCGTTGTAATTCCTGATATCTTCTGCGATTTTCTTTCGTATCGTCTTGCACAGTTCGGTGTATTCAATTCTTTGAATGTTTGTTCTATTTTTTATTTCTCTTCGTTTTTGTAATAGTGCTTTTGTTTCCGGAGTTAGTTTTTTGTTTTCACCTCGTTATTGCAGACATCCCACTTCTACGGCGCAGTTTCGAATTGTTCTATCAGTTCAGGGTTGTTATATTCCACTTTTTGTAGTCTTTATTCTAGTAGTGCTTCATATTGGTGAGAGTACTCTTTCAGCCTTTCGTTGTTTATGTTTTCCGTTGTGTTGGTTTTGATTAGTCTTGATCTTTCTAGTTTTATATCTAAGACCAGTCGAGCTCTAATTAGTCGATGGTCGCTTCCTGTAGTGAACTTGTTGAGCGTGCTTAGATCTTTTACTGTGTTAATTTTATTGGTGAGGATAAAGTCTGTTTCGTTTCTGACCGTTGCACCGGGGCCTTCCCACGTCCATTTCCTGTTAGGGTTCTTCTTGAAGAAGGAGTTTGCCACATACATGTTCTGAAAGTGTGCGAACTGTATTAATCTCTCTCCTCTTTCATTCCTTTCTCCAAATCCATATTTCCCCATTCCTTTTCTTGGTCTTTCCTGTGTCCTACTTTGGCATTAAAGTCTCCCATTATATATTTGAAGTGACTATTGTCGTTGCTGAGCGCTTGGGTTATTTCATTATAGAATTCTTCTATTTCGTCGCCACAATGGCTGATTGTTGGGGCGTATACCTGAATAATCTGGATAGTATATCTTTTGGAGAGTCTTAGTGTTATGCTGGCTACTCTTTCTGAGGTGCTTGTTATCCTTATGATTCTATTTGTCCAGGTTTTCTCAATTAGGAATCCTACTCCGCTTGTTCTTCCTGTTGGTGTTCCTTGGTGGTATAAAAGATTCCCTGATTCAAGTTCTATGAGTTCTTAATTTTTTCGTCTTACTTCGCTAATGCCCATGATATCCCACTTTATTTTTGCTGCCTCTGTTTCCAGTTACATAATCCTAGCTTGATTAGAGAGTGTACGGCAGTTATAAGTTGCTAGGTGTAATGTAGTTAATGGGTAGTGGTTTAGACTCTGCAGATTCTTAGCACCCTCTGCCCTCGTGGCTGGTTCCCAGGATCTACCCCTCCTAGGGCCCTTCGGGCTTACGGAGAATGAGGGCCGTAACTTGTCCTTATCTGTCATGCTGGGGTTGTGAGGCGTACCTTACCACGCTGCCTCAATGCGGGTTGGCAAGGGGCGAGGGATGTCGTCCGCCAGTTTTCGCCATTCACTGACGGACCCTGTACCCCCAGATTTTTAGTGGAACTTTTTATTTATGAAAAAGCCCTTACTAGAGTGAGATTCGAACCTCCGTCCATCAGGTCAAGAAAACCCAATTTCCGGCGCTCTAACGCACTCCGCCATCTGGGATATATATACATATATATATATATATATATATATATATATATATATATATATATATATATATTTATATATATAAAATTTCTCTCTACAATAGTCCTAATTCATTCTGAAAGAACCCTAAAAACTTTGATTTCCCTCACCACCCCACACCTCACAAGGAAGTCCGAAAAGGTAGCAACATTCCCCCACAGGGGAACCCGAAACACTCTCATTAATAGCGCGCAAAACCCTCAACGGAACCACACGGCGCACCCCTCATATACAAGGCGAACACCTCGTCAAAAAGTCTATACATTTTCACTATTTTGCGCTAATAAATTACCACTTGACTTCACTGGATTGTAGGTGTGGATCTTAGATGAGTATACTAACCAATTCATTTGAAGTCTCCTGATGTGACTGAGAAGAACGTAAAAGTAAGGAATGAAGTGAAGTGAAATCAATATTATTTCAAATCATTTCCACGCCACCCCAGAGGTTTTTTCTATAGTGATGTACCCATGAGGCCTACTCCACTAGAAATATGGATAATTAACCAATCACAACTTGAACGGCCTTGACAGATAGCACACATATATCCCATAACTATAATAAAGATGCCCGTCATGGATAATGCGGGAGTCTCAAGATATCTACTAGGTAGGGGATGTAATATATCCTATAAATATCCGTTGAATGTTACGATATAAGGATCATTCCAAGTGGATGAATCCTAGGCTCATGTCAGTATGGATGTATGCCGTAGGATACTAATGTTATCAGGTAATACGCATGAATCATATGTATTACAGATATCCAGCAACCGCTGTCTCATGTTGACATAACTATTATGATTATAAATACTCAAGAGAAATCAAATCGAATATCTATAATTCCGTATATGTGAAAATCACAATCGGAAACTCTACGATTGAAGGAGTTTCAGCGAATTTTTCTTTATCAGTTTCCATTCCCGTAGAGAGGAAAATACTATTGCGATGTCAGTAAAACGAATCCGCTCAAGTTTGAGACCATTCAAAAGTTCTCTTGTCTAATTCATCTGCTGTACGTATATATATATATATATAAATATATATATATATGTATATATATATATATATATATATATATATATATATATATATATATATATATATATATATATTTCAATCCGTTAAGTAGGATATTCTCATAAAAATGGTGAATGTGCAAATCGGTACGAAGTGCATTAATAAAATGGTAAATATCAGCCAAACGGCTCATTTTATCAAATTCCAATAAGAGTACCTTTTCATTAGCATAAGGTGTGGGGAAGCCATTTTCGATATCTGCATTCAGAGTGTGTCATCCCTGCAATAAAGTTGGATCGCTAACCATTAGGAGTAGTCCCTCTCTGGCCTAAAGGCACTACTGGAAATCTGCTTACCTCACCAAAATAAACATGCACATACGTTATAAATATGCTGAACATTTTATAAAGATCAATATATATATATATATATATATATATATATATATATATATATATATATATGGTGTTCCAATATGATTTCAACAGCCTATTACTCAAAAAAGAATGAATATTTTTTATTTGAAAACTGAGAAATGTCAATTGGGCCTACAATGATCATTTGAGGCACACTTGAGATCTGTGACGTCATCACAATGAAAAAACTTGAATGGATCAGAGAGGTGAAAGTTAGTTCAAATGAATGTGTTTTCAATCCCGAATTCAACGATATACTACCATGAGTGTATTAATGTTGATAACTATGTAAATCTTTTAATTCAATGTTTATTTTCAACAATAACCAATATCTTTCAAAATGTGCAATGATGTTATAAGAATTGCTCAAAATGACCTCCTTCTGCTTCAACACATCTAAGCTGTTCACATGTATATGCGGCATGTACCATCCCTGCCGTAATCTGAGAACAATAATTTTAGTTTTTAAATCGTCTACTTCTGTAGGTTATTTATTATAAACGATTCCTTTTAAATAGCCCCATATAAAAAAATTTATGGATGACAGTACAGGTGATCTTGTAGGTTATCGGAAATTTTCGTTAATTCCAATCACTCTGTTTGGAAATCTGGTATTAATGTGAGGTTACAATACCGCTGTTATGTGGGGATGCGTCATCTTGTTGCCATACTATAACTCCTCTTTCGCGTAAAGAAATATTCTCCATAAGCAAACGTAGCTCATAGTCCAGAATATTCAAATATCTCTGACCATTTAAATATTCTTGTTTGAAAGCGGGTTTCCCTTAACCAGTGCGGATTTTTCACTGACCAATAATGGCAGTTGTGACGATTCACGATCCCATTACTATGGAAACGAGCTTCACCACTCCATAAAATTCAACTTAAAAGGTTAGAAGTATCTTGCATCATAACTTGCATTAGGGCGATGAAAGTTATTCTTCGGTCCTAATTGGTAGGTCGCAATTGATTAATCAAACACAGTTTAAATGGATGGTAATGGTGTTTTTTTTTTTAAATTCTATGAGCTGTAGTTGAAGACACGCCAGTTTCTGCAGCAATGGACCTTATGGACGCATGTGGATTAATCGCCACATATGCTAAAATATTCACCACGTTTTGTTCGGTCTGTAATGGTCCATGATATCTATGTTTAGCATTCGGAAATTAACCTTGCCGCATCTTCTCCTCAAACATACCAAAGGTCACATAAGACGGTGTTCTCCTTACGGGAAAGCATTCAACGTATAAGGCTTGAGCATTCCGAGATTCACATATTCATTAGGAGTAAATACGAATGGCATTTTGACTACTGTATGAAATTATGTTATTTGAAAATTCGGTTTTACAACTACAGTCCACGTATTAGGAAGAAATAAATGACATTAGATGTTAGTATACTGTTTGTTTGCCAAAAATCAATTTAATTAATATTACAAGACCAACTTGCTTTCCTTTTGAATTCGTAAAAACTAGTTAGGAAGTAAAAATAGACCAGCTTCAGGTAACTTTTGACATGATAAATGCAACATTACTTTCGGAGTTATAGGCCATTCAAAACATCCTGGTCTTTAACGGTGAAGATACTTTGTGTTGAAAATATCACAATCTATTCAAAATGTCCGTGACACAAAGTGCCCATGTCGTAAATATGTACCCTTTTTTTACCGATGATTTATTTCACAAAACTCGACGAAATGTGGTGCGCTATCTCCGAGTCGACCCCAACAAACATTTTTTCATTTCTCAAATCACTTTTTACAGCCACATGTAAACCAGGAAACAAATTGCCTCAAATATCAGTATCAGTGTGTCAGTATGTGAATACCGACACGATACATTTTTAGTAATATCATAAATTCTGAGTGGCGTGGTACACTTTATGCAAATTTCTCCTTGTATCAATTCAACTATGCATTCGTGACCTACGCACGCGTTTAAGTATATATATATATATATATATATATATATATATATATATATATATACATATATATATATATATATACGTATGTATATATATATATATATATATATATACATATATATATATATATATACGTATGTATATATATATATATATATATATATATATATATATATATATACGTATGTATATATGTATCCTCTGTGTAGAAAATGTATTGGAAACCAGAATCATTTTTCGTCGTTTCAATGGTTTATCCTTTCCATTCGGCAGTATGTGTGCCGTGCCCCGACTGATATAAGAAACGGAATATATAGTGGGCAGCAGGTTCTGAAGAAAATTTAGGAATAACGACACAAAAATGAGAATAAATACCTATAGCAAATTAACTAATTTGTAAATTCTGGAACCGTTGCCTTATATACATACTGAACACATTCACGACAGTCGTGTTTGAAGCACTTTTCGATAACCAAGTTATCATCTTGAGAAACTGAAGGTGAACTGTTTACCTTCAGTTTAGTAAATTAAGGTAATATACAATTTTATAAACAATATGAAGGAACAGCTATGGGTAATTGCCTATCACCGTTTATAACTAATATTTTCATGAATAATTTTGAAAAAAATATTAGTCAAGTTTTTCAATATTTTCCCTGTGTGTACTTGATGATTAAGCACTAGCGCTCACGTTGGCTTGTAATATGTGAGAGAAATTAAATTTTATAGTGGTGTACATTCAAAATATAAAGTAATCTAAAGCTAAGAGAATGGAAAATGTGGTAATATTACCAGTAGTTTTCAAAAAACTAAAGTCTCAGATTTACGACTTATTACTTTTATCTACAATTAGAGTTATGCATTCAAAATGATGGTGGCATAGTTTCTTGTATGTCTTCTTTAGTACGCTAGAACATATTTTTATTTGAATTTAATTGATGGCAACATAACAATAATTGAAAAACTTCTGGTCTTATTCCAGTTATAGCAAGAAGTTGTTCCTCATTTTTTTTAGAATTGTATCCTCGGAATTCAGATAATAAAATTCTACTCCATTTTTTTTTATTTGATTATAATATTGTTGCTTGAATTGAAACATTCTTTGATCAAAGTCACATAAAAAAATCCCAATGGCACAGGACCAATTGGTCAGGCTTAGTTCAGTAACATTTTTGTATAAAACCCAAAATGAAAAATTAGATATAAAAGTACTAGAATGTTTTGAGATGAACAAAAAACCAAAGTAACATTTTGGCATCAAATCAAAAACAAAACAAAAATTCTGGTAAATTTGTGAATTTTATTAAATAAATGTTCCAATGTACGATTTAGAGAAAAATGTTGACTTCAAAAGTTGTAGAACGTGTCAAGGACTATGAAAAAGGTCAGTAACTTTTTTGCATCAAATGAAAAACAAAGGAAATACGATTTTTTTTCAACTTTGACAGGCCGCCATTTTGTTTTTACTGAGCCGATTTAGCTCATTAACGAACTCGTCCAAGATTTTGGCATAACCGATTTTTGTAGCGAGTTTGGTTTTGATCCATCAAATATTACGCCCTCTATCGTGCTTACAAATTACGATATAACACACACATATATATATATATATATATATATATATATATATATATATATATATATATTGAACCACATATCTAATATCGAAAAACACATTGGTTGATTGAGTATATTTTAATTTAGTATTTGAATAAATTGAGATTTTATTAATAAAAGGATACATAAAAAAACCACAGTCAGAATTAAAACTCATATAAAATTATATTATAAAATCATTTGTTTCATATAATAAAAAGAATAACAATAAAATATAGACAAATTATCTTAATAATTTTCTAAAAGTATCAAAAACTTATATCGAGTATGGAAGAAAACATGGTATCTGCCTAAAATGGGTATTTTTTGTCACTAGGGTATCAGCTATTTATCTGAAAACAAACAAGCATTAGTAATCATAGTTAACACAACTATAAGATGAAGATCAATAATCAATATTTGTTATGAAGAATTGGAAAAATGAATATATATAAATCAAAGATGACATAACTCTGATGATATGTCAAACTTTTGTCTCAGTTTCTATATGTTAACAGGAAAGGGAAATTGATAATAAGATGGTGATATATAAATGTTAATATCAGAATTATGAAATTTGTATAGTTTCAAATAAAAAACCAAGACATATATTATATAAAAGGAATTGTGTCATGAATTTTAGATATTATTTCAAATTTATTACATGTTGAAAAACGATAATTCATATTGTAATTTCAGTGTATTAACCATGAATTTTATTACATGTCAAAGACTTATTTTATTCAAATTCTGTATATATCGAAGGAAGAAAAGTTTTTTTTAAAGGTAAATTTATAATCATCTGTTTTCCTGAAATGAAAGTGCAATAAAGTGAGTAGAACTTTATATCTCAGAAAAAAAAACATTTTGTTGTGACAGGACAATTTTGCTAAAGTGAAAATGAAACAAAATTTTGATTGAACAGTGAGCTTTGAAACATGTACTTTGTTGATTAAAAAATCGACAATCGGGAAGGAAGCTGAGAGAGGAGAGCGTGGCGTCGGGAGTGGAGAACAAGGCTATGTTAGTTTTGAACAAAATTAAGGTAAATTTTAAATAAATACCAGTGAAAGTTAAAAATGTGTAATAGAAAACAGACACCAAATACCTACAATTGTCTATAGCCAGTTATTCCCGATAATCTCCAAGATATCTCCAGAAATTGGGAAGCGTTGTTCCCAGTCGGCTTGTTCCTGTTACCAGAAGTGGTAATATCCAGACTACAGACTCCAGGTCAGTGTGTTTTTAACATTATTGGCCAATTATAACAATCTAATTCTAAATTCAGTGATAATTCCCAATTATAAAGTACATTTGCATATATTTGATCGATCGAACTAAAAAAAAGGAAAGACATTTATGTAATAATTCAATAGATTTTAAATTGAGATGGACAGTGTTCATGAATAGTCTGCATTTTGTTAAAAGATAATGTTGGTTACTTACGCGATTAATAATCGTATGGTAAATTTGTATTTCCATGTATAGAGATAATCTTTCCAAACCGTATATGTAGTGTCTATTTAACTCTTCTGATTATCTAATAATATGTATATGTAATTCCTACACATAAATCATTTTATAATATTCACCATCACCATTATTATTATAAAGAAAACAATTTTGATGTAAATAATATCCATATAAGTTAGCAGCCGTCTATATTATAACACGAACGTTTGTCTTTGTTCGTGTAATTTCGCTTATATGAGCATGCGCATAGAATGGTTGTATGTATAGATAGTGACTGAGGTTTTATTATGCAATAGGCGTATCAAATATCTATTTTTGAAATAAAATTTCTTTGATAAATTAAAATATTAGCAAATAATGTGTTTTATTTTATTCAATAAAAGAATATATAATAATATATGCCGGGACCCAAAGAGTAGAATGAGTCTCATGCTCCCAAATAAAAAGAACAGAGCTAGCTAAACAAATAAATAAAGCAAATAAATATCTAATCTATAATATAAAATAAAAATAGAATAGAATTGTTGGTACGTTTAACAGAAGAATTTTAACAGAATATGTTCATCCAGAACTGGGTGCAGCAGTCAACAGTGGGGCTGGTGAGAAATCAAACAATTTTATTATTCATCAAGCTTTCAACCCTTGTTTGAGGTCTTCTTCAGAATGACTACAAATATTATATATTTGAAAACAATACGTTACAAAACATAGTCGTGGATTGTGAGATCGACTATACCATAAAAGTTGGAAACATTGGAAACTCCATAAACAATATACCCATTTAAAAATCATTTAAAAGTACCATAAAAACCGTTACAACTAATAACATTGTACTGTTTTGGAATTATTATCCCATTAATTACGATGTGATTATTACATTTTATCAAGATTAAACCTAACTTTTCCGCATTTATAAGGCTCGGTGGCTTTATCGTGCTAACAAACCGAAATTTCTCCAAGAATGACCAAACATGTTGTATATCTGGATTTATAGGATTCGTTGTACTGGCTCTTGTGAGCTTAAAACCAATAGCGTTCATCTGTGATACGCCGTGAACAATATCCAATCATGAGATTGTTCATTTGTATACACTCCGGAGGCTGTATCGTATTAACAAGACATGTTAAAATAAGTGGCCGACGACAATGACGACGACGACATACACACTGAATTTTTTTCTAAAAACCTGTTTCTCTCCCAGAAAAACTAAAAAATAAATCAAAAAATCCAAAATTCCAACTGTTTTAAGGTGAACCAATACTTTTCTCGCATCTTAAATAGGGTTGGGCGAAAATGTAAAACAAAAAGGTCATAGAGCAAAAGGACGTCTATGGAACAAAATACTAGAATAAGAATAGAGACAAATATTTTAAATATTTAAATAATCCTTATCCATACATTCATCATTTTGTATACACATGGCACTTGCTACTTTATTGGTATTGACGTGTTGTTGTACATTTTCTTCGTCGTGGAATCAAAATCATTGTAATATTAATGTTGAAAATATCTTTTACTAATGAAAAAATGTGAAAACCATATTTGAGCAATATTCAAAATACATATTTATCACTATCTATAAGAAACTATTAAACTTTTCTTCACATACCCATTTCTCTTTTTAACTTCACATTTTTTCAAGAAGTTTCGCTCAGAAAACTTACATCAGAAAAATTGTTTACATATAAAGAAATTTATGCGATAAGCCAACTGTTTTTATTGTTGATTAAAAATAAATGTTCTCCTTGTCCGTAACCACATATTGAGCAAGTCGAACAATTTAAAATAAACACTGCCCCGTCATTCATAACAATTGTCTCGAATGCACTAAATTCCATATATAAATAGACTAGAGAAGATATTTTTGCTCCAGTCTCATTTTAGATTACTAAGTTTTGATGTACGACTCGCTGGTAATACTCGTATCATGAGCAATACCTAAATTAATTAGAATCACACGATCCTTGTGCATCACGTGCTAAATCTGATTAATGTTTGATCAACCGCAAAGAAAATATTTTGGTATCTCACTACTTTATAAAATTTGTTTTCATTTAATTTGATACTCGCGTCATTAATATGATTAGTAACGCAACCTACACGTTACCCAGCGAGATTTATTAATGTCTCAAATGATTCAAGATAATATGGGTATGTGGATCTATTATATTGATCATTGAGTAATATAATCAAAACTATTGACCAAGTTGTTTGAAGGTGTGATTCTATAATTTATTCAAATTTTCGGAAGTATATTTAAATAACAACTGAAAACATTATATTGGACATTTACACTGATCGTAACCTCTAACTTTACAGAAGATAACCCAATTGAACACCTACTACCAAAATAACGTGAGCATGTGGTTATACAAAATGTGGGTGATATTTGGCTTATCTATAAATCTGCCAGTAATTACATGAATATAACAATCGTTTTCAGATACATATGCACATATGCATACATACTCTATAAAAAAGAATATGATATAGAGAAAGTCAACAAAGATTTTACAGTGTCGCAACTTTTCTTGTTTTAATATCAAGGTCAAGATATATAGGTTTGAGAACAAAACACAGGAATATGGGAAATATTGGAATAAACTGTTGAAGATTCATCCAACGAAATCTCAAAAATCCTAAACTTCATTTAACGACATTTGAAAAAAAAAGTTTTCTAAACTTGAGAGAAGGATTTTGAATAATAGATTGTAGATTGCAAGGGGAGTTGTAAAAGCCCTGTAGCCAATCAAACAATTTAACCTATCAAATCTTTTGTGTATAACCCTTAATCAATTCGAGACCCGGGATTCAGAGACTTTGTGCGAAGTTTATTAGTTTCCTGGGAGCTAAGTTTCTGACATCAGAATGCGTTAGGAAGGCCACTACAAGGCATTCAATGCGAAATCGACCACTTTTGAACCTAAACTCTTTCGATTTTGCTGAAATTGTTATGCTAAACCACTCTAGATATGACGTTTCTGTGATTTTTTCAGCTTTTTTTACCCAACCCGAAAAACAAATTTCAAAAATATGGCACCTTTTAGAATGCTTATAATATCTTCAAAAACTGTTTCATGTACTTTCAATAGTTTATTTGTTTTGAATCGTACTTTTTAGAAAAAAGTAAGGAATAAATATATGTAGTCAATTTCATATTTTGAAAAATGAAATTTCAAATTCAGATACCTTTAAGTTTCTTATTCTGATTTGAAAAAACTGATTTAATCTGCATTTAATGCCGAAAATCTTTTTATGGGCCAACTTTTTTCTACTATTTTTTTTTAAATTTTTATTTAGAAATAAAATAATTATTTATATCCTGAATGGAAAACAGGTAGAATTTAATAAAGACATGTATTTCACACGTTAGCAACACTTTAGTCGTTAACAACACAATAATCAAATTATGTTTCATTTAGTTTCTTGTCATGCGTTGCTATGTTTTACTCTTAATAGGCAAATATGTTATGAGTACCGGGGGGACTTGAGCCCTGTTGTAGCCCCGCCCGCCATTTTTTATCCAGTCAGCCATTTTGTATCCAGTCGACCATTTTTTATCCTGGTAGATTTCTATAGAGGTGTCAGCCATTTTTTAGCCAGTCAGTCTTTTTTATCCTGTAATTGTAGATTTCTATAGTGGTGTCAGCCATTTTTTATCCAGTGTGTCGGTCATTTTTAATCCTGTTATTGTAGATTTCTATCGCTAGATGGCGCATTTTTTGTTTATTTCTGTAGTGGTGTACGCCATTTTTCATCCTTGTAGATTTCTATAGGGGTGTCAGCCATTAGTGCTTATGATTTTTTTATTATCAGCGTTCTTATTCTTTTTGATGTTCCCCAAGAGAAAATAGGATGTGTCAACGTCAGCTGAAGGTCGACGGGGGTGACAAAGTTACTACAACCAATATACAGGGCGTCAACAATGCCATAAGGGTACTGTGCTTGGATTTTCATCGAACAAAACACGACGACGATCAATATATAGGATGTCATTGGACTCAGACACGTTCGATCGTTATACAGGCTGTACAAAGATGCCATAAGGGCGCTACAATGTATCTCTGCTATTATTGGTCGGATTGAAGTCGAACAAACGCCATTGTGATAGGTAGAGCATTTTATAGGATGTACGAAGATGCCATGAGGGCACTTACATATATCTCTGTTATTATTGGTCAGATTGAAGTCGAACAAGCGCCCTTGTGATAGGTAGAGCATTTTACAGGATGTAAAAAAAAGATGCCATAAGGGCACTTGCATATATCTCTGTTATTATTGGTTGGATTGAAGTCGAACAAACGCCCTTGTGATGGGTAGAACATTTTTATATACAGGATGTACAAAAAAGATGCCATAAGGGCACTTGCCTATATCTCTGTTATTATTGGGCAGATTGAAGTCGAACAAACGCCATTGTGATAGGTAGAGCATTTTACAGGATGTACAAAGAAGGCATGAGACGCTACGATGTATCTCCATTTTTATTGGTCAGATTTCAAGGCACAAACAGCGTTATAGATTATTTTTTATATATAGGATGTCAAAAAAGGCACTCTGCTGTTATTGGTCCGATTTTCATCGAACAAACGGCGTTATAGATTATTTCGATATACAGTGTGTACAAGAAGATGTTATAATGCGCTACGATGTATCTCCGCTGTTATTGGCTAGATTTTCATGGGACAAACGACGTTACAGATTATTTCGATATACAATGTGTACAAGAAGTTGCTATAAGACGAGCGTTCGTTACATCTTAATAATTATGGAAAAGGCATAGTATATTTTTTATAACGCCATAAGGACATTAGAAACTCATCTCTGTTATTATTGGTCAACATAGATCAATCGTCGTGGTGATAGAGCTTTTTTATATACGGAATGTACCAAAAAAGATGCAATAAGGGTGTTATAAATTTGTGGAATAGGTATATATTTCTTATATACGGGGCGTAGTCATAAAATATGTTTAATGCACAGTCGTTATGGTAATATTTTGGGTAAGCGACGCATCAGTTGGATGAGCAGATAGAAAAATAGCATTATTTTGGACATGCGCAATGGTTACAGAAGTGCTTATGATTTTTGTTTTTTATTATCAGAAGAGTATAGACGAAAATTGAGGGAATCCACTAAAAAAGTAAAGATCGGTATAACAGTGCAATGATATATGAAATCAAGGAAACTATATCTGCTGATCATTATAATTACTACTTAAGAAGACAGTTTGAAAGTGGAGAACTCCCTAGATTTATCTGTTCTTTGAAGACTTCATATTGTGGGTCTCCTAAGTGGCTTCAAATTTCTAACTCTAAATCCAATTCTTGTTCCTTATCACAAATATGTAGTACTTCTAGTTTTGTATTAGGTGTCAATGAAATTCCATACATTGTTAAAATCTCGAACTGAGGAATGAAATCAATACCGTTACTTTTTATAAAGAGAGAGAATAGTTATGAAATTTAAATAATATTCTTAGAAATTCACGACGAACGAAATCAAGGTGTATATTAACATAAGATTCCAAATCATGTTAGCATGATAACACCCAAGCTTATCAACGAGTTTTTCCGTTTTCGTCATTCTCGCGATACAATAGGAACTAAAATAACGATATACGAGTGAAATCAAAAGTATTTATTAATAAAAATATTATTGAAATAGATCTCTCTCATTGTAATAATTTTTACGGTGCTCAATGATGTAATCTAAAATTCGATATACAGTGTGTACAAAAAGATTCCATAAGACGCTATGATGTAGCTCAGTTGTTATTGGCCAGATTTTCACGAGACAAACGACGTTATACATTATTTTTATATATACAGGATGTCAAAAAGGCACTCTGCTGTTATTTGTCCGATTTTCATCGAACAAACGGCGTTATAGATTATTTCGACATACAGTGTGTACAAAAAGATGTATCTCAGTTGTAATTGGCCAGATTCTCACGACACAAACGACGTTATACATTATTTTTTATATACATGATGTCAAAAAGGTACTCTGCTATTATTTCATCGAGCAAACGGCGCCATAGACCTTCTTTTGTCGATATATGCCATATAAGCTATGTTGATCGATTTTGTCATTTCTCTTGATATTTAGCACTGTTTACCGAGAACTAGTAACATTAAGCGACGATAGATTCAACCTAATGTAGCTTATTTAGGTGAATTTCTGCGATATATGCCTATTATAACAGCTATATGGCTAATATTGGAAGTTTCTAGGACGATTCATACAAATTCATCAATATTGGGCATAACTAAGTCCTGTTTTCTTTTGTCGATATATGACATATAACTAGGTCTACTGAGCGATTTTGTCCTTTCTTTTGATATTTAGCGCTATTTACCGAGAACTAGTAACATCAACCGACACTTAGATAGATTCAACTTAGCATTAAATATGTAGATGTCGACGATATCTACCAATAATAAGAAATATATGGCCAATATTACAAGTTTCTAGAACGATACAGACAAATGCATCCATTTTATGCATAACAAAGTCCAGTTTTCTTTTGTCGATATATGCCATATAAGCTATGTTGATCGATTTTGTCATTTCTCTTGATATTTAGCACTGTTTACCAAGAACTAGTAACAATAAGCGACGATAGATTCGACCTAATCTAGCTTATCCACGTAAATTTCCGCGATATATGCCTTTTATAACAGATATATGGCTAATGTTGGAAGTTTCTAGAACGATTTAGACGAATGCAACGATTTTGACCAAAACTAAGTCCTGATTTTGTTATCCCAGCTTTGGTTGTTATATGCCACATACCTAGTTATGTTTAGCGATTTTGTCATTTCTCCCGATATTTAGCACTATTTATCAAGAACTAGTAACATTAACCGACATTTGGATATATTTAACCCAGCATTATATATGTAGATGTCCACGATATCTACCAATAATGAGAAATATATGGCCAATATTGCAAGTTTCTAGAATGATTCAGACAAATGCATCGATTTTATGCATAACAAAGTCCAGTTTTCTTTTGTCGATATATACCATATAAGCTATGTTGATCGATTTTGTAATTTCTATTGATATTTAGCACTGTTTATAGAGAACTAGTAATATCAAGCGACGATAGATTCAACATAATGTAGCTTATTTAAGTAAATTTCTGCGATATATGCCTATTATAACAGATATATGGCTAATATTGGAAGTTTCTAGGACGATTCATACAAATTCATCGATTTTGATTAAAACTAAGTCCACCTTTGGTTATCCCATCTTTTGTCTTCAATTGTCACTATCTTTCAAGAAAGGGCCCTTAGGTTTACAATGTCCGTTTTCAATCACGAACCTTTTCACTTAATCAGTTAGCTCTTTAAAATTACCCTTATCAGTCACATATATGGTGAAGATACAATATTGCTCATGCTAAAATAGAATTCTCTTTGATTTGTAGCTTATTTACGTAAATTTCTGCGATATATGGCTATTATAACAGATATATGGCTAATATTGGAAGTTTCTAGGACGATTCATACAAATTCATCGATTTTGAGTAAAACTAAGTCCACCTTTGGTTATCCCATCTTTTGTCTTTATATGACATATAACTAGGTCTACTGAGCGATTTCGTGATTTCTCACGATATTTATCAAGAACTAGTAACATTAACCGACATTTGGATAGATTCAACCCAGCATTATATATGTAGATGTCCACGATATCTACCAATAATAAGAAATATATGGTCAATTTTGCAAGTTTCTAGAATGATTCAGACAAATGCATCGATTTCTGGCATAACGAAGTAGAGTTTTCTTTGGTCGATATATCACATATAAGCTATCTTGAGCGATTTTGTCATTTCTCTTGATATTTAGCACTGTTTACCGAGAACTAGTAACATTAAGCGACGATAGATTCAACCTAATGTAGCTTATTTACGTAAATTTCCGCGATATGTGTCTATTATAATAGATATATGGCTAATATTGGAAGTTTCTAGAGCGATTCAGACAAATGCATCGTTTTGGGAATAACAATGTCCAGTTTTCTTTTGTTTATATATGTCATATAAGCTATGTTGAGCATCCAGCTTTTTTTATTCCATATTGGATCTTTAAATGACATATAACTAGGTCTGCTGAGCGATTTTGTCATTTCTTCCGATAAATTAGCACTATTCGCCGAGAACTAGTTACATTAACATACATTTAGATATATTCAATCTAGCATTATATATGTAGATGTCCACGATATCAGCCAATAATAACAAATATATGGCCAATATTGCAAGTTTTTTGACAATTCTTCGAATTTGAGCAAAACTAAGTCCATCTTTTACAATAATCATCTTTTGTCTTCATATGACATATAACTAGCTATGTTAAGCGATTTTGTCATTGCACCCGATTTATAGCACTATTTTCCGAGAAATAGTAACATTTACCGACATTTAGATTGATTCAACATAGAATTATATATGTAGAAGTCCACGATATCTGCCAATTATAACAACTATAAGGCCAATGTTTGAACAAAACTTTGTCCAGCTTTTACAATAAACCATCTTTATATGACGTATAACTAGCTATGTTGAGCGATTTAGTAATTTCTCTCGATATGTAGCACTATTCACCGAAAATCAGTAACAACCATTATTTATATAGATTCAACCTACCATTATATATGTAGATGTTCACAAGATCTACCAATAATAACAAATAAATGGCTAATATTGGAAGTTTCTAGTATGATTCAGACAAATGCATCGGTTTTGAGTAAAACTAAGTCTAGCTTTTGATATCCCATCCCAACTATTCTCGTTATATACCATATAACTAGCTATGTTTAGCGATTGCGTAATTCCCCCGATATTAAGCACTATTTACGGAGAACTAGTAACATAAACCGATGTTTGTATAGAATTAACCCAGCATTATGTATGTAGATGTCCACGATATCTACAAATAATAAGAAATATATGGCCAATATTGCAAGTTTCTAGAACGATTGAGACAAATGCATCGATTTTGGGCATAATAAAGTCGAGTTTTCGTTGATCGATATATGCCAAATAAGCTATGTTGAGCGATTTTGTAATTTCTCTTGATATTTAGCACTGTCTACCGAGAACTAGTAACATTAAGCGACGATCAGGGATTATATGTAATTCTATTCTATTTAATAAATGAAATAAATGCGAATTATAAAAAATATTGTATAAAACTTGTGTCACAATGACTCGTTTTGTAGTACTAAAGAAGTTTACGCAACGAACCTCGAAGCGGCGAGTTGCGAAAATCACGAGTACTACAAAAAGTCGTTGTGGCACAAGTTTTACACAATATTTTCCATAATTCGCATTTATTTCATTTATTAAATAGAATAGAATTACATATAATCCCTGATCGTCGCTTAATGTTACTAGTTCTCGGTAAACAGTGCTCAATATCAAGAGAAATGACAAAATCGCTCTACATAGCTTATATGGCATATATCGACCAAAGAAAACTCGACTTTGTTATGCCCAAAATCGATGCATTTGTCTGAATCATTCTAGAAACTTGCAATATTGACCGTATATTTCTTATTATTGGTAGATATCGTGGATATCTACATATATAATGCTGGGTTAAATCTATCCAAATGTCGGTTAATGTTACAAGTTCTTGATAAATAGTGCTAATTATCGTGAGAAATGACGAAATCGCTCAGTAGACCTAGTTATATGTCATATAAAGACAAAAGATGCGATAACCAAAGGTGGACTTAGTTTTACTCAAAATCGATGAATTTGTATGAATCGTCCTATAAACTTCCAATATTAGCCATATATCTGTTATAATAGGCATACATCGCAGAAATTTACGTAAATAAGCTACAAATCAAAGAGTATTCTATTTTAGCATGAACAATATTGTATCTTAACCATATATGTGACTGATAAGTGTAATTTTAAAGAGCTAACTGATCAAGTGAAAAGGTTCGTGATTGAAAACGGACATTGTAAACCTGAGGGCCCTTTCTTAAAAGATAGTGACAATTAAAGTCGAAAGATGGGATAACCAAAGGTGGACTTAATTTTACTCAAAATCGATGAATTTGTATGAATCGTCCTAGAAACTTCCAATATTAACCATATATCTGTTATAATATGCTCATATCGCAGAAATTTACGTAAATAAGCTACATTAGGTTGAATCTATCGTCGCTTAATGTTACTAGTTCTCGGTAAACAGTGCTAAATATCAAGAGAAATGACAAAATCGATCAAAAGAAGGTCTATGACGCCGTTTGCTCGATGAAATAACAGCAGAGTGCCTTTTTAACATCCTGTATATAAAAAATAATGTATAACGTCGTTTGTTTCGTGAAAATCTGGCCAATAACAACTGAGATTCATCTTTTTGTACACACTGTATATCGAAATAATCTATAACGCCGTTTGCTCGATGAAAATCGGACAAATAACAGCAGAGTGCCTTTTTGACATCCTGTATATAAAAAAATAATGTATAACGTCGTTGGTCTCGTGAAAATCTGGCCAATAACAACTGAGCTACATCATAGCGTCTTATGGCATCTTTTTGTACACACTGTATATCGAATTTTAGATTACATCATTCAGCACCGTAAAAATTATTACAATGAGAGAGATCTATTCCAATAATATTTTTATTAATAGACACTTTTGATTTCATTCGTATATCGTCAATTTAGTTCTTATGGTATCGCTTGAATGACGAAAACAGAAAAACTCGTTGATAAGCTTGGGTGTTGGAATCTTATGTTAATATACACCTGGATTTTGTTCGTCGTGAATTTCTAAGAATATTATTTAAATTCCATAACTATTCTCTCACTTTATAAAAAGTAACGTTATTGATTTCATTCCTCAGTTCGAGGTTTTAACAATGTATGGAATTTCATTGACACCTAATACAAAACTAGAAGTACTACATATTTGTGATAAGAAACAAGAATTGGATTTAGAGTTAGAAATTTGAAGCCACTTAGGAGACCCACAATATGAAGTCTTCAAAGAACAGATAAATCTAGGGAGTTCTCCACTTTCAAACTGTCTACTTAAGTAGTAATTATAATGATCAGCAGATATAGTTTCCTTGGTTTTATATATCATTGCACTGTTATACCGATCTTTACTTTTTTAGTTAATTCCTTCAATTTGCGTCTATACTCTTCTGATAATAAAAAACAAAAATCATAAGCACTTCTGTAACCATTGCGCATGTCCAAAATAATACTATTTTTATCTCTGCCCATCCAACTGATGCGTCGCTTACCCAAAATACTACCATAACGAATGTGCATTAAACGTATTTTATGACTACGCCCCGTATATAAGAAATATATACCTATTCCACAAATTTATAACACCCTTATTGCATCTTTTTTGGTACATTCCGTATATAAAAAAGCTCTATCATCACGACGATTGATCTATGCTGACCAATAATAACAGAGATGAATTTCTAATGTCCTTATGGCGGTATAAAAAATATACTATGCCTTTTCCATAATTATTAAAGTGTAACGAACGCTCGTTTTATAGCAACTTCTTGTACACACTGTATATCTAAATAATCTATAACGTCGTTTGTCCCATGAAAATCTAGCCAATAAGAGCGAAGATACATCGTAGCGCATTATAACATCTTCTTGTACACACTGTATATCGAAATAATCTATAACGCCGTTTGTTAGATGAAAATCGGACCAATAACAGCAGAGTGCCTTTTTTGACATCCAATATATAAAAAATAATCTATAACGCTGTTTGTGCCTTGAAATCTGACCAATAACAATGGAGATACATCGTAGCGTCTTATGCCTTCTTTGTACATCCTGTAAAATGCTCTACCTATCACAATGGCGTTTGTTCGACCTCAATCCCCCAAATAATAACAGAGATATATGCAGGTGTCCTTATGGCATCTTTTTTGTACATCCTGTATATAAAAATGTTCTACCTATCACAAGGGCGTTTGTTAGACTTCAATACAACCAATAATGAGAGAGATATATGCAAGTGCCCTTATGGCATCTTCTTCTGTACATCCTGTAAAATGCTCTTCCTATCACAATGGCGTTTGTTCGACTTCAATCCAACCAATAATAACAGAGATATATGCAAGTGCCCCTATGGCATCTTTTTTGTACATCCTGTCAAATGCTCTACCTATCACAAGGGCGCTTGTTCGACTTCCATCCGACCAATAATAACAGAGATATATGTAAGTGCCCTGATGGCATCTTTGTACATCCTATAAAATGCTCTACCTATCACAATGGCGTTTGTTCGACTTCAATCCGACCAATAATAGCAGAGATCCATTGTAGCGCCCTTATGGCATCTTTGTACAGCCTGTATAACGATCGAACGTGTCTGAGTCCAATGACATCCTATATATTGATCGTCGTCGTAGTGACCTAATGGCGCTTTGATATATCCTGTTTTGTTCGATGAAAATCCAAGCAGAGTGCCCTTATGGCATTGTTGACGCCCTGTATATTGGTTGTAGTAACTTTGTCACCTCCGTCGACCTTCAGCTGACATTGACTCATCCTATTATCTCTTGGGGAACATCAAAAGAGATAAGAACGCTGATAATAAAAAAATCATAAGCACTAATGGCTGACACCCCTATAGAAATCTACAAGGATAAAAAATGGCGTACACCACTACAGAAATCTACAAAAAATGCGCCATCTAGCGATAGACATCTACAATTACAGGATAAAAAATGGCCGACACATTGGATAAAAAATGTCTGACACCACTATAGAAATCTACAATTACAGGATAAAAAAGACCGACTGGCTAAAAAATGGCTGACACCTCTATAGAAATCTCCCAGGATAAAAAATGGCCGACTGGATACAAAATGGCTAACTGGATGAAAAATGGCGGGCGGGGCTATAACAGGGGGCTCAAGTTTCCCCGGTACTACTGTTAAGGATTATCGAATGTAAGGTTTTACTACTGACGTTACAGAATATAACATACCACTTACGGGCTAAAATGAAATATTATACCTATACTATTAATTTTCTTATTCCAATTGCATTCACTGCAGAAAATCTTCTAATGTGCCTACCTTTTTTTACTTCTTTTAATTTAATATTTTTTAGAAATCGAATTATTTTTTATATCCTATAAATTTTTATATATATATCTATATATATATATATATATATATCACGATAGCGGTAGAAGTGGCGTCCTTATAGATTTGTAGCGCTGTGGCATCCTCCGATATACACAATATGTATATAGAACAGCCCCAATGCATAGAGATCACGCACAGAGTGGCTTCCTATTATTTGGCAACACTGGGACCTTGATCGATTATTAGTAGGTAGATTTGAATTTCATTAAGAATCGTTGTGCCCTGTATATTCTGTATAGATCACGTTCAAAGTGATTTCCAGTAATTTTAAATATGCATTTATTTTTCTTTTGAGAGAGGAGAATGAAACATATATTCTAGTAATAGGGATGTTGACGGTTGGTACAAATGCATGTGAAGCTATATTTGACACATAAAAGATAGTTTTTAGAAACCTAGAACAACATTCTAAAAAACTTATTATTCGCTTTAAATTATACTTATTTCTCATAACCCAGTTATGAATATGAACTATTTTTCTTGATAATTTGTTGGAAAAACGATAATATTCCACGATTTTTATCACAATGGAGACTGGATCCATCAAAAGAAATAGATGTAACTTACCAAAGATTGATTCTATAATGGTGCGTACATTGACATACTTTATTACAAATGGGAGAGACACATTACTCTTTATCATATTTAGAGCTACTTAACATCTATATCAACGAAATAAAACTTGAAATCAGCTCTGTAAACAAACAAACTGCTAATGAATAATTGACTTTTTATTTTTACCACAACCAAAAATATTTAAAATGATTTTCAATTATATTTCTTGTTTATCAGAGATCATAACTTACAATAATGTTAATGAAAAAGACTATCCATCTCAAATATATTATGTAAGGAAATAGCAGTAAGTAAAACGCAAAATACGCACTACAGCATATATTATTGCAAAATACAGGGCAACTAGATTCGGCACACTGAGCTATCATCAGGGCTTAAATGTATATATAATTCACATGAAAAGTATTATGAAAGGAAAGTTGTCACATGCCTTTGGCATCCAGCAGAATCCAAGATGTGTCAGTAGGTAATATGGAAAATATATTGTAGGAAAATTTCATTAAAATCGGGAAAATTTACATAATTATGCAAACGTCAAACAAAATTAAAATTAGACAACGTTAAGAGAAGCAATTAAAATTAAATTAATGTATAACTAAAAGAAAAAGAAAATAAATATGGACTTCGTCTTACGGCAGAATCCGTCTGGAGTAAGAAGTCCAGTAATTGAATAGTCGTATTAGGAAAATGGGTAATAAGGAGGACCTAATGCGGACTAACGAAAAACAACTTTTGCGTTCTGTTACTCCGCATGATAGTAATAATACACTCAGAATTCATATTTTAATACTCATAATTCGAGTCTATGCATTGGGATCATGGTAACGGTAAGAGATATAGGGATAGTTTAATGGGGGTAAAGTTGTGAGATTCAGAGGTCATTCATTTGATTCACGACAATCTAGCTTCTTTAGTTCTGGAGTTATACCGGAAAAATTGAAAATTTTGAAATTCTTCTTTTGACTACATTTTTTTATTTTGCGATGGTTTCCCAAAACTTTGCCAGAACAACATTTTATATATTGAACTATGACCTGAACAATTTTAACCTCTTTTAATATTCCATAACAGCTGTAATTGAAAAATATCAGTGAGTAAGAAGTGGATCAATGCAAAGTTGATCATACAACAAGATCTCGTTTAATTATTGTAGATTTGAAATTTTACCGGTAATAGTTCAATATTTCCAAAACAGTCTGTAGGTTAGATGTAAATACTACGTTGATATGAAACATGACTCTTGGCATTTGAATCAATGTAATTAAAAAGATAGATTTGTATTTGAAAATAAAAACTTGAGGGTAGCACAATTTTAACGATACTTTGTATATAATTTTTTTTCACATAGAGCCTGCTGCAATTTTTTTTAGTTCGAATACAAAAGCTTTTCAATCTGTAACCTACAGAATAATCCACGTTATATATCCAAAGAAATTATTTTTTACTTTCTAGCGCATTTGAATAGAAGTTTGTAATTAAAAGGTTTTTTTTATGATTTATTTCTATACTTTCTAGTCTTCTCGTTAATCCATGCATTTCTGATACAACTTCATTATTATAAGGTATTTTTTCCGTGTGTTCTGAGCTATTTGGATTAACTGGTTTACCACGATATTGAATTTTGACAATCTCCGGATAAATTCGTAACCTCAACCCACAATTGGACAATAATCACAAATCTTGTCCGCCATTTTGTAGCCTCCATGTTGAATTTATGAATTTTGACATGAAGATTAATATTTCAGGTATTCAAACATCTGACTATAATTTAGGATTCAAATGGAAATTCAATGAAGTTTTTTTTTCCAATAGAATAACCTAAATATTTTTCAATATTTGGATTCTTGAAAACTTGAAACATGTATCATACTTCATACTCTATCTTTAGCTATGACGGTTCCAAGACATGTCAAATAAGTCGCCCATTTTATCAGTTTTTAAATAAAATAATCCAGAAATCCTAAATTATTGCATTGTACTTTCGGTGGCCTTGTATGTTCCAGTACTAAAAACATTCCTTCCGATTCTAATGCTGATATTCAGACGCTTATTTTGAAAATACTTTAAGTCCCATATTCAGAAACTTTCAACGTTATAAATGATTCTCATGCAGCCATTAATTCTCATCATCATATTAATAAAAATCCCAACATTGAAAATGGCATCATGATAACTCTGAAAATCGGTACTTTAGACTCAAAACACTCTGGAAGATTTTGAATATGGGATTTAATAGTTGGCTTCCACTTAAAATAAATATTTGAAGTCATCAACATCTGACTGTCAGATTTAACACCACCTCTTGTAGAATCAGAAGGAATGTTATTGTTCTTATCATACCTACATACGTATAATACCCGCGAAATGACATTGAAAAATAATATCGGACATCTCGCACACACTTTCACTTTTTGTTAGAAAGGATAAAATGTACGACTCAAAAATCGTCAAAGATAAGTCAAGGATATGATAAATGTTTAACATACTTGTTCTTAGAATCCAAATTTAAAAAAAAAAATTAGGGATTTCCTTTCGTAAGGACGAAGATCGTTAAGTTTCCGATTGAACCGGAAATGACAGTCAGATGTTTAAATACCTGAAATGTTCATCCAATGTACCTATACCAATCACTCAAATTCCAAACCGACCGCCCATTTAATAACAAAATAGCGGGCTGGCTAGTAATTCCGTTGGCAAATTATACATTAAGAGAAAACATGTTTAATTGGAATATGTACTGTTTATTTTTTGTACGAACATTTGTATAAGTTTCATAAAATATTTTTTTATGTCTATTCCATCTAAAACGCACAATAGAAAGAGCTGTAATGATGATACTGACCTGAAAACTTGTACTCAGTCATGATGGATTCCTCAATACTTCATTATCTCGTTAGATTCCTTATTCTTTTGATATGATCTTCATTAGCATTACACCTAAGTCTAGAAATTCAAGTGAATTCGAGGCTTTTTTTTAAATTTCGTATTCACACTTTTCTTTTTGAAATTCTGTTCCAAATTTTTTCTTCAAAATTCAGTGCCTAATTTTTCCCGGGTTTTGAATTATTCAAGAGTATGAAAAAAAAACGTTCATTAAACTCACACGGCTCAATGGAGCATATAAAGGAAAGTTGATTTCAATCGCCCTCTTTTGAGCTCTAGGTCACTCTGTAGGATTATTTGTATGTTGGTCTGGGCCACCCTGTATACAGACATCACACCAGTAGAACCATTAGCACATGTAAGTTTTGCATTTAACAGACTCCCTGTATATAAGAACATAGCTTTCATTTTTGGTCTGAACTGTTAGGAACCGGTGGTGTAGTAATGAACAGAACAAACCGCTATGGTGTTGGGAAAAAACTCTAGTGTATACATAGCTTTTATTGTTCTCTACAACTTTTATTCAAGACATTTTTTGCCTTAGATCAAATAAGGATGCAGTTATCGTCCATACAGTTATCATTGATACACCCTGTATATGCCAGAGAGAGTTTCAATGTCTCCGAAATTTTTGTGAAATTCAATATTCTAGGTCAACTACTAACAATCCACCTAGTAACCTGATTGCATTTAGGGTTTCGGAATTTTCACAAAAAAACTTGACTTCTGCTGTGGTGTGAGTAGAAAAATATACAAATTTGAAAATTAAGCTGAAAATTGAGTAGTGATGTTACTTCATCTCGTGGTTTACGTTGGATAATTCAATTCATTTTCCCCTTATTTACGGAAATTCAGAATTCTTTAGATTGTTTCATCGCCCGCATTATTCATTTTTATCGCCAGTAGTGTTTTATTTTGCCTCAAAATCAAATTTAAGTGAATTGTAGAACGAAAATATAATTTTTCTATTAATAACGGTAAATATTCTGCTATAACTAGCATCCTCCGCACTGTCAACAATGGTCTCAATAAATTGCGTCTTTTCATCCTTCCGACGTTTCGGCGTCTCCCTTAAATCAATGAGTATATTATGTTCTAATGATTTACTTCCAATGTCCTTATTGATACAAACACGTAGATACTTTGAAATTTCAATATACTCTTAAAACAAAAAAGTTTTTTTTCCAAAATTTATCATGCATCTTGCAGACATTTCTGCATCCGTACATATTACCTATTTTTCTGCATCCGCAAATATACTCATTCACCACATGTGCAACTCTGCGTCCGATTTCGGGTATTATGTTCATCGCATCCTCCTTTCTGCATCCAGCAGTGGTGCCAGATATATAAGCGCCTCGAATTTGTTTCGTATTCATTAACTCTGCGAGAGAAATTGGTGATAATCGTGAATCAGTATAAGTATATAGTGTGTTCCACTATAGGGTCACCTCCAAAGTTAGCCAAACTGGCATGAAAGTTGAAATTGCAAATAATATTCTTCGTCTATATCTGTAACTGTGAAATATTTCTTCATGATATAATAACTTTTTTTGTGTAGGAGATCATTATTTTACGGTCAAAATTCATAAATTCGATATGGCGGCTCCCAGCTGACGACAAGTTTTTTTATTATGGCTGTAGTCTATTCAAAATTGAAAGTAAAAAAATTCAAGAGAAATTTTGTTAAACAAATACACTAAAAATAAAAATAAATAAATGAATAATGTTTTTAAAGAGACAGTTTTTAAAAATTCGCTGAAAAATAATAATTTATTTGATTTTTTGACATAGGTGGGCCAAAATTCAAAATCTTGCTGCGAATAATAGGTATTGGTGCAGGACAAAATTTTGAATCTGTTAACCAATAATCAAAATTTATAAAGAAAATAATTTTTATTCTCTAGGGAATTTGTTGAAAAACTTGTTTTTATAAGTACCGATTTTCTTTGTTAGTGCATTTGTCTGAAAATAGTTTTCAATGATATCCATTCAAACTATTGAATACACGACACTTGAGAAACATTGCATTGTGAAAATCGTAGGTTTGGTATGCAAAGCTAAATGTTTGGTACATGTTTTAAAAATTCCGATGTGAAAAGGAAGTAAATATGATTTTCCCACGGATCACATACCAAATGACTATCCCAGGAAAATAACATAATAGAAATTAGCGATTTCTATATGGGTGTTCACTTCTTTGATAAATCATCAATTTCTGTGAATATATATTTTTGGAATCAATTTTCGTCTAATCAAGCAATGAATTCTCGTTAATCTAGACTTAAAAGACTTCAGATTTTTGGGATGTTGTCCCATAGGAATGAGGAAAAAAGTTTTTTACTTCAGTTACATAGTGTTTGTAAAATAAAAAGTTTTGGAAAAACAAATAATAAAAAACGATTGTATAGACAAGTTTTTATTAGAACTGTACTAAAACAAATAAAATAAGCTCATGTTATAGCTGACAATGATATAATTTTTTTTTAGTTGAGTTATTTGGTTTCAATAAGCTTGTCGCGCGAAATCTTCATAAAAGTAGGCATCAATTAATTTCATGGGACAGTGATTGGTTGACGTGTAAAAACTAGTCGAGGCATTTACTTTTTCTCAATTTGCACAACAAGCTATTTGAAACCAAATAATTCAACAAAACATAAGTATATCATTGTTGGCGACATACTTGAACATATTTTATTAATTTTAGTACAACTCACATAAATACTTGTCTTTTAAAAGTTGTTTTATTATTTATTTAATTTCATGCTTTTTAGTAATTGCGCCTTAATCTGTTCATTTCTAATAGAGCATCGTGATTACAAGTTCTTTTCCCTGTAAGTTTTGAGCTATCTGCTAACGACGCCCATTTCACCAAATCATGCAATCATGAACCGTTCAACAGATTCTTTGTAACTTCACTACAGAGTCACCTACCATACTGAATTCGGAATAAATTTACTCGGCAGATCCTATCACAAAACTTCATTAATTTTGCCAAAGAAATCATGATCTCAGACCACAAAAACTACCACACACCATTTTTTAATAGAGTCTGACCATAATTACAAAACTCTTCCTCCATCTTGTGGCCGCCATTTTGAATTTAAGAATTTCGAGTCCGAATACCCATACATACTAATTTTGAATCGAATCGGAAAATAATCAGAATGTTCTTTCGCCATCTTGAATTAATGAAGGTTGACAAAAAATTCATAAACTCCGATTCCTCACCAATTTTGAATCGAATCAGGACATAATAACAAATCTCGTCTGCCATGCTGTAGCGGCCATTTCATTTTTTCAACAAAAATTCCATAATGCATTGTAACAGGAATTATGAACACCTGACAAATTTCAAGTTAATCGGAAGGCTAGAAGTGGGTCAAAATTCAGTTGCAAAATTTGAACGAACTAACAAGTTACTTATCTAAATAAGCAAAAAGGAGTTTATCTAACCCATGGTTAGAAAAGCAGGTATTAAAAAGATAAAATATTTCTCCTAAAATAGAATGTATAACAAGTAATAAAAGTTCAAACTAACATTCAATTTTGTTCAAAGAATTCAACAATATCATTCAATACCGTTTCTTTTCAAAAATATAAGAACATTTTTTTGGATATATTGAAAAAATATTTATTCATTTTCCAATTTTATAAAATCATACGATATAGAGAAAATTTCTTTATTTTGAAATCAAAAAACCTGAAAATAATAAAATGCATTTTGTTTCAACAAATCCAATATGGAAATAGTTTCAGTAGTTGAAATACACGAGAAGTGAAAAACGCGATAAAAAACATGTTAACAGTAAAACTGAGTATAAAATGTTGATAATAATAATAGTTTTTTGTTTAAATAGTCCTAAACTTGTAAAATTGCTACATGAAGCACGAAGTTCTGAGTGCAACAAATATGGTTTTTGCACATGCTACACACAACATTCTTTTCTGTAAGAAAAAACGTTTCTTTCAAATATGTCATGTTTTGAGGAATATTCAAGGGAACCTAAGTATTTATAGTTACCATTTTCATTGGTACACTCAAATTTGAAAATTTAAACCATAAATCAACAAACTTGTCAATATTCTTCACTTCTGTCATTTTGACAATGAATTCTTCAATCCCTACACCAAAAAGTCCTAGGTACCAATTTTGATTAGAATAGGACACTAAATCACAAAATTCGTTTGCCAACTCGGAACGGAAAAATAGTTTCTTCAGATGTGTGAGGTATAAACTACCTCCTTTCCGAGCTGGCGAAAGGATTTTCTGTGGATAACATATTCAAAAGCTTGCTGCACAAGAATACTTATATTCAAACTGAAAATATTTCACGGCAATATTTTGAATCTTTAGATTACACAGTAACGTCACAAATCTGAATAAATTTAATTAAATTTCTTATGAATTTGGACAAAACCTTCATAATCTTTGCCAACCAATCTGGAATAGAATGGGACTATAAATTACAAAACTCATTCGTCATTTTGAGATTTGGAATTCAGATTATAAAGGTCATTCTGAATAACCCAATTCAAACCCGACGAAAGAAATCAAAACTCCAATATAAGAAATTCTAAAAGCGACGCTGAACGGCATACCCACTTTTGAAAGTCCTCCTGTCACAATTCAGAAGTAATTCTATATATTAATACGGAAAACAAAAATACTATAACATTGCCTAATCTCATGGCTGAAATTTTAGGACTTTCTTCGATTTTTTGCCTTAAATTCTGCGTTAACTGAGGTTAACTCAATAATTTATTCAAAGTGGTTTGGTCGAAAATCACGGTCAGAAAACAACGTTTTTTTACAGCTTTGTTAAAAACGGAAATATAGTACTATATATGAGTCTGCAGCTTGGAAATGAATACTCTAAGAGAAAAACTCATGTAGAGCATCAAATTCTACGGGAAATGACGGCATCACGACCGAAATACTCAAATTTGCAGGAGCTAAAACATGGAAGTACCTTGCCGCAAAGGCTTCAGTACAATAGACCACACCCATATCCTCAAAGAGGTTATCAGTAGAACCAAAAAATACGACCAACAACTAGCACTAGCCTTCATTGACTTTGAGAAACCATTCGACTCTATATATCCCAGAGCATTAATAAATGCCCTAATAGAACAAGGGGTCGACAGGCCATATATTGAGACCATAGCAAATATATATATGGAAGCAAAAGCGAGAGTCAGGGTATATGAAGGAACTCCAGAATTCCCCACCAACAGATGAGTTAGACAAGGAGACCCAATATCACCAAAGTTATTTACGGCAACACTAGAAAGCATCTTCAGAAAATTAGACTGGAACAACACAGGTCTGGATATAGATGGAGAATAATTGAACCATCTAAGATTCGCTGATGACGTCATCCTAATAGCGAGTAACCCTGGCGAAACGCAACAACAGATAAATGAATTAAATACAGCAAGCAACGACGTGGGCCTTAAAATAAATCTGAGTAAGACCAAGGTAATGTATAACGAACTAATAAACGCACAAGAAATAATAATTAATGACACTGCCCTGGCAATAGTAGATGAATACATATACCTGGGTCAACTGATACACATATCAGGCTCTCTACTTCCAGAAATAAATAGAAGGACCAAATTAGCATGGAGAACATTTGGACAGAATTCTACCATCTTCAAGTCTAGAATGTCACTCCGTTTGAAAAAGAAAGCGTTTGGTCAGTGCGTACTACCAGTACTAACATACGGTTGTGAAACCTGGACCCTGAAAACTGATATCATTAGTAAACTCCAGGTAACACACTAACAAGGAGAGAGCGAGAAAAAGGGATGAATGGATCAGACAGAAAACGCAAGTGATAAATGTCATTAATAGAATCAGATCCATAAAGTGGCAATAGGCGGGGCATTTCACTAGAAGGACAGACGATAGATGGACCACAAAGATAACGCAATGGTATCCCCAAGGCGTGAAAAGATCAAGAAAAAACGCCCCAACTTAAGATGGGACTACGATATAAAGAAACTCGCAGGATCAACTTGGGGCCGCATAGCTTGCAATAGACAACAATGAGCCCAAATGGAAATAGAATATCTAAATATGTAAAGGGGGGTTACACCATAACTAAAAAATGGTTGAATGAGCTGCATATGATGATGATGATGAAGATGATATATTCCCACCACGTTGTGACAGTCCAAATTCTCGAAAACTGTTCATGTGACATGTATGGAATTTGGTAGATATAAAGAGTCGAAACTGATGCTTATATTGATTATAAAATGACTTCCGTTATTCCGGTCATTTCGGGACACGTGACTCCAATATACTTTTTGTAAATGGAATAACCGGTATAATATTAAATTTTCGATATATAATTCAAAAACAAATTTAACGATACCACACAGGTCATCATTGTATTGTGTAGTAATGTTAATAAGGACTATTTATTTATACTAAATTTATTAAAAATGTCTGTGGATATGGTGTAAACACTAGATGTAAATTGAGTGAATGAAAACGACGAATACTCAGTATTAGAATACACACTGAGTATTCGTCGTTTTCATTCACTCAATTTAAATTTATTAAAGCAATATTTTGCACTCAAAAATTCAGGTGGCTATGAGACAAATAACTATAGTAGCAACAACATAAGTTGTTATTCATTATTGTTAGGTGAAGTTTATTCAAAAACTGTCATAAATTATTAGTCATGATCTTGCGAAGACACTGTAAGAATAAGTAAATAATGACTTCAATTTTTACTTACGATGAATATGTTGACATGCGAATGGAGAATGTGGAAAAAACAAAACCCATGCTTAAGGTTTGTACAGAAATCGCTTTCCTCATAGAATAACTCCAAGCGAAAATACTTTTGTCTATGTCGAACGACAGCTAAGAACTGGTTCTTTTCCAAGCGGTAAAAATCCAGTTGCTTGTCAAAACACCGCTTAGACAGATGAAAATGTGTTAAATATATTGGCTTTTCATCAGGTAAGTCCACACACCTCAATACGATATCTTGAACATCAATTACAAATAAGTAGAAGTTCAATACAAAGAGTATTGAAAATCACAAATACCATCCTTATAAAATACACTTAACACAAGGTTTAGTTCCTGCGGATCCTGAAAGGAGAATAAATTTTATTGCTAACATGTAATGATAACCCTGCTTTTTTAGAAAAAAATTATGGAGTGATGAAAGAAGGTTTTCATAAAAATGGTATCGTTAATCGCCATAATTGTCATTATTAGTCACAGGAGAATCCAAAGTGGATGCGCGAAACCAATTTTCAAACAATATGGGTAATCAATGTTTGGTGCGGTTGATTGGACCCTATTTTAATGAAGGAACAATAACGGGGCAAGGATACTTAGATTTTCTTCAAAATACTCTTCCTGAATTACTTGAAGATATTCACATGAAAGGCAAACAATATCGTGGCAGCAAGATGGAGCATCTCCTCACTTTTTTTGGGCCAGTTAGAGATTCATCTTGATAACACATTTCCTGAAAAATGGATTGGTCAAAATGGTGCAATTCTGTGGCCCCCCCGTTCTCCAGATATGGCACCTTTAGATTCTTTCTCTAGGGTTACTTAAAAGGTCGAGTTTATGTCACGCCCCCAATTGATTTAGATAATTTAAAGGGTAAAATAAAAGAGGTATGTCGGACCGTAATACCCGAAATGATATTACAGCAGCACTTACAAGAAATCATTTAACAAAGTTTGAACATTGTGTCAATGTACATGGTCATCAATTTGAACATTTTCTTTTAATTACTAGTACTTTTTAATTCCCTATGTTACGTTTTTAATCAAATACAATAACAAATTTTTATAACACCGCCAGAAGTTAATACTGATTCAGACGAGGATTCGGCAGATGACGATGATGGGGGAATGGTGTACAATCTTACAGGTATGTTGTAATTTATTTTTACCCAGATCAACAACTTATTTTTTATATAGGACGCCAATTACGAGCTGACGCTGAAATACAGCTGACAAACAATAACAGGATCAGTGGAACTTCAAAAAATATCGAGGTATATTTCAAAATAAACAAAAGTCAGTTCTGATTTTAAAAGTTAAATTATTATTGTAGGAGACGGCCAGTACAAACTTAGATGCCACACAGCAGACGAGTATGGAACCATCAACAGCAAAATGTGAAACTAGTTATGAGGCATGCAACAAAGAATGGATAAATAATCGACTCACAGTGAAAAACAACCCAAAATGGATAGAAGGTGATTTAGAACCATCAATTCGAGGTTTTTCAGAAAGTGATTATTCGCAGTATAAAAATATGTCCGCCACAGAGCTTTTTGAATTATTTTTTGATGACGATATGTTCCAGCATATAACTGAGCAAACACAACTATATGCAAAGTACAAAAATGAAACTGACTCAGGTATTGCCAATTCAGAAATACGTTGTTTTGTGGCTATCCTTATTCTAAGTGGGCCTAGTCAATGGTAAAATATTGCGGACGCCACGGATGCAAACTATTCATCCGTGGCAAGTCGATTCATTTTGGGTACAAAATATGGTGCCTAAATTCAAAAGATGGTTATCTCATAAATTTTAACTCATACCAGGGAAAAGACCCTCGTGGTAATGAAAATTTTGATAAATTATTTGGAAAATTTTCATCTCTCATGGTACTCATGCTACAGGAGCTCCCAAAACAAGATTTACCGTATATTATTCACATAGATAATTTATTTACTGGTCTAAATTTGCTTTGCTATCTAAAGTATTGCCACGCGCTTTCTTTGTGATTAATTAATGAGAAAATGAAAAAAATGATTGTGAAGTAAAAGAAAATATTAATGAAAATGAAAGAAATATGAAAAATCGAAAATAAGAGTTAAGCTGTTAGATCGTAGCGAAGTGAGCGTGCAATTATGCCGAGCTATTTCAAATGTCGGAGAGTAGGGATGGGTTAAGTTAAAAGGGCGCCACTGTTTTTATTTTCTTAGCTGAGCCAAAACAGAAGCTCTCCTTGTTGTCCTAGAACTCCCTATCAGTTAACGTAGTATAAAAATAAACGGTTTTAAAGATTAAAACATGTCCGCATCTGTGTGATGCCCGGAACGATATTCTATCATAAAATTGTCACTTGTATACACTTCGGGGGATGAATCGTGCTAACAAACCGAAAGACGCCCTAAAAAATATTCTATCATAAAATGGGTCACTTGTATACACGATGGAGGCTGTATCGTGCTAAGAAACTGAAAATTTTCCGAAAATGAAAAAAAATGGGAACCTCAAGTACCATAGCACTCGTTGTACTGGCTTTAGTGAGCTGAATCTCAATAGGGTTCATCTTCGAGATGCCCTGAATAATATCCAATCATAAAATTGGTCACTTGTATATACTCCAGAGGCTGTATCGTGCTAACAAACTGAAATTTCTCCAAAAATTACAAAAATGTCGTACTTAAAGTACTATAGCACCTGTTTTACTGGATATGGTGAGCTGAAAATCAATAGGGTTCATCTGTGAGATGTACTGAATTATATTCAATCATAAAATTGGTGACTTTTTGTACTCCGGGGGCTGTATCGTGCTAACAAACCGAAATTTTTCAAAAAATGACGAAAATGTCGTACTTCTAGTACCATAGAACCAGTTGTGCTGTCTCTGGTGAGCTGAAAATCAATAGGGTCCATCTGTGACATGTCCGTATTAATAGTCAATCATAAAATTGGTGACTTGTCGCACTCCGGAGGCTGTATCGTGCTAACAAGACATGTAACGAAAAGTGGCCGACGACAACGACGACATATACATAGGATTTTTTTACTAAAAACCGTTATTTTGGGTTGTTGTTGATGGAAAACATATAAATTAAAAAAAAATTCAAATTTCCAACTTTTTTTGAGGTAAACCAATACTTTTCTCGCATATTAGATAGGTTGGGCGGAATAGTAAAAATTCACCAATATCCGGACATAGCCGGATAGTACCAATAGCTGGGAGCTGGTGGAACGTAACGATATTTTGCTTCCTACCATACGAAATAAATTGATTTTTGTTCCAGTGTAAAAATTTGAAAATGTGCAATAAAAATATCCTTCAAAGACCACCAGTACCATATGGTATCAATGTTTTTTTTTTCAATCCTGTATATTTAATTTTAAAACAATATCAATAATCAAGCCAAAAAAATTAATTCGGTTCTTAATGGGTTAATTGCCCCTATTACAGCACAATACAATTATGACAAGTGTGGTATCGTTGAATTTGTTTTTGAATGATACGAGTATATCCAAAAGTGTGATATTATACTGGTTGTTCCATTTAAAAAAATATATTGGAGTCACGTGACCCATAATGATAATAGATAATAGCAACAGTTTTGACTGTTCATATCTACCAAATTTCATACACGATATATGCACTTTTTTCAAGATATTGGACTGACAAAACCACGTGGGACACACACACACACACACATATATAATCAACTGATTGAAATTTAGCCACACAGTTAACACTATATAAGAGTCGGTTAATTTCGTGAAAAGTCGTCAACTCAAAAACCCAGCGATATTTATTAAAAACCCTATTACAAATATTGAAAGGAATATCCACATTGAATTCCAATGTACTGTGATATTAATCCTCAAGAACGAATGGATTAAAAAAAGACATACATTTTTATTGAAAAACTACTGCTGAATATGAGGTCTAGAGTGTTACAGATATATTCACATTTGGTATCTAGATTTCTATGTATTATACTTTTGCTGTATGTATACTACTACCCTACTGGAAGAGTGGAAATCATATCATATTTTATTAATTCAAATGCATTTTAATCAAAACTGCGATATTATATACCCTTTGACCATAATTAATTTTATATTATGTTTGATTCCCAACAATATATTGAATATTAATATGTCAGAAATAAACAAGCTCCAAAGTATTTAAAATAAAAAATCGAATTTATTCATAAGTTCCTTCTAAAAACCATTTATTTAATAAACGATTGAATGCGTACAGTAAAAATGCATACAGCAGAACATATTTCCATCGACAACAAATCAATATACATAAAAATTTAAAAACCTGTCATCAACAAAAATTGTAGAGTCATGTCGCCTGTCAAAATACTGTACTCGACCGTGAATAAAATAGCTAGATAAACTACATCCTGTCCCACTCTAGCTTCAAATAGCTTTTTCTCTATCGCCTTCACACCAGGCGAAATATGAATCGCGGAAATAAAATATCGAAGAACTACAACAGACATTTTTCAATTTATACACAAAATTCGTTTGTTTCATATACTCTATAAAAATTCAATGAGAACGCTTCTCTCCTATAGAAATTGAATATTCAATAATATAGTAATAACCTATCTTATAGAAATTTTTACAATTTGAATATATTCCGGTGCATGTCTACATTCCCCAATTTCGGACAAGTATAATACATATAGGAGACATATACCTAGTATCCAATGAAATTAGGAATTTAGCTAATAAAATTACAGTGAAATTTCAATAAAACTATAGTAATTAAACTGTTAAACATAGAGCTATATATAGTATTAACTTAAATATGTATACTGCTTCAGTTATAAATGAAACTGTCTAAGTAATTCCACAATATAATAATAATGATAAATATTCTAAAAAATTGAAAATTGTTTCTATATCATAAAATATCATCGTCAGAGTGACAAAAGTTACATTTGATGTGATGCCTACCTAATGTTTAATAATTTTATTTTAGCCTAGACCAAGAAGTGACTTAATAAATATGAATAGAAAAAAGAAGAAGATATGGTATGAAAAATATTGAAGCTTAGATATTATTAGCCCTATCGATATATCTTTTTTCCCATTTAACACGTTGATTCCCACCTAGTAGAGGGGTTATCGGCGACCAATCGACCAGAAATCTTGGACCTTGTGTCCGGATTTGCAATATCAATATAGAGGGCATGCGCAGGCCGAAGTGCCATGTCCTGCAGAAGATTTTGAAAGATAATGACATTGATGTCGTTGCCATTCAGGAAACTCATACGGAAAATGGGGAACAACTCATCAGAAGAGGTAGTATACCTGGTTACGATTTAATTGGAGCCACATATCACCACGCTTATGTTGTTGCAACCTATGTGCGAACATCGAAAATGCTAACTTGTGCTCTGCTTCCTCTGACAACAACATACATAATGTGACTATCCAAATGGGAGCGCTGACCTTGGCCAATATATACAAACCTGCGGCAGCTTCGTGGTCCCCACAAGTCTTACCCCTGCTCCAGCATCCATCTATCTATATCGGCGGTTTTAACAGCCATCACACACCATGGAAATATAAAGAAAATGATGAAAATGATGAGGCCTTACAAGATGGGCAGGCGTAAATAATATCTACCTCGTATTCGACGCAAAAGATCGAGACTCCTTTTTCTCAGCAGCTTGGAAACGGAGTTACAACCCAGACCTATGGTTCGTAACTACAAATAATGATAACCTACCACTGAAAGCATCTCGCAATATCTTGACATACTTTCCACATAGCCAACATCCACCCGCTTTGATAGAGGTCGGCATAACTATCCCCACGGTAACCTCTCTTCCTCGCCCAAAGTGGAACTTCTAAAAGGCAAAATGGGAAAATTTCTCTAATAACCTAGATAAGTGTCTGGGATGGATTCCCCCTAAATCAGAGAATTATAAGAGCTTTGTAGGAGCAATCGTAAGTTCAGCAAAAAAGACTATACCTAGAGGATACCGAAAACAATATATCCCGGGATGGAACGATGACCTCGAAAACCAATATAAGGCATTTCTGGACAGTAACGACCATGAAATCGCGGATGAGCTCCGGCGCAGCCTTGATATAGTTCGACGAGAGAGATGGGTGGAAACTGTACAAGCACTGGATTTTAAAACGTCTAGTAGAAAAGCTTGGTCGCTCTTAAGAAAGCTAAATGATGGGAAGAGGAGCGCACGCAAAGGTACAACGATACCCCCTAGCAAAATCGCTGCACATATTGTACAAAATACCAAAACTCGGCAAGACAAAGCTCACACAACGCAAGTCAAACGCGAGCTTGAAGCACTTAAATTAACAAGTGAAGAACTTACGCAGTTTTCCTATCCATTCACACCAGAAGAAATAACAACGGCGTTAAAGGATGTGAAGTCAGGGAAAGCGCCTGGATTTGACGGAATTCAGCCAGAATTCCTCTTAAACTGTGGAGGATACGCAAGAGGATGGTTGGCCGACTTCTTCACAGATATGATGATACATGGTAAAATACCACCGCAAATGAAGCACTCCAGAATCATTGCGCTTTTAAAACCAGGAAAACCAAGTAACGAACCAAAGAGTTGCACTGTTGAGCTCAGTCTATAAACTCCAGGAGAGACTTCTTTACAACCGTATTGCTACCAAAATAATGGCAGCGGTTCCCATAGAACAGGCTGGCTTTCGCCCCGGGCTCAACTGTACAGTTCAGGTTATGTCACTAACAACCTACAAAGAGGCTGGCTTTAAAAATAAATCAAAGACATCATCTGTATTTATAGATCTGTCTGCTGCATACCATACTCTCTGGAGACATGTCCTGCTTTACAAGTAGTGATTCCTTGCCAGAGGATTACCCGACTCGTTGACAGCATGCTGACCAATAGAACATTTCAGGTGATAGCAGGGGAACAGTCAAGTGCCCAAAGAGTCCTTAATAATGGCTTACCACAAGGCTCTGTGTTGGCTCTGCTATTGTTCAGCTTATATATCGTTGACATGCCAGATACAACTTCCAAAAGGTTCGGATATGCGGATGACTCGGTCCTGGAAACACAACATAAGACGTTCGAAGCAATGGAGACAACTTTGTCATCTGATTTAACGTCCCCGAGCACATATTTTCGTAAATGGAGGTTACAACCGAACCAGACAAAAGCAGAAATCACCTGCTTCCATCTCTGCAACAAATCCGCAAACAGAAGACTAAACGTCTATTTTGAGGGAATCCATCTTCGAAACAATCCGTGTCCGAAATATTTGGGAGTTACTCCAGACAGAACGCTCACCTACAAACAACATTTGTAAAACACTGCAGCTAAATTAAACACGAGGAATAATATTCTCCATAAGTTGTGCGGTACCACATGAGGTTCTTCGGCTGACACGTTACGCACTACAGCACTTGGACTGGTCTACTCGACAGCGGAATACTGCGCCCCGGTGTGGTTGAATAGTGTTCACACAAATAAAATCGATGTGCTGCTCAACAACACTATGCGAATTATAAGCGGAACCATTCGCTCAACTCCAACACACTGACTGCCTGTTTTGTGCCACATACCACCCGCGGATCTCTGGCGAAGGAATGCTCTCTTCTTCAGGAATACAAGAAACTGATTGACAACCCACAGTTACCCATACATCGCGACATACCTGACCTGGAGAACGGCAGACTTCGGTCCAGACACCCATCGAACAGGGTTTAACATCATAGAATCTTGGAGAGAACAATGGCAGGTAGTGGTCACAAGGCATTGTCAAACCCTCCCCTGCATCACGGAGAAACCACCTGGGTATGAACTGCCTCGCCATATATGGTCACCCCTAAATCATATTCGCACCAACCATGAAATTTGTGCAGATTCCCTCCATAAATGGGTTAAGATACCGAATATCGGATGTGACTGCGGAGCAGAACATCAAACAGTTCACCACATAGTATCCGAATGCGAAACAAGGGCTTATGCTGAAAACTTCTCAGATTTTCTGATGGCAACCGATGCCGCAAAAGACTATTATATATGTAATGTTAATATTCGTTTTTGATTTTATTTGATTTGTTCGCTCTTTGTCATTTACACTTCTGTTCGTGTTTTTGTATAAACCTTAATTTCAATTTTTAGTTCTAGTTTTAATTTCAATTTCTCATTTTGCCCTGTTGCATGATGTGTAATGCCATTCGCTAAATAAATAACCCGCAACTCTATTGTCTTTAGTAAAAGGTGTTGATACGCAGCGAATTTCTGCTAAATGAAAAGTTATTTGCACTACAGATTTTAAACACCCAACGGCTACTGCGACATTAATTAGTTCTAGTTTTAATTTCAATTTCTCATTTTGCCCTGTTGCATGATGTGTAATGCCATTCGCTAAATAAATAACCCGCAACTCTATTGTCTTTAGTAAAAGGTGTTGATACGCAGCGAATTTCTGCTAAATGAAAAGTTATTTGCACTACAGATTTTAAACACCCAACGGCTACTGCGACATTAATTAGTTCTAGTTTTAATTTCAATTTCTCATTTTGCCCTGTTGCATGATGTGTAATGCCATTCGCTAAATAAATAACCCGCAACTCTATTGTCTTTAGTAAAAGGTGTTGATACGCAGCGAATTTCTGCTAAATGAAAAGTTATTTGCACTACAGATTTTAAACACCCAACGGCTACTGCGACATTAATTAGTAGTAACGTTGGTTCATTTTTGGACATTTGGACGGGGAATAGTTACCCACACCATAAGCTTGTGTTGTTACGTCACATAAATCGAGAAGTGTAATACTTATAGGGTGTCTTTTAAAAGGGACAAATCTTTTTTTTATATACTGTCGCCAACAACATCTTTATAATTATTGAATTCACTTTTATGCGACTTACTAATTCCATTGGTTTAATTTGAAAGTCTTAACCTCACAATAAGAGGGTTTGAAATACATACGTATCATCGAGAGATAGACGACAGGAAGAATTATTCATAACCAAATGGAAATATGAGCTCAAGTTTCAGAGTAACAGTCTTATACTAGGTCATCTACATATATTTGGATAAACTTAGCATCTGCATTTAAGTGGTTCAATTTTCATTATTACATCCGATAGTTTGCAGTTACTATATAGTTTGTAATGTTGATGGGATTATAATTTTGAAGAAAAATTAACGTTCGCTTTGTTATCCATTTTCACTACGGTAACTGTCAAAAGTTTGCGGAAAATACGGAATCTTAAATTATCTCAAAATTCGAGTTAAGCTCTATATCAAGGAATGAGAAGCCATAAAACCATTCGTAAGAAAATGTGACGGTACTTTAAATACTATCATTTTGTGTAAATTTTAGAGAACCACAATTTAAAGGCAAAATATCAACTTTTTATCAAAATGGTATTTTTAATTGATTGAAAAATTACGATAGCCAAGAGCTTTGAATATGATTAATTTGAATATACATGTAAAACTATTATCTTCACGCTATCGCTATTTATATCAAACAAAGAAACTACTATTCATAATACTTTTAATATATGTCCTTGTTTTTGATAAGAATAATTTATGTATTTCTTTGTAATCATTGTAAATAGTTATTCTTTATAGATAAATCAGCAACAATATGGAATGTTGTCACTAACTCCCGTATATCTTAATAGAAAAAAATATTTTAGTGTTTACAAACTTAGATATTTGAATCCAAAATGTTATTCTTGTAAACCATTATTGTAAGGAAGTGCCTAGAATCAGGAAGTTCTAATAACAAAGAACAATTATAAATCAAAAACATGAAGCTTTTATTTCCAACCTCGCAATATCCAAAAACTAGGTCATCTTAAGACAATAGCTTATCACACTCTCATGAATTCGACTTACTAAAAGACACAAAATAGTTTGGCACAGAAAGTTGTTTTTGTTTTTCTTACTATTATGAAACCGTTCTCCCAAAAACGTTTTTACTGTCATTTATGCAATGTTAATAAAATTTAGAATATAATATGAGGAAAATTTGAGAAAATAGTTGAAAAATTTACATCTTTAGGTTTTTTATATACTTTTCAATATTCCAAGCGGCTAGGCTATACATTTAAATGGTTAGCAATTATCTCGGTTGGTTACACATCTTTTTATATTTTTGAGATATTATCAAAAAAGTGATTTCTCAAATGGAATTTAACATTTTCAAATATAAACCCTTTAAATGGATATCTACAAAATGAACTTACTGCAGGCTTAAATTTTGAATACTATTTTTAATTTTCATTTTATTGGACTATAAGATTGTATTATTTGTTAAAAGAGGTTCATAAATGTAAATAATATGCCTACTTATAGTGAGAGAAGGTACACACATATTATGATTGTATAATTGGAATTGTAGTAATAAACAAAGTTCATTCAAATTTATACTTCATCATTAAACCAAGGATATAGGTAATTCAGTAAGTCCAAATAATAATTTTATTTTTTAATCCCAAGAAACCGAGCATTATGTAAATTTTATTATGAATTGTTAAGTATCATGCAATGAAATTATTGCGAAATGAAGTTATAATAAAAATTGAAATAAATACTGTGAATATTACAAGTATACACCTATTACTTCTTAACGTAGTTTAATATTTTAAAAAAATAACACAGGTATTGGTAAATCAGAAATATATACGTTCATTTGAAATTTTTTTTAATTACTTAACCCTTAACTACTACTTATAACATATAGAGTAAGCAAAAATAGAATAGAATATTCTTAATCAATTTCGATCCATTTTATTATTGATGCTGATTATTTCATTTATTACGAATACCTACTAAGTTTGAATCAGAATTCGTAATAATAATTCCAAATTCAAAGTATTTGCTAAGATCTGATACGCAGATAATACCTCTAAACAATATTTGTACAAGAAGCGAAACTTTTCAATATGCTTTACACCTTCAAGACAATAATAAACATATATGTGAAGAAAAAAATTTGTTAATGGAGAACTCTATTAACTGCCAAAACACTAAAATCAAAATTATTGAAAGGAGTTCGGTCCTGGCAAATTGAGCACCGGTTGTGTTTAATATCAGCTCCGATAATTCATAAAATTAGTTAAATTCAGTGCGAAATAATTTAGTTACAGTGTCTAGTATTCAAGATCTAAGCATCTTCTGTATTAGTACGGAATCTGTGAGTTTTTAATTAATTCTCTATATTATAATTGTCATAGACATACTTTTAACAACGAGTTATATCAACATTCACAATCTAGTATAATCAAAAACTCATTAGTAGTTTATATTTCTACACATTAGACAGAGCCGTAGTTAGAACACCAATGAAACACATCTACCAAAATGGATGAATCGGTGAATGAGAGCGTCCCTTATAGAGGGGGCACTCAACCTCAAATTAAATCTTACGCAACAGTAACAAACTCACCAAAATTTCCAAGCAAAAAACAAGCAATAGTTTTCCCTTCACTTGATAACATAAAATTGGAGGAATACCTCATTTCTTTAGGGAATATCATGGAACCAAAAAATATAATCTTCTCTTCCAGAATCTCCAATAACCGCATTTGCATTTATTTGGCAAATGAAAATTTGGTTGATTCATTTATGAATAGCAATGATGGCTCAATAAATCTTGGACAAACTACGATTAAAGCTCGGCGATTAATAACACCTGCGGAAAGATTACTACTGTCAAATGTATGTCCATCTATACCAAATATACTATTAGAAAATGAATTAACACGAATTGGCATTAAAATAATGTCGCAGATTACGTTTCTTCGCATCGGTACTTCACACCCAGAATTCAAGCACATTCTAAGTTTTCGTAGGCAAACCTATATTTCACCTGTAGACCAGAACCAGATTCAAATCCCAGATTTCATTACTGTGAATCACGAAGGAACCTCTTATCGAATATTTCTCTCCCTCGACGACTATACATGTTATAACTGTAAGCAGAAAGGGCATGTTGCAACAGAATGTACGCTCCCTAATACACAGTCACAAGTACTACCAACAAACCTAATAGCAACCACATCAACAGATTTACCACCTGCTCATGTAACCGTACCAACACCACAACAATCAACGGTTGCAGAAACACATATACCAGCAGCAACTCTCTATCCCATTTCTTCTACACCAACATCAATACTGCATTCCGAAAACCTGACATCCGATTCATCTCTAGAAGGAACCAATAAAAATTCAATTATTTCTGACACCACTTCTAAAACTGAACCACAAAGTTCACATTCTATTAAAATAAACACAGCTACATCCTTATCCTATAACAAAACCAAACGATCCCTATCTGAAACTCCTTCTCCTGTTGAACAAACCATCGACATGAATTTCACGGAGCCCAGAATAACAAAACTCCAAAAAAAAGCAAAAATTAACGTTCAAACACTAACTACAGTAAATATCGGAAAACAAATGGAATCAACAAAGACATTTTTTGAAACGACAGACAAACATGTGCTTACCTACCAACAATTTTGTGATTTTTTCGAAAATGTACATGGTTCACCGGACCCACTAAGCGTAGCCAAGTTATATACAGAAGATATTAATGGCCTCGTTGATCAATTACACACTATGTATCCCTACTTCACAGATAAAAAAATGAAAAGTAAATGTACCAGGATTTCTAAAAAAATTATATCTCAATTAAGTCAAGAATCTAGTAATCAAGAGGATAGCGATTCGTCTGTATCATCAATACCTTTGTGCTCGACCTCAAGAATTTCAAATACCTATTAAATTCACAACTATATTACAATGGAATCTAAACGGGTTTTACGCCCATTTAGAAATGTTAAAAATTTTACTAGCCGAACAGTCCCCCTCAATAATATGTCTTCAGGAGACACGTTTCTCTAATAAGATCTACCACATGAATAATTATTCTTGCTTTTATAAAAATAGAGCAAACCAGTCTATTGCAAGCGGAGGCGTGGCTATTTACGTGAAAAATTCTATAGACGCAGTACTCATACAATTAAAAACGAACCTTGAGGCTGTCGCTGTCTGCATCGATGGACCAACGAAATTATCTTTATGTAATATTTATTGCCCTCCAAACTCTTCACCCAGTTTGCAAGAGATTGAAGATTTATTAACTCAACTCCCACTTCCAAGACTAGTTGGCGACTTCAACGCCCATAATAATATTTGGGGATCAAAAAGCAACTCCCAATTTGGAAATACACTGGAACAAATAATTAACCAAAAAAATATAAATCTTATGAATGATGGTCGACCAACCAGATTTAATACGGCCACTGGCGCAGAATCGGCGATAGATCTCTCCCTTTGTGATCCTACTTTATCATTGATATTTAACTGGGACGTCCTGCAAGATCTTTACGATAGCGATCATTACCCTATCATTATTTATGGCAGCTCAGCAAATGAAGTCCCACCTCCGGAAAAATGGAACTTTAAGTTAGCCAATTGGGACTACTTCAATAATCTAATACTGAACAAACTCGGCAACAATTGTATCACTGATATTCTGAGCTCAGATGTAGATGAGATGGTAGAAAAGCTTTCCGACATTATCATAACTGCTGCAGAACTTGCTATCGGAAGAACTAGAATTATCAAAAAACATCCAGCTGTTCCTTGGTGGAATAATCAATGTGCAGAAGCAACAAAGAACTACAAAAAGGCATTTAACAAATACAAGAAAATTAAGTCTCAGGAAAATTTAATTCAATTTAAACGATTGAGAGCCCAAGCTCGATTAACGATAAAAAAGAGCAAACGGGATTCTTGGAAACACTTTATATCCAGTATTAACAATTCTACCCCATCCAAAATAGTGTGGAACAATATTAAAAAGATTTCTGGAGTGAACTACCAGTCCCACATAAATGTCCTAAAATATCAAAATAACACCGTCACTACTCCTGAACAAATCTGTGAAACCCTCGCAAGATCATTTGAAAAACATTCTAGCGATAGCAACTACACAAACAAGTTTTTAAACTTCAAACGTATACAGGAACAAACCTTCGTAGAGCTAGAAGAAAATTCTCATGAACCAGTCAACGAACCAATAACAATGCAGGAATTAAATCACGCAATACACTCATCAAAAGAAACAGCAGCTGGACCAGATAATATTCCAATAACATTCCTCAAAAGACTCCCAAGTCTAGCCAAGGAACTGCTACTACATATTTACAATAGGATATGGACTAACAATACCTTTCCTCAGATTTGGCTTAAATCTATTGTTATTCCAATGCATAAACATGGTAAACCCAAAACACTCACTAGCTCTTACAGACCAATCGCGCTCACATGTGCAATGGGTAAGATTTTAGACAAAATCATCAATGACAGATTAATGTGGACTTTGGAAAGTCGAAATCTTCTTATTCCTGAACAAAGCGGCTTCAGAAAACGAAGATCAGCAATTGATAACTTGGTGGATCTAGAATCAGAAATACATGAAGCCTTTGCTAATAAACAATATGTGTTAGCAATTTTCCTTGATATATCGAAAGCCTATGATACCGTTTGGCGTCACAAGATTATAAAAACATTAGAAAGCTGGTCCATAAGAGGAAATATGTTAAAATTTGTTTGCAACTTTCTGAAAAATCGCGTTTTTACGGACAGAGCTAATGGCTCATATTCGCCTTTAAAAACCCAAACTAATGGGATACCACAGGAATGCTCCTTGAGTGTAACTCTATTTTTAATTGCTATAAATGATATCATCCAAAACTGTAATACGAATATCAAAGCTAGGCTATATGCAGATGACTTAGTAATATACTCGAGAGGACGGAACATAGCTTCATTGTATAACCAACTACAATATTTTCTAACTCAGCTAGAAAATTGGTCAGAAATTTCAGGACTACAATTTTCGGCACAGAAAACCAAAAGTTTGTTATTCACTAAACGCATCCCGGATATAGTACTTCCAAATCTTAAATTGTTTGAGAAATCTATTTCATATGTGGTGAAACAAAAACCTCTTACTCTCAGGGTAAAAATTATTTAAATAATTGAAAGTATTAAAAAAGAGTAGGTTCTTTCCAAACTGACAAAGAGATTGGAGATAACGGAGCCAGTTCTCAGGGCTCTGTTATCTGAAGGAAGTTTAATTAAAGAAAAAAAATGTGAAAAAGAAAGAGAAAGAGAGAGAGAGAGAAGAACTAAAAAACAGTAAAGTTACATCAATAGTAAGGGCGCCACTAACTTTGTTCCTAAACAAAATTAGAAAAAATCAACCTCCTTAATCAGTCAACTCTTACCTGCTGTGCTCTGCTAGTTTTTAGACAATACTTATGCAAAAAAAAATGTACTGAAGGCTATTTCACAGGTCTTTCTGTATAATAAATAAAACAACAGACAACTAATATGAATGAATATAATGAATGAAAAAAATATTTAAACGTGTTACATAGTTTGACAATAATAGGTTAGTAAAAGTGTGTATGTGAGAAGAAAAAGAAAGTATAAATAAAAACTAAGACAAGCTGTACAAATATGAATGGTGAAGCCATACAATATAATTTTACTTATCTTGAAGTAGCAAGTCGAAGTCGATTCTCCATAAAATCTTCCTAGGTTAAATAATTCTCAGTATAATACATAGTTGAGTATCTAGATCATGAATTGGCTCTTATGGAAACACCATTTCTTGTGAGTCAATGCAAATTGCCGACAAATCTTCACCTTAGTTCTTCCGTCGGGTGATTTTAGTTAAATTTACCGGAATAGTTAAATTATTCCAGGCGGTATCGCTACAAGAACACCAAGTGTGTTACAGATAGACCTTTTTTTAATTAACACGATAATTAGATATCTGTCCAGTGACATATATGAAACTGTACTTATCATTTTTTTACAAATATACAATCTAGTTTAATGATTTGTCCTGGACAAAAACCTTTATCAATTTACGAAAATATTACACAAAAGAAATAAAACCTACCAGTAATCCCTGCGAATTTGTTCTTAGAACAAGTTTTTTTTAATAACCATACAGAATATTTAAAACTTTTATCAGGATTTCTGCGACTACCATTCTCTATTACAATCTCTCGTATAGTGCCGCATTCCGAATTTCTATTCAGGATTTTTTTCTGTGAGATATCTATACAGTTTATTCCACCAACATTTAAATAGTTGTTTAAAACATTGGCAAGGAAGGACGTGTGGTCTATTCCACCAATAAATTTAACATGCATCGCTGAATTATATATTTAAAACTCTATTAGAAATGTTAACTGCTAAGTGAACGTTTCATACCCCTAACAGCCAAGAAAAAAAATTTTCAAAAAAAATTTTTTGTTATATAATTAAACTATTGAGACCAAAAAAAAACGAGGGAAGAAAATTTAAAATAGAAACTTTAAAATATGAGAATCACGTATGAGTAAAAAAGGAAAATCCTTACTATTTACAAAAAACATTGATGAAGTCAATATTAATATATATACATACATACATATTTTGTACATATTTATACACCCCCAATAAAGTTCATCCCCATATTGAGACTAACATAAACTTTAAGCTTCTGTGTTATTAAGTACTTATTCAAAGGAACAGTCTACCCAATTAGTAACTGCTCTTACTTATCAACATAGAACCCTAAATCGAATATGAAAAAAATATACATTAGGAAAACCAAAAACCCAGATATGCATTTTCAGGGACTTAAGTACTGATACAAGGGAACAGTCTACCCGTTTAGTAACTGAACTTACTCAAACCCTTAAAATACAGCATAACAAAAGAAAATTTTAGACAAAAAAAAATGAAAGATAAAAAACACACCCTCATACATGTTCTGCACTGTCTGCATCCGATATCCACCGTCAGGTCAGATGCTGAGAATCCCCATGGCTCAATCTAGAAACAGAAGGTGTGCCAAGTTGTAAGTGATCACACAAGACCGAAATTGCGCAAACTTAGCAGCAAAGAGAGCCTCGTATTCCGATTCAACTGCTTCCACATTGCCTCATAACAACTTCAAACACCCCACACCGCAATGTAGCTCGAACGAAGACACTACACAACGTCCAGTTCAGAGTACTGCACACTCAATGATATTCTAGCATATCATTAACGCTAAAATAATAACCTGAAGGGTTATTAAATGATACCAAAAAGACAAAGTCGGGAAGAAACATAAAAAGATATAGAAAAAGATTAAAAGTTGGAAATTTATTAAGATGGTCCAACATTAACCACCCATTATATGAAAGACAAGTTAGGTATTTGTCACGAACCTTATTCACTGAGTGCATATTTGTTCTGAAGGTAAGGAATATAGGAAAAGACATTTGCCCAGGAGTGTTATTTCAGGGTTGTCCCTCGTTATCCGTAGACCGAACTGCAAGCAACACTGGTGAGAATAAACTCACAAGAATACTACCCCAGATAAATTCTTTAAATCAAAAATAAAAGTTAAAATAAAATGATATTAGGAAGAGAAAAGAATAACATAATTTGGCTCAGATAAATAGGTCGATAAAACTCATAACTAATTGCCGCAACCTATAACTAATGAAAGGAAAGAAAAAAAATAAAAAAACTTACTATTCTCATTGAGAATATAGACGTCACAATCAGGTAAAGGAACATCAAAAACACTTCGCAATATTCACAAGAGGGAAGAAGTAAACTTTAAAGAAAATATAAATACTGTCACAAGGGAATGGACGATGATTCCTGCACTAACATATTTAACAACAACAAGTCATTATCTAATGGTGAGGTAACCAACTCCAAACTTATTCGTATCTACTTTTCGATATTGTGAATCATTAAGGTAAAGATATTGTGTTTTTAATGCCTAGATTAATATTATAATCTAGTGTATATGAGTCATAGTCAGGTAAAGAAATATCAAAAAGATATTTTGATGTTTCTATGTAGATAATAATAAGAATTCATAAGAATCCTAAATAGCAAACAGAGGGAAAGAAAATTAGAGAAAATACAAATACTGTCACAAAGGAATGGACGATTATTCCAGCACTAACATATTTAACAACCATATGTCATATTCTAAAGGTGAGGCAATAAACTCCAAACTTATTTGTTCTATCCTCTCAAATTCCCTTACTATAAGATAAAGAAAATATGTTTTCTTGACAGATAGAAATTTTAATTTCTACGGTAAGATATATCAAGATAATTATAGATATTTTTGAATAGAGAAAATAACTATTTGTTAGATAGAGATAAGCGTTTAAGAACACTGAAAATTAAATTCCTTACAATGAACTGGATTCATTTGGAATCTAACTAGAAAAGATAAAGATAAAAATTTTAAGATAAAATTAAACCAACTATTAAGTAACATAGATAGATCATTTCTGTGTTGCTGTGCCAAAAGAGGTAAGAGTCAAATTTGCTATAACTATTATAGCAAGCTAGGATATATACTATACAATAGATGTCTGGTGGGACAATATTTAAATGTACAGAAGACGCACGATTTATGTCTGCTGCGACACAAGATAAGATAAGGTAAAGATAAATTTTCGACACGAGATAAAATAAGGTAAAGATAAAGCTCTGTGTGTCATTCTCTCTAACACACAAAAACCCTAGGTAAGATAAATTATTTCAGTTTGTGTCATTTGACACAATTCAACTGAAAACGGTAAGATAAGATAATATTTTTCAGTATGTGTAACTACACATTTCGACTGAAAAGATAAGTCTACAAATTAGAAATATAATATGGAACATTCAAATTTTAGTGATACTAATTACCGTTCCAACATCACATAACTCTAATTCAGTAAACAAAAATAATATTAATTTCTTAATACTTTCTAATTTCAAAAATATAATCTACAAGATAAACCTAGGTTACCAACAAATTAATTTAGCCAAGAGATTATTTTTAACTCTCTGCACAACACAGAAAAATCTACAGTAAAATTACTTTTGCAGATAAGGTAAAAATGTGTTCATCTAACAAATGTTCATTCACTATCCGAAGATACTGAGTCAGGATTATTTTCATCATCGGTAGAGTCACTTGATTCATCAGTAGATAAGTTATATTCTTTTAGATCTTTAATATGCCATCGTCCTATATTTTTGCCATTACTATCTTTAAGTTCATAAATCAAGGGAGATATAACACGGTTAACAGTACAATGTATATATTTAGGCATAAATTTTGCAGAAATAAATTGAGCTTTATCAGATTTCTGATAATTCTTTTTCCAAACATGATCACCTACATGAAATTTAATATCGCGCTTACGAAGATTATAACGGTTACTCGATTTTATGTAAGCCTTGTGTAATTTTTTTCTAACATCTTCGAAAAATTTTGGCATTTCTTGAGTATCCTGTAAACGGTGTATTTTATCAGCAATTGCAGGCTGATTATTTGCATTTTCTGCATTATTCCCAAAGAATGACCCTGATACAGGTATGTTTCTAGCAAACACAAGAAAAGATGGTGGAAATTCTGTGACTTCATGTTTAGACAAACGAATTGCCTGAGCTATTTTCTGTAATTCTACATCCCAAGTTCTATGATCAGAAAAACAATATGAACGTATTGCAGTAACAATAGATTTATTCACACGCTCAGTATGATTGGCTTGAGGAGTGTAATTTGCAGTGTACCAAATACTTTGGACATTGTACTTAGACATCAAATTTTTAAACAACTGACTTGTGAACTGTTTACCATTGTCTACAGCTACTATTTGAGGAACTCCAAAAATTAGAAAAACATTATTTTCAATAAATTTCACAATCGCAGAAGAGGTAGCTTGTTTTAAAGGTTGAATTAAAACAAATTTAGAGAAGAAATCAACAATGACCAATGCACACGTATTTCCCTGGCGAGATCTAGGATATGGGCCTATTAAATCACAGGAAATTAACTGGAAAGGAAACCCTATGTTACGATATTTACCCATGAGACCAGCTTGTGGCAAATTTGTGGGCTTACAAGCAGCACAAACTTTACAGCGCCTCACATATTTTTGTACACTCTGTCTCATTCTGGGCCAATAATATAACTCTGAGATTCTCTCTAATGTTTTGAAAACACCGAAATGAGCTGCGGTAGGATCATCATGAAATTTCGATAACAATTCAAGTCTGTTTTCCGTTGGAACTACAATTTTCCAGTCAGTTAAATTGCAAATATTGGCATACTTGTTAAAGACATGCTTATATAGGATATTATTTTCCACCTTGAAATTAGGATAACTATCCGGATCGGATTGAACCTTATTAATCATAATTTTATACCAATTATCAGGTTTTAGTAAAGATAAATCTAATACATTTATTTCCGGCACCCTTGATAGAAAATCTGCAGGTACGGTACCCGTTGCTCTACGATGGACTATCGAAAAATTGTATTGTGAAAGTTGTAGAATCCACCTAGCTAATCGTGGTGATGGTTTCTTCATGTTATTTAACCAAACAAGAGAAGAGTGATCGGTGATGACAGTAAAATGTCGTCCCAGAAGATAATAACGAAAATGATCAATAGATAATAGGACTGCAAGGGCTTCTTTTTCAGTAGTTGTGTATTTCTTTTGACATTTATTCAATTTTTTACTATAATAAGCTACTGGATGTTCCAACCCATCTTCCAACTGAAAAAGCACACTTCCAATACCTACATCACTTGCATCACACATTAGATAAAATGATTTGTCAAAATCAGGACTACAAAGTACAGGAGCGGTAGTTCAGACAGTTTTTATATCATCGAAAGCTTTTTGAGCTTCCGGTGTCCAACTTATTGGTTGATTTTTTTTTCTATTAGATAAAAGATCAGAAATGGGAGCAGATAAAGTAGAAAAATTATTTAAAAAACGACGATAATATGAAACAACACCTAAAAATCTACGCACCTCTGTAGTTGTCCTCGGTACAGGATAGTTAGTAATAGCTTTAGTTTTTTCACCGTCAATACTTAACCCGTTTTCATCCAAGGTATAACCTAAATAGCGAAGAGAAGGACGACAAAAATGACATTTATCAATATTTACCGTTAAATTAGCCTCTTTTAATTTCTCATAAACTTTAGACAAAATTTCAACATGTTTATCAAACTGTGATGTACAAACAATGATATCATCAAGATAATAAAAACAATATGGTTCTAAAGATGGACCTATTACCATATCCATTAATCGTGACATGGTAGCTGGACTTGAGATTAAACCAAATGGTGTACTTGTAAATTGAAATAGTCCTCTAGAACGTATTGCGAAAGCTGTTTTTGGACGAGACGACTTTTCTAAAGGTATTTGATAGAAAGCATGTTTTAAATCGATACTAGAAATATATCGCGTATCCCTTAGTTGACTAAGAATTACCTCGATATTTGGAATCATATACGAATCTGCTTTAGTTTGCTTGTTTAAAAATCTAGCATCAAGAAGTAACCTTATACTACCATCAGGTTTATGAGTTAAACAGATAGGAGAACAATAAGGAGATGTACTTGGTTCAATAACCCCTAATTTTAATAATGTATCTATCTCATTATTCACATGAACTTCCATAGCTTGAGGCAATGGATACTGTTTTATTTTAAATGGAGGAGAATTTCCTGTGTCGATAAAATGCTCTAAGATATGTGTCCTACCAATTTTATCCTTGGGGCTAATGCTTTTAAATTTTTCGATAACAACATCAAGTTTAATTTTTTCATCATTTGTTAAAGTTGTGACGTCCTTAACAGTATTGATGACATTTAAAGATAAGGCATTTAAATTCATAGTAAATTTAGAAAAATCTATTTTAATATTGAATGTCTTTAAAAAATCCATTCCTAAGATAACTGTTTGAGTAACTGAAGGTAAAAGATATAATTTTAAAATCCGAGATAACTTATCCACTGTGACATAAGTTTCTACAAAACCACCAACATCATGGTATGTACCATCAGCAGTCGAAACTTGAAACTGTTCGGTAATAGAAATAGGTATAGATAAATTCTTAAGAAACTCAAGACCTAGAGAACCCAAAACACTCAGATTACTTCCTGTATCAATCAAACAAGAGAATGTCTTCCCAAAAATAATAATATCCACATAAGGCCTGTTATCATTATCTTTTCGATATAACAAGTCTAAAAAGTAATTACTAGATAATTGAGTATTTATAGAATTCTGAAATTTATTTACTTTGCTTGGTTTGTAAAACGATCTTACTATATTTAACCAAGCTAACCAATCATTTTTATTGAAATAAGATAAGTTAGTTTTTTTTGAATTTTTTTGCTTTGGATGTGTGGATCCTGAAGGATTTTGAGGAGCGGTAGGTGTCACCAAAGCATTGACCTGACCGCTTGGTTCGTTTTTTGAACAATTTGGACATTTAGATTTTATAAATCCAGGATTTCCACATCCATAACAGAATACTTTTAAAGCGTATTTACATTGCGGATAAAAATGATTCTGTTCACCACAATTCCAGCAAACTTTATGTGAACTTACTGTAGACACTGTAGATAGATGCCTTGAATTTTTATGATTCCTAGACCGATAAGATGAGGTAAAAGTATTATTTAACTGTGATTCTAGATATATTTTAGGTTTGCTCGAACTAATACTTGAATTCTGAGAATTCTGTGAGTAGGTAAAAGATTCTTCCAACTTTTTACATTTATCGGTTAACTCTTCGATACTGGTAATATCTAATAAAGCTAGCGGTTGAACATAGTTAGAAAGCAAATTTCTCTTAATGATTCTAATTTTTGATGATTCATCCTGTTTTATTTCTAATCGATTAAATAGACTACACATAGAATTTATATATAAGGTAACTTTTTCATTAATATTTTGTTTTCTATTTTTAATTTCATCCAATAAATCTTCCTGATAATTATATGGGAGAAAATCTGACTTTAATTTAGAAACTAACTCTGACCAATTTTGAAATTGAATTCTATTATTTAAATACCAATAAAATGCCTGATCAGTGAAGAGATCTGCAGCGCTAGAAAATAATTCGTTATCTGTTACCCCTCGAGAAATCTTTAAACACTCTACACGTTCTAAAAATCCTGCCAAAGATTCATTTTGTGCAATTCCTGAGAAATGTATTCCCCATTTATATATAGGTACTGGCTTAGAGAAAGTAAAGCTTTGGTTCTGACCCACAGGAGTTGATTGAGCCTGAATAGTTCCCGGTAATCTACCATCAAGTTCACCCTCTAACAACAAAATCTGAGTAGCAAACTGTTTTTTCTTTAATTCTTCCTCATCATTATTACATGACAAACGAGACACCCGATTATTTGCATGAGCTAATCTACATGTTAATCTGAGATATCCATTGTCCCTATCTGATCCTACAAATTCTGAAATTTTTCTGCTCAAATCAGATAAAGTTAACTCTATACCGTTTACTTCACTATCAAAATTCAATTGACTATTCTCATATAAAATAGAACTGCGACCGGATGCTTCTTGAGCTAAAATACCCCTCAACAATTTTCTACGCTCCGCTACTGTCGGTAATACTTCAACATTTCTATATGCCAATTCGTGTTCCAGCTCATGAGATAATAAATATTCGACCTTCAATTTATAAGGCAAAGACATTTTTGTAATTAAATTCAATATAGTTCTCTTGGTAATTAAAGTTAAGTTAAAATTTTATACTCTAATGATAGAAAAAAAAATTTGAAACAAATACTCAACAAAATTAATTTACAATTTGAAGGTCACTGAAAGGTAACAAATGAATTGATATAAAAACTGAGTAATATATGAATCGTTAAGCTTCACACCAGTTATAAATATAATATAACATATATCATATACTATTTCAAACAACGAAAAAGATGTATATATTTATTACACAGGACCTGTTTTATAAAAGCAGAAAGCATAAAATATAATTAAAAGTTAAACAGTGAACATTATATCAAAGATATTTCCCCCCTAATAGCAGGAAAAAAAAATTTTCAAGTATTAAAATTTTTTACCAAAAAGAAATAGCAGATAACAACATGTAAGAGTTAATACACGTTGGAGCGCCAATGAAACAAAAACCTCTTACTCTCAGGGTAAAAATTATTTAAATAATTGAAAGTATTAAAAAAGAGTAGGTTCTTTCCAAACTGACAAAGAGATTGGAGATAACGGAGCCAGTTCTCAGGGCTCTGTTATCTGAAGGAAGTTTAATTAAAGAAAAAAAATGTGAAAAAGAAAGAGAAAGAGAGAGAGAGAAAAACTAAAAAACAGTAAAGTTACATCAATAGTAAGGGCGCCACTAACTTTGTTCCTAAACAAAATTAGAAAAAATCAACCTCCTTAATCAGTCAACTCTTACCTGCTGTGCTCTGCTAGTTTTTAGACAATACTTATGCAAAAAAAAATGTACTGAAGGCTATTTCACAGGTCTTTCTGTATAATAAATAAAACAACAGACAACTAATATGAATGAATATAATGAATGAAAAAAATATTTAAACGTGTTACATAGTTTGACAATAATAGGTTAGTAAAAGTGTGTATGTGAGAAGAAAAAGAAAGTATAAATAAAAACTAAGACAAGCTGTACAAATATGAATGGTGAAGCCATACAATATAATTTTACTTATCTTGAAGTAGCAAGTCGAAGTCGATTCTCCATAAAATCTTCCTAGGTTAAATAATTCTCAGTATAATACATAGTTGAGTATCTAGATCATGAATTGGCTCTTATGGAAACACCATTTCTTGTGAGTCAATGCAAATTGCCGACAAATCTTCACCTTAGTTCTTCCGTCGGGTGATTTTAGTTAAATTTACCGGAATAGTTAAATTATTCCAGGCGGTATCGCTACAAGAACACCAAGTGTGTTACAGATAGACCTTTTTTTAATTAACACGATAATTAGATATCTGTCCAGTGACATATATGAAACTGTACTTATCATTTTTTTACAAATATACAATCTAGTTTAATGATTTGTCCTGGACAAAAACCTTTATCAATTTACGAAAATATTACACAAAAGAAATAAAACCTACCAGTAATCCCTGCGAATTTGTTCTTAGAACAAGTTTTTTTTAATAACCATACAGAATATTTAAAACTTTTATCAGGATTTCTGCGACTACCATTCTCTATTACAATCTCTCGTATAGTGCCGCATTCCGAATTTCTATTCAGGATTTTTTTCTGTGAGATATCTATACAGTTTATTCCACCAACATTTAAATAGTTGTTTAAAACATTGGCAAGGAAGGACGTGTGGTCTATTCCACCAATAAATTTAACATGCATCGCTGAATTATATATTTAAAACTCTATTAGAAATGTTAACTGCTAAGTGAACGTTTCAGTGGATGGAATTGAGTTCCTGGGAATGTTTTTCGATCAAAGTCTCAGCTGGAAGAAACACATTCAAAATTTGAAACTTAAATGCCAAAGAGACCTAAATCTCATGCGAACAATATCCTCAAAAATGTGGGGAGCAGATAGCACAACGCTAACCAAGATATACAGATCCATCATCAGATCAAAATTAGATTATGGTGCCATCATCTATAATTCCGCTAAAAGGCACATAATAAAACAATTGGACACTATTCAAAACAATGCCGTTAGAATTGCCTTAGGAGCATTTTGCACAAGCCCAGTTGACAGTATTCTATGCGAACTAAGTGAACCAGATTTATACCGAAGACGAATGTATCTAACTCTCAGCTATGCGGCATCTGTCGCAGCGATCCCGGAAAAACCCGTCCATCGAAACGTATTTGCAAATCGTTTCAGAAACATGTTTCAACTGCATCCGAGACTTGATCCCCCATACCATGAAAGACTATACTCTTACCAAAGCAAACTAAACATATCCTTACCTCTCCCTTACAACCTCTGCTACAAACCATCCTTCCCTCCCTGGTGTTTCATCTCCCCAAGTTGTGACTCTAGTATGACTGAATTCAGTGAATCTACAATGAACCACTCAACGATTAGGAAATTCTTCCAAAGTAAAATAAGCAATTACCAAAGCTATAAACATATATATATACCGACGGTTCAAAAACTGAAGAAGGTGTGGGTGCATCCATGGTTCTGGAGAATATACAACACTCATTCACACTAGCGCCGACTAATTCCGTGGTTTCTGCCGAATTATATGCTATTTGGAAAGCAGTAGAATATGCGAATACGGAAAAAATAAACAAAACCTTAATATTAACCGACTCATTGAGCTCTCTCACAGCCATACAACAGTTCCAACATTTACATCCAATTGTCTCGTATATAAAAAATGAACTTTTCACGGCTAATAACGCCAAAAGGACAATTGAATTTATGTGGATCCCAGCACATGTGGGCATCGCACAAAACGAAAAATCAGATGACCTAGCTAAAAGCGCTACTTCCCAAAATGCCGAGATTGAGAATAAGACACCTCTTGCAGATATCAAGCAATTTTACAAAAACATTATTACCTCCGACTGGCAAATATACTGGAATAACTCATCATCCAAACTCTCTGAAGTAAAAACATCAGTGAAAAAATGGAATAATAACCCAGCGAGCCGACGGCATCAAGTGATCTTAACCAGATTAAGAATTGGACATACATTCGCCACTCATTCACACATCATCACAAGAACAAACCAACCTGTATGTGAATCGTGTCAAAAGAACCTATCGGTAAAACATTTTCTTGTGGAGTGTCCGTCACTCAAACCCGCGAGAACACAGTGGTCAATAGAATCTAACCTAAAGGTGGTGTTAGGGGAACAATGTAACGTTGAAAACTTGTGCGCATTCCTTAAAACGATTAACTTACTTGACAAAATTTAAGAAATAATTAGAAATGTAAATTGTACATAACTGTATTGTGTATGTAGCTATATATTTGTATATGTAATGTATATGTATTGAATCGTTAAATAAATACAGCAGTCGCTAATAACCCTCTGGGTGGATGCGACTTTAAACATTAAAAAAAAAATAAATTATTGAAAATCATTTAGAAATTATACCAGAAATAAACCAATACCTAGAAGTATTTCCTGAAGAAAAATCATTGAGAATTAAATTGTTCAGAAGACGAATCAAAATTTTAAAGGGAATTTTCCTAATCAAGAACTCTTAAAATATCTTTTGAAAATCAAGAATTAATATATGAAGAACGAACATTTGGTCAACCACTGGTACTGAATAAACTTCAGACACATTTTAACAAAATTAAAATCCAGCTTTTGAAAATAAATTTAAAAGAAATATTTTCTCAAGGATTGACACCAATGCTGATTCTTATGTCTATTATTATGTAGTAAACAGTAAAAGGAAGAGAGAGTAATAAAACCTTATTTCTGTATTAGCTCAGGCACATTTATGAAAAGTTTCTCATTAGAAATAAGGTTTTATTACCCTATCGTACATAAAAATAGACAATAGCATAGTATTTGTTTATTCTAGCGCAGTATTGATAATTGTTTGGCTACAGAAAAGAAGAAAATCGGAGACACTCCATCGGAATTACAAGAAAAGAAAATTCCACTACCAGGAGGTGCCTCGATCTAATGGGGAGGTGTCATATACTCTAAATTCCTTACTACATAATAAATAAATTGCTTAATCAGAATATTTTGTAGTCACCTGATGTTGAAGCATATTTTTGCTCATATTGTTATTTCTACCTTTGTGGATTATTTAATATATATATATATATATATATATATATATATATATATATATATATATATATATATATATATATATTAAACTGGATAGAACGGGGAGAGAAAGAATGATTTAATGATTTAACGTTATTATTAGTTTAGTTTATATTTAGTTTTGATTTGCCCGGTATACTGTAAAATTCAAAATTTTATTATTAAGATGATTACACTTTGAACATGAGAAATTCTTTAACCTCAGAGTAGGGTTCAGATATAGAAAAACAAAAAAATTCAATTTTTAATGTGAGCGCCTAAATTTGATTAGATATCTCTATCTTCATAAAAATTTTGTCAATCAAAAATGTACTTTCTTTATTTAATAATAACAAATAAATTCCAAAGACGGTCCTGTGATTAGTGTTGAACCTCTCCACGATTCATAGATGTCGGTTTAAACTACCAATGGTTTAAACTAGATGGAGCCATCACCACAAAGAAATGAAATATATCAAAAATCAATTTTACAATGTTCTTCAAAATAGAAAGAACGTTATTTAATGTTATGAAAAGACAAATCCATTATTCTTTTACAGGACACAAATTAATAAAAAACCTATTATCTATTATGATCACTCATTCGAACAAAATCATGTACTCAGATGAATAATTATCTCTATATACAATTCCAAAATAGGCAACATTTAATACAAATCTTATAATACGAAATCTTTTATATAAACGTCTATGATTTAAAAATGGCGAAAGACAAAGGTTGCAAATGTTTGTTTAATACCAAAGTTCAATTCTTTGCACTAAATCGGTAAGTTTATTTAACTTTCTTCACGTATAATGGAAATAGTTTAAATACCTTATTCTTGTATAGTAATTTTTCATTTTTCTTTATCCATATATCTTCTTTTACTTGTCCTCTTCTTTTCTGTTTTTCAGTTAATCCCATTTGGTCTTCAATGATGCTATTTAAAGAAAATATCCCATCTAAATCTTTCATGATATTTACCCCAATTTTTACAATTCTTTTATTCTTATTATTATCCGCCTTACTTTCTCTGCTTAACGCATCTGCCACTACATTTGTCTTTCCTGGAATAAATTTAATTTCAAAGTCATATTCCTGTAATATTAAACCCCATCTATGAACTCTACTGTTGCCAAATCTATTTTTCAAAATAGTTGTAAGTGAGGAATGATCGGTTTGTATCGTAAATTTTGCTCCTAATAAATTAAATCTAAATTTAATCACACAGAAAATTATACTTGCCAATTCCAATTCTGATACCCCATAATTCCTCTCATAATTTTTCGTTACCCTTGATACGAAGCATATGGGTACTTCCATGCCATTTTGCATCTGTAATAGCACTCCTGCAAACCTTTCTTTGGATGCGTCTGTTCTTAATATAAATGGTAGATCATAATTTGGATGATAAACCTTCAATTGTTGAGTAAATGCTTCCTTCAAATCATTAAAAGCTATTTCAGTTTCCTCAGTCCACTTCCATTTATTCTCCTTCTTTAAAAGCTTAATTAAAGGTATTTGTTTCATGCTCAAATCAGGTATCAGACGTTTAAAATAGTTCATCATTCCTAGAAATCCTCTAAGAGATTTTAGGTTTGATGGTCTCTTATATTCTACTATTGCTTGTATCCTCTCTTCATCCATAGACATTTCATTTTGGTCTATTTTATAACCTAGGAAACATATCTCTTCCTGATAAAATTTACATTTATTTTGATTTATTTTTAAACCTGCTCTATCTAATTCTTTTTAAATAATTTCAATGTGTTTTAGGTGTTCTTCTTCATCATTCGAGAAGATTAATATATCGTCGATATAATGAAGTGCAAAGTCTTCAAATTTATTTAGTATTTGGTGTAATGCTCTAACCAAGGCCGAACAAGCACTTTGTATACCATATGGAGCTACACAAAATCTGTACAACACACCATCAATAGAGAAGCCTGTGTAATCTCTACTATCTTCATCCAAAGGAATCAGCCAAAAACTGTGTTTTAAATCAATTTTAGAAAATATTTTCGTATTCGTAATGCGCCCAAAAATTGCTTCCACATTCATCGGAGCCTCGTATTGTGGTACAGTGTATTGATTAATATTTCTTGCATCTAGGCATAATCTTAATTCACCATTTGCCTTCTTTACGACCACAATAGGGTTTACAAATCTTGTGTTACATCTCTCTATAATACCGTCTTTTAACATATTTTGTATCTCTGAATCAACTTCTTTTCTATATTTATAAGGTATGGGATATGTTCTTATTCTGAAATTTTCTATTCCTGTAACTTTTATCTTATGTACATAATTATTTGCCATTCTCATCTCCTTTTTAATCAATCCTTCATACTTCATTATTAAATTCTTCACTTTCTCTTCATATGCCTTATTTGCACACACTAATTCCAATTCCTCCATAATTATATTCCTTTCTATATTCCATAACTGCCTATTATCCTCTTCAATTTCCAATTCTTCCATATTTCCACTCCTTTTTATATTCCATAACTTCCTATTATCCTCTTCAATTGCCAATACTTCCATATTTCTATTCCTTTCTATATTCCATAACTTCTTATTATCCTCTTCAATATCTAATTCTTCCATATTTTCTTCTTCAAATTCAATCTTATTACCATTTAATTCTATCTCCATCTTTTCAAAATCAATTCTTGCTTTATACTTCGTTAATTCATCTATTCCTATAACTATGCCTGTTTCTAAATTATCCACTAGCAATAATTGCATCTCAACTTCTTTCCCATCCTTTAATTCAATGCTTTGTATTATAGATCTGCTAACTTCACACAGTTTCTTTCCATTTGCTCCTATTAATGTAGTTTTCGGTATCTTGACTAGCTTGTTTTCATAATTTTTAATATTTTCTTCTATCAGTTTTGTTTTTATTATGGACGCTTCCGAACCTGTATCTATTAATATTTTAACTTGTTTCCCATTTAATTTTCCTTTAATTTTTATTAATCCCATTATTTCTTTTAATTCCAAATCTTCCCCAAATTAAATATATTCCCTTGGATGTTCATATGTACAGATGATATTTCTTACATTTGTATGTGCTCGATCCAAAATTTTGGTCGGGCTCTTGTTCAATAATTATTTCCGGTTCTACCGATATCACTCTTTCTTCTCTTCTTTGGATATTGTTTACTCTTCTTTGTGCTCCATTTCCATTTCCTCTTTCTTCCTCCCTATAGTCTTTTCTTTGTTCTCTAATTTCTCCTCTTCGTCGGTTATCATATTGTCCACCTCTATTATTTTGTTCTCTATAATTCTGCTCTCGATAATTATTCTTGTTGTTATTATTGTATCTAAAATTTCTGTTATAATTATTTTGATTGTTGAAATTTCTGTTATAATTGTTGTTATTTCCTGAATTATTATTAAAATTATTGTTTCTGTTATTGTATCCATTGTTATAATTTCTATTATTCATATTATTTCTTCTATTATTTTGATTATTTGTATTATCATCATAATTGTTGTTATTGTTGTTATTATATTGATTGTTTCTGTTAAAATTGTTATTATGTTGATTATTTCTGTTAAAATTGCTATTATTATTGTTTTTATTTCTGTTATAGTTGTTATTGTCTACTCTATTTCTCTCTAATCGTTGTAAATAACTACTAAGTTGTTCTATATTTTTAACATTCTGAATAGTGATTGTCTCCGTTATCTCACATTTAAAATGTCTAGATATAAACATTATTATTTCCTCTTTTGGTATGGGTGGGTCTAGGAATTTCGCATTCATGAATACTGTCATAGCATAATCATTCATGCTTTTTCCTCTTCCTGTCTCATATTTTCCTGAGCAGAGTTTTTCTCTCACTCTTGCTTGAGCACTATTTCCCCAGAAATATCTTATAAATTGTTCTTCAAAATCTTCAAAATTGTTAAAATCATCTTCTTTACTCGTGTACCATACTAATGCATGATTATCTAAGTTCTCTCTTATCATTTCTTTTATGTCTTCTCTATTTTGCACTTTTGCACTTTTGGGTGTATTTTCCTATTATCTCCTTCAAATTTATGTTCCCCTCTGTTTCCAATGTAATTGTTTATTATCTTTGTTTCCATCACTCCATTTCTTACTTCTTGGAAATTCCTATCTTCTCTTTGGTCATGTTTCTGCTGTAAATAAAATAGTCTTTCTTCCATGTCTTCTAGTTTTCTTGTCATTTCCATCGTTTCTTTTGATTGTTCTCCCTTGAAAATTCTACTTCCAGTTTGTTCAATTTTACTTTTGATAAGTTCTATTTCCTATTGTATTTCCCTAATCTTCTTTTCAGTTTTCACCTCCTTTAGTTTCTGCTTCTCTTTACATGCTTCTTCAACATTTTGTTGAAATTCAGTTAAAGTTCTGTCCCATTTTCCTTCTAGATTTCCCATTCGTTCTTGGGTGTCTTGAAATCCCAATTTGATTTCCTTAAATTCTCTTTATATTTCTCCTTTAAAATCCTCTTCCTTCTCCTCTATTTCTTTGAGTCTGTTGATTTATGAATTTTCTATTTCTGTGATCCTTCCAATCACCTCTCCTCTTATTTCTTGTTTAGTGGATTCTAATTTGTTTTCCATATATTCGTTTGATTCTTCCAACTTCTTTTCAACCTGTCCCAATTTCTCTTCCATTAATTTTATTATTTGGTCCTTAGTTTGTTTTAATTCTTCTCTATTTCGGTCCATCTTTGTATTTATTTCTTTCATTTCTTTCTTATTTTGGCCCATTTTTGTATTCAAATCTTCTCTATTTTGGTCCAATTTTGTATTCATTTCTTCTCTCATATTCAACAAAAGTTGTATTAATTGGTCATTACTAGCTCTATTTCCCCTTCTCTCTTTTGATTCTTGTTTATTCTCTTGTCCTGTTTCTTCTGACAATGGTAAATCTTCTTCTTCCTGTCCTTGTTCTGCAATATTTTCTTCCAAATTTTCTCTCCCCTGTTCCAAGTATTGTACCTGAAAATCTCCTCTACCATTGCTCCTCTCTTCTCTTTCCTCATCGGGTCTACTTTCGACTCCTACCTGCTTTCCGTCTCTTAATGTCATTTTCCGTTCCATTTTATGTATTTAAATTCTTTTAATAAAGTCAAAAAAAATATTTCAATGCTTTTTATTATTACTTACAAAATTTCTATAATAGCCCCACGTTGGGCGCCATGTTAAACTGGATAGAACGGGGAGAGAAAGAATGATTTAACGTTATTATTAGTTTAGTTTATATTTAGTTTCGATTTGCCCGGTATATTGTAAGATTTAAAATTTTATTATTAAGATGATTACACTTTGAACATGAGAAATTCTTTAACCTCAGAGTAGGGTTCAGATATAGAAAAACAAAAAAATTCAATTTTTAATGTGAGCGCCTAAATTTGATTAGATATCTCTATCTTCATAAAAATTTTGTCAATCAAAAATGTACTTGCTTTATTTAATAATACCAAATAAATTCCAAAGACGGTCCTGTGATTAGTGTTGAACCTCTCCACGATTCATAGATGTCGGTTTAAACTACCAATGGTTTAAACTAGATGGAGCCATCACCACAAAGAAATGAAATATATCAAAAATCAATTTTACAATGTTCTTCAAAATAGAAAGAATGTTATTTAATGTTATGAAAAGACAAATACATTGTTCTTTTACAGGACACAAATTAATAAAAAACCTATTATCTATTATGATCACTCATTCGAACAAAATCATGTACTCAGATGAATAATTATCTCTATATACAATTCCAAAATAGGCAACATTTAATACAAATCTTATAATACGAAATCTTTTATATAAACGTCTATGATTTAAAAATGGCGAAAGACAAAGGTTGCAAATGTTTGTTTAATACCAAAGTTCAATTCTTTGCACTAAATCGGTAAGTTTATTTAACTTTCTTTACGTATAATGAAAATAGTTTAAATACCTTAGTCTTGTATAGTAATTCACGTCAATTATCAGTTTTCTTTACTTTATTTCAGGTTACCTTCTGGAAATTACCACATGGTCCAGCTTGCACAAAATCAGGAATCAATGCTACATTTCGTCCACATCAACACATTTCAGTCAAATCACACAATCCAAAGCTTTCTAAAAGGTATGGTGGATATATCAATCCCACCATACAAAATATTAATCAAATATCATCTATAAATTATACGGTTAGTATTCCAGCATAATTACCAAATTCTTTCTTAGTTTGTACATCTGCTTGTTTTAATATATAATTTACTAGATCACGAGTACAATGTGTTTCCTTCCTTGAATTTTGATACCAAAAACGTTGTTTTCCGAAAAGTTTAATTAATTAAAGTAATTTTGCTTCTTCCAAAAATTTCTACCACCCCAAAAAGAAAGTACCTAGTGAATAGCATGTATAATCAACAAACTTTTTCCATTCAATTTTTTATTATTAACAAACTACTTGTCGCTGATAAAAGTATGTTGAATTCATTCCACCAATCAGATTTGGTTATCAAAACTTTTCTTGATAGATTTCATCTCAAATAGTGAATTGTCCATCCATCATTTGAAAACACTTTGTTTTAAGTTTCTTTAATGATTTTAACTCATATTTTATCTCTTAAATTATATTTCATTCAATTTACAAAATGACATTTCCAACTTTATAAAATATGTATTCATAATGTCAAACCGTTCAATAAACGTCACATTCCATAGAATTAATGTTTTCATTTTACTTCTTATATAGTCTTGTTTTTAAATATTTATAAAATCTTATTTACACATCCTTCAATCCCTAATATTAATTTTAAAAAGAATCACACTATTTATTTACTTTGACAATAAAACAAAGGATTATCATTTCCATTTATATATGTAATAACGTTCTAAAATTCTGTCTTGTAGGTTTATAGAAATTTTGTTATTTCATTTCACATATGTTTTAAATCTTATTTTAAATCTTCTTTATAATTATACAATTACATGCTTTCTCTATTGAATAATACATGGTACAGATTGTCTCCTTTTTTAGATAATCTTTTAATAAAAAATCAAATTCCAAAAATTTTAATTTCTTGAAATAGGTAGTCTTTTATTTTATGTTCAGTATACAGGGTGTTGTTTTACTCTATGTTAATATATATACAAATTGAAAAATATCTTATTGGGAATTGCAGCAAAAGAGGAAAAATACACACAATACTTACAGAATGTTAGGTTTGCCTGCAAGAGTTCCTTGATTGTTAAATCAATTTATAGTCCTTCAAAAGACAAGATACCTGTCGTGGATTGTAGTAATGTGTTGCTGTGTTGTAACAGTTGTGGCCTCCCGTATATTGGTCAAACCTCTCAAAAAATTTCCAGCCGTGTATCCCTCCATAAAAGTGATATAAGGTTACATCCTGAAAGATGTTCTCTGGCTTATCATGTCTCCTCGTTGGATCATGTCATTGATTTTGAAGGAGCTAAAATCCTTTCTCGTGAGAGAAGTTATAACAAAAGATTGTTTTTGGAAATGGCTCTCATCTTCCAAGAAGAAGGTTGTATAAATAAGAAGACTGACATTCAGAATTTGAGTAATCTCTACTCCCTCCTCCTAACGCTTGATAAGCACAATTGTCTTCATATTGATAATAATAATGATAATATCAATAATTCTCACTAGTTTTCTACTTGTGTCATCATGGTAGGTGTTCCCCCTTTATTAAGAGATCCATAATAATAATAAATAACGTCAATATTCACATATTAATTCTCGTTAATGAGAATTTCCTTGTAGTGATATTTCACAACATTTCCATAATTTTGGTACCACCCTGGTATTCTTTTGAAAGTTTCAATTCGATTGTTTCAGTGTCTCGCGTCATTGCAAAGATCGATTCTTTTCATTCATTCAGTAATGATGAATGTTGTACTTAACCTGACATTTTCAGTTTCCGCCATTATTTTCACAAGTCCCCGTGGGTGTGTGGATTCTCGTTTTTTAATGTTTTAACTTTTACTTTTTAATAATGTTTTAAACTTGAACCAGTAGAAGGCAAATGTATTGCCGACTGGACCTATTTCTCTAATGACTTGCTGTTTTACACATTTCCTGTATTCAAGATCTATGATGCAATCTCGATCAATGTTAGTTGTAGAAATGTTTGTAAGAAAATTTTTTATAATTTATGTTCTTCTTTCCATATTGTAGTTCTCTGATGATGTAAATAAAGATTTACGAAACCTTGGAGAATTGAATACATTGTATTTTTCCTCTTTTGCTGCAATCCCCAATAAGATATTTTTCAATTTGTGTTCTAATTGATCAGCAACGATCACGGCGTTTTTCGCTTTTCAGCTATATATATATATATTATTATATATATGCTATATATATATTATTATATTATATATATGTTATATATATACATATATATATATATATATATATATATATATATATATATATATAGCTGAAAAGCGAATATATATATATATATATATATTATATATTATATATTATATATATATATATATATATATATATATATATATATATATATATATATGTTTATTTTGTATTCTTGGGATTGAGGTCCATTTTTAAAGAAATTTAACTAGTAGTTAATACATTTATATGAAACGTTGCGGTCTTCATGAGACCTTCAGAAATTAAATTTTTGGTGAAACTAAAAGAAATGGTACAAGTTACGAAAAGAATTTTAAAAGCGAAAAGCAAAAACAATTTATTTGTTGGATGGTGTGGACGCCCTGGATCAGAAATTCGACATCCAGGCGGACTCGCCGATGGCCAATGGGTATTTTTCATATGATTCTGAATAACTCGGCAATCAACAGCAGAGGAATATAACAATCAATCAATATATCAATTTCTTTAAAATATTGGACGTGAATTATGCCAAGCTCACATAAGATCCAGATTGACAATAATAAATTATCTTATAAATTGAGAGAAATCACCGCGCATATACACATATGCGGATTGAAGTAGAAGTACTTTAATTCTTGATGGGAGTGAAAGCGAAGTGAGCACGCCTGTCTATGTTTGTGATAGAGCAGTGGGAGCAGTAGGATTTCTATGATGATTTTGGAGTCTGTAAATAGTTCGAAGGGAACTGGTGGCTTTTCGAGGGTGAATGGGGCTGTTTCTTGGGGGGGGGGTATTTGGTGTGGTTAGCCTATGGGGGCAGCGAGGGTGGAAAGCGGCGTGAGGTCCGCCGCAATTGGTGCAAGTAGTAGTACCGGACCTGGGCATTTTTCGGTGCGGTGGCCAGTTTGGTCGCAGGAAGGGCATATCGGTTGAGGCCGAAAGAAAAGTGTCCGGATTTGGTGCATGGATTGCAATATTTTGGGACCGGGGGCAGAGGGTTGGCGTTGGATGGTTCACACTGGTGTGGGAGGCCAAAAAATGAGATGCGGGATGTGAGGGCTTGGTGATAGTGGATCTGGGAGTGTGTGATGATGCGGAATATCAATGTGGGTTTATTAGTGTATTTGGCGATAATTCGCTAAGTTTTGACGAATGGGAATTGTTGATCGTGAAGAATTTCTTCGAATTCTTCGAGAGGGATCGTTGGATCTACATACCTGCAGACAAGTGAGAAAGAGGGTGTTAGGGTTTTAACTGGTTGGGGTGGACGTTGTGTGGAGTTTAGAATGTTTATAGTGATGTTGGGGTCACCAGTGGAGTTTTGGATTTTTCTGAGGATTGTGTTTACTGACAACATGGAAGATGTTTTGAGGAGGGCTGTTCTATTGAAATTAGCTTTTAGATATAGTATGTGTCCGTTGAGAAGTTCGAGGGTGTTTGACAGGGTAAAAAGAGATTTTGGATTGAATATTGGGGTGGGAGGTTTCTGAGGTTCAGAGTTTGGGTGTATGTTATGTTGTTGGCGGGGGTTGGTGTGGGGTTGTTGAAGGGGGTAGGAGCTTAGGTTGATCGGGGTTTTGTTTTCCCGACAAGGATGAACTCATCCTCGACGGGACTGGTTGGTTGTCGGGAAATTGAGGGAGTGGGGGTGGAAGTATGCATTGAGGTTGAAGCGGTGAGGTTTTGAGGGTTTGAGGTTGACGTGGAAAAGTTTTGAGAGTTTGAGGAGGATGAATTAGTAGATTCATGTCTGGAGAGGTGGAGTGCTGGTCTTTCTTTAGCCTCTGCGATCTGTAGGAAACTACTGTTCATTTCGTCTGTTTGTCTTTGTGAGGTTTGAGGGTCTGGGGTTGACGTGTAGGGGTTTTGAGGGCTTGGGGTTGGTGTGGAGGAGTTTTGAGGGTTTGGGGAAGATGGATTAGAGGCTTGAAGTATGGATGTTTGGAGTCTAATTATTTTTCCGAGTTCGTCAACTTCTCGGCGTGAGTATAGGGCTACCGTGGGGGAGTCGTCTAAGGATTAGTGGAGATTAATTTTTTTTCCGAGTTCGTCAAGTTGTTGGGAAACGTCGATGATTTGGGGTGCGGTGCTTTGGGATGTGGCGCGTTGGGATCTGCGGGTGCGTCTGGAGGACATTCTGGGTATTTTTGTGTTGTGAACAGGTGTGGATGGCTGTGAAAGATAATACCAACAGCGGACTCACTGCTGGAGGGAGTTGCCTGCCCAGTTAAGGGTGTCCTAACTTATTCACTTCCGTGGGTATTTTATATTTACCTGAGTTGAATATCGTTCCTACGTCTGATGTAATTTGTGTTGTGTTAGTTGCGGGTTTCTTCGCTGTTTCATAAATAAAAATTTTTTTCGAAGGAAACAGTTGTAACACTTTCAAGTATTACAAGAACTGTCGAACTGAAAAGTTCGACAAGAACACGTGGGTTCGTAGATTTTTTGTTGGAGGTGTCCAAGTTGCCGGTGAGGTCGACTATGAGTTGGTTTGAATCAGTGACCAACTCTGCTATTACACCTTCCTCTAACAATGGACTGGAACAAGGGTTTGAGAGGATAGCAGTTAAGGGTTTTATTTCATTTATTTTGTTTTGCAAATACCAGAAATGAAAAATGACAACGTTGTTGTATGCGAGAAAAGTATTGGTTCACCCCAAACAAAAGTTGGAATTTTGAAATTTTTTTTTGAGTTATTTTTACGTTTTCCATCAACAACAACACGAAAAAACGGTTTTTAGAAAAAAATCCTGTGTACATGTCGTCGTCGTCGTTGTCGTCGGCCACTTTTCGTTACATGTCTTGTTAGCACGATATAGCCTCCGGAGTGCAACAAGCCACCAATTTTATGATTGCATATTGTTAAGGACATGTCACAGATGAACCCTATTGATTTTCAGTTCACCAGAGCCAGTACAACGGGTGCTATGGTACTTGAAGTACGACTTTTTTGTAATTTTTTCAGAAATTGCAGTTTGTTAGCCCGATACAGCCTCTGTAGTTCAACAAGTCATCAATTTTATGACTGAATATTATCCAGGACATCATAAAAATGAACCCTATTTATATTTAGCTCACCAGAGCCAGTACAACAGGTGCTATAGTACTTTAAGTACGATATTTTTGGGAAAATTTCAGTTTGTTAGCAAGATATTATTCAGAGCGTTTCAAAGATGAAACCTGTTGAGATTCAGCTCACTAACGCTAGTACAACGGGTGCTATGGTACTCGAAGTACCAAATTTTTTTCATTTTTGGAGAGTTTTCAGTTTGTTAGCACGATGTAGCTTCCAGAGTGCATAAAAGTGACCAATTATGGTTGAATATTGTTTAAGCTGTCTCACATATGTACCCTACTGATTTTCAGCTGACGAGTACAGCGGGTCCTATAAATCCGGATATACTACATTTTTGGTTATTTTTGGAGAAGTTTCGGTTTGTTAGTACGATACGTCCCCCGAAGTGTATACAAGTGACAATTTTATGTAAGAATATTATTCTGGGCCACAGATGCGGAAAAGTTAGTTTCAATCTCTAAAACCGTTTATTTTTAACATGTTTTTTGATTAGAAGTGATTGTGTATAAAAAAAATTTGATTTCAACACCTTCATGACACATCTTATGTGGTTTTGACAACCAAATATCCTATTTTTTGTTTTTCTGTCTGTCCTCTGTTAAAAAACACATAGAACATCTGGAAACACTTCCGACAGGGTCTATCAATCCTTTTATCAAGTATTATGCAAGAAATTTAAAAAAAGTTCCCCAAATTCTTTATTTACGTTTGTACGACATACGTTATTGGTATATACAGCGATCTATTCCAATCTACGATTCCATATATGTACATCAAACAGTTTATTCACGGAAATATTGATAAGGGGATCCGTTCGGCTAGTCAAGTCGCGTATCTCTTCATAAATACTCATTCGTCGTAAGTGCGTCTCGACGGAAAAGACGGCCTCGCGACGATTCTAGACGCCAGATGCTCTTATACTACTTCTCAATAATTCAATCCGATGATTTCCAAACCCATCTGATGTCTTATCCTCACAAGTAATTTTTCGAGTTGACTCTCTTTTTATGCGATACGGATGTAACCTTTTTTACAAAAGGAAATTGACCGACCTAATCACTGCATTTTTATAAAGTTCTGTATGTAGTCAAACTTGGTTTCATATTACACCAAATGTCTAAAAATAATTACACATTGATTGTTTTGTTTGACAAAGGTAGGCAGTTAGAAGAACATTAGTATTTTTCTTTGATTAACAATAAAAAATTTATTAGACTAATTCATTATCGTCACTTGTACAAATATTGAGTAAAAAAATGCAAAATGCTATAACGTGTGTCAAATTTGATTGATATTTGAGCAGAGGGCTGCACACAATTGTCAAGAGAAGGAAAACTGCATAGTTTTTGGTACATCATCAGGAATGAAAAAAACCAACGTCTTTAAAAAATTATCAGGGTCAAAAGAAATCCAGGAGGGAGGCAGTTCTCCTGATTGAAGAACATTAGCGCCTGGACGAGCAGCTGAGACAAACAACAGAGGACAGAGAAGTGCTTTTTATAGTTGTCCCCAATTTTCAGTAGAATGGGCACTATAAGAGTTAGAGCCAACGACCTATGTGGGAACTATGCACGTACACCATGTTTTATATCTCCAGAAACAGAAAACGAGCTATATGAACAAAAATAATTATTAATAGCAGGAAAGTAAGTAATCTTCTTTGCTCATTGAATAATATACTATTACCATTGACAATGCCATATTGTTCATGAATTTTGCACATTCCTTACTAATAGACCTGCTTAAATAGAAACTAAATGTGTTTCAATTTACTCAAGTGGAAACATTAATTAGAATATTAACAATAAAATTGATAGAATATGGCAGTGAAGGAAATTCGTAAAGTTAATGAACACCCCGCCATAGTAAACATGATTCCTCATTTGCTTATTTCACAGTAGTTAATTTAGATAACACTACTGACATAAGCAATCAATCTAACATGAAAGGGCAAAGCAAGTTTCGAGAGAGGGAAGGATGATAGCCGCCGGCAGCTGTTTCCAGTTTCGACTTTCGCGTGAAATTACAGATATAATTGTGTTATTGCAACTTCCTTCAGTTAGGATGAAAAAGTAAAGCTAGCCGTACATTTTCCTGAAAATAGTATTCAAGGTTTTTGTTATCACGATAATTAGGTAGTTCATCTATTGGTCTTGTTGAATGTAGCCATAAAGTTATATAGTAGTATAAATAATAACGAATAACAAATATCTTGGAAAATTGGAAAAATAGAAGCAGAATTGACAAAAAGAAAATAATTCGATGAGAATATAATATACACTGAATGAGGCAGTATTGGGAAAAAAGATATCGATAGGGATAGATAAATATGATGGAAGATACACTATATAATAACAATACCAAAAATAATATATGCAGAAGAGAATCGGATATTGAGAAAGATTCATCAGGCCACTGTTATTAAAATGGTAACGAGGAATAGCCGGTAAAACAAAGTGGAATAGATGCAAACATGAGGAGACATAAAGAATAGCAAAAAAGACTCAATACGTAAAAAATAGAAGGAAGGCAATTGAGATGGTACGGGGATATAATCAGATTGAAGACGAAAAGAATACCAAAAGAAGTAATAGGAGCCGGAAGTATGAATGGATGAAGAAGCGAGAGACCAAGGAAAAAATATAAGAAATATGAAAGTGTAGGGAAGGAAATACAAGAAAATAATGGCGCATATAAATACAATATGATCCTGAATCCTCCTTCAACACCTGAATAGAAGAAGTAGAATAGGAAAGGAAATGTTACTTATGTTGAATATTGCAGTTGTGCGTATAGGCGGGGGTATTTTTGTTTGCAGTTATGAATATTTAGTTAATAAAAAACAAACATTCACTAAATTTCTATTGTTTTTTGGTAAGATGCATCACAAAGTTTGTTCAAACTATGTTGTGTCGCTAGGTATGCATTGATAGTTATCAGGAAAGTAAATGATATATTAAAGTCTTATTTACTGCATACATGGTATAAAAAATTATGAAAATTTTGAAAGCAATTTTTTCCTTACTTCAAATAAAATTAAACTTCGCTTTATCGTAGTTATTTTTGACATATGTACATCACTTTTCTAGAAAATATTCTATTATTGCTGCCGTTTTTTTATATAACGCATTATAATAAGTTTTCCATGTTAATGTTACGAAAATATGTGCATTGTTTGATACAAGATATCCCAGATCGACCACAAATCAAACGTGATACAGCTATATAGATTGTGCTCAATAATCTGTTAAAATTTGCTAGTTTTCACATACTGTGTAAACACATTATATGTACTTTTTCAAAATTTAGACCTCATTAATCTGCAGACAACCAACATAATTTATTAGTGTTTTTAAATGAAACTCAAGGTCTCTAGTTAATTCCACAATATAATACAAGTTATTGAAAATTCTAAAAAATTGACAATTGTTTCGATAAATCAATATCATCGTCAGAATGACAGAAGTTACATTTCATTTTATGCCTACCTGATGTTTAGTAGTTATATTTTTGGCTAGACCAAGAAGTAACCTAACTTGTGATTGGCTTAATATATGTTTATAGAAAAGAGAAGAAGATGTGATATTACAAATATTGAAGCTTAGATATTATTAGCCCTATGGTGATATCTTGGATATCATTTTTCCAATTAAGATCAGTATAACTGTGCAATGATATAGAAAACCAGGTAAACTATATCTGCTGATCTTTACAATTATCACTTAAGAAGACAGTTTATTAGTGGAGAATTCCGTAGATTTAACTGTTCATTGACAACTTCATATTGTGGGTTTCTTAAATGTCTTCTAATTTCCAGTTCTTCAAGGAAATCCAGTTCTTGTTTCTTTTCACAAATATGCAGCACTTCTAGTTCTGTGTTAGGTGTCAATGAATGATTGGTGTCAAGTAGATGTTTTGCGTAGTGAGATTTATCTGGTTGTTTTAATCTGTAAGCTCGTAAGTGCTCACTGTATCGTATTTCAAAATTCCTAAGGGTCTGACCCAAATAGACAGCATTACATTCTGGACATTTGAGTTTATATATACCTGACTTCTTTAATAGTGGTATTTTTGTTTTTACATTTAACAATTTTGTACTAACGTTACTTTCTGTTTTAAAAGAAATTGTTGCATTCGTTGCTGAAGATATTATCTTTGAAATATTATTAGAAATATTTCCTGCATATGTGATGGTTTTATAAGTTTTAATTTCATGAGCTTGTTTAGGATATATTAGTTGTAATGCCACTTTTTTCTCTTTTTTACTAATTAGTTTATTTATCATATCCAATGGATAACCGTTAGATGTTGCTATTTGTCTAATTGTATTAATCTCTCTATCAAAATTACATTTGTTCATAGGAACTGAAAAAGCTCTATGTATCATTGAATTATATGCTGCTAGTCTGTGTGAGACAGGGTGGTTAGAATTGAATGGAATTGTCACATCAGTCTGTGTTGGTTTTCGGTAAATTGAATAATCAAGTACATCATTAACTCTTTGAATTTTTAAATCAAGAAAATTGATTGAGCTATTTTCTTCAATTTCTAATGTAAATTTAATTTTCGGGTGTAAATTATTGATGTGGTTGAAAAACACATCTAATTGTCGCTCACTACCCATAAAACAAGCTAATATGTCATCCACATATCTATACCAAAATAAAATATTTTTCGAAATATTACTTTCAATGATCTTTCTTTCTAAATTGTCCATAAAAATGTTTGCTAAAATAGGTGATATAGGGCTTCCCATTGGTAAACCTTCATTTTGAATATATATCTTATTGTCAAAAGTGAAATAATTCTGATTAATGCATACATCAAATAAATTAAGTATATCTGATATTATTCCTGGATTAATATTTTTATCTTCTAGTAATTTTCTTACAAGTATTAGACATTCTTTAGGAGGAATTTTAGTAAACATATTAGTTACATCGAACGATATGAGTTTATAGTTATCTTGCAAGTGGATTGGTTTCAACTTTTTGATTAGTTCTATTGAATTTCTAATTGAGTACTGAGATTCATATCCGTAAGTATTGAGTATATTGTTGAGCTTTTTTGCCAATATATTATTAGGAGCATTAACATAAGAGACTACAGGTCTAATTGGTTTCGTTATTTTATGTAATTTAACTGTTCCATATAATTGTGGACAATGAGGATTCTTATGTATGATAGACCTCTTTTCGTAATCATTTAAAAGATAATTTGAATTATTAACAATATCCCTTACATTATTAGAAAACTTCTTTGTTGGGTCTGCTTTAAGAACTTTGACATAGCTGGATTCTATAAAGTTATATACTTTGGAATTGTAAGTTTCAGTCGTCAAAATGACAGTAGCATTCCCCTTATCGGATTTTGTAACTGTTAGGTTATGATTCTCTATCTTCTGTTTTATTGCGTTTAAAACTGAAATGTCATTTTTTGTTTGACGTTTAACTTGTGAAGGTTCAATATTTTTGATTAAATTGGCAATTTTTAATTTCTCATAAAGAAAATTATTTGAATTAGATTTTAAAGCTATTTCTGACTCTGTAGCTATAATTTGTTTAATATTATTCGTAAATTTAGGTGGTATGCTGTACTTTAAACCTTTGTTTAAAAATTCTATTTCACTATTTGTAAAATTAGTGTCTAAAAGGTTTTCAAATCGTGGTGCAAAGTGTGTTGGTATGTAGGTACTTACAGTTTCATGATGTTTTGAGTATTGAATTTTATGTTGTGTGTGTTCAAGATTCTGTAGCTTCTTTTCTTGTTTCTTAAATTTCATATGCTTCATAGTGCTGATATTTTCTCTAATTTTGTCATCCAAACAGTCAAATTCTACTGGATGTAATTGGAATGTGAGTTCTGAATGTACAACTTTTATGTAGTTGTCTAAGGAGTCTCTAACTTTGAACCATTTCTTACATTCAGATTTTATCCAAACTCGTTGAGCACATTTTATAGCTTTTTGTGCTTGTGGTGTTTTAGTGTGACATTTTATATTCACATAATTTGGTAAGTAAGTACCTACATACCAACACACTTTGCACCACGATTTGAAAACCTTTCAGACACTAATTTTACAAATAGTGAAATAGAATTTTTAAACAAAGGTTTAAAGTACAGCATACCACCTAAATTTACGAATAATATTAAACAAATTATAGCTACAGAGTCAGAAATAGCTTTAAAATCTAATTCAAATAATTTTCTTTATGAGAAATTAAAAATAGCCAATTTAATCAAAAATATTGAACCTTCACAAGTTAAACGTCAAACAAAAAATGACATTTCAGTTTTAAACGCAATAAAACAGAAGATAGAGAATCATAACCTAACAGTTACAAAATCCGATAAGGGGAATGCTACTGTCATTTTGACGACTGAAAATTACAATTCCAAAGTATATAACTTTATAGAATCCAGCGATGTAAAAGTTCTTAAAGCAGACCCAACAAAGAAGTTTTCTAATAATGTAAGGGATATTGTTAATAATTCAAATTATCTTTTAAATGATTACGAAAAGAGGTCTATCATACATAAGAATCCTCATTGTCCACAATTATATGGAACAGTTAAATTACATAAAATAACGAAACCAATTAGACCTGTAGTCTCTTATGTTAATGCTCCTAATAATATATTGGCAAAAAAGCTCAACAATATACTCAATACTTACGGATATGAATCTCAGTACTCAATTAGAAATTCAATAGAACTAATCAAAAAGTTGAAACCAATCCACTTGCAAGATAACTATAAACTCATATCGTTCGATGTAACTAATATGTTTACTAAAATTCCTCCTAAAGAATGTCTAATACTTGTAAGAAAATTACTAGAAGATAAAAATAATAATCCAGGAATAATATCAGATATACTTAATTTATTTGATGTATGCATTAATCAGAATTATTTCACTTTTGACAATAAGATATATATTCAAAATGAAGGTTTACCAATGGGAAGCCCTATATCACCTATTTTAGCAAACATTTTTATGGACAATTTAGAAAGAAAGATCTTTGAAAGTAATATTTCGAAAAATATTTTATTTTGGTATAGATATGTGGATGACATATTAGCTTGTTTTATGGGTAGTGAGCGACAATTAGATGTGTTTTTCAACCACATCAATAATTTACACCCGAAAATTAAATTTACATTAGAAATTGAAGAAAATAGCTCAATCAATTTTCTTGATTTAAAAATTCAAAGAGTTAATGATTATTCAATTTACCGAAAAACCAACACAGACTGATGTGACAATTCCATTCAATTCTAACCACCCTGTCTCACACAGACTAGCAGCATATAATTCAATGATACATAGAGCTTTTTCAGTTCCTATGAACAAATGTAATTTTGATAGAGAGATTAATACAATTAGACAAATAGCAACATCTAACGGTTATCCATTGGTTATGATAAATAAACTAATTAGTAAAAAAGAGAAAAAAGTGGCATTACAACTAATATATCCTAAACAAGCTCATGAAATTAAAACTTATAAAACCATCACATATGCAGGAAATATTTCTAATAATATTTCAAAGATAATATCTTCAGCAACGAATGCAACAATTTCTTTTAAAACAGAAAGTAACGTTAGTACAAAATTGTTAAATGTAAAAACAAAAATACCACTATTAAAGAAGTCAGGTATATATAAACTCAAATGTCCAGAATGTAATGCTGTCTATTTGGGTCAGACCCTTAGGAATTTTGAAATACGATACAGTGAGCACTTACGAGCTTACAGATTAAAACAACCAGATAAATCTCACTACGCAAAACATCTACTTGACACCAATCATTCATTGACACCTAACACAGAACTAGAAGTGCTGCATATTTGTGAAAAGAAACAAGAACTGGATTTCCTTGAAGAACTGGAAATTAGAAGACATTTAAGAAACCCACAATATGAAGTTGTCAATGAACAGTTAAATCTAGGGAATTCTCCACTAATAAACTGTCTTCTTAAGTGATAATTGTAAAGATCAGCAGATATAGTTTTCCTGGTTTTCTATATCATTGCACAGTTATACTGATCTTAATTGGAAAAATGATATCCAGGATATCACCATAGGGCTAATAATATCTAAGCTTCAATATTTGTAATATCACATCTTCTTCTCTTTTCTATAAACATATATTAAGCCAATCACAAGTTAGGTTACTTCTTGGTCTAGCCAAAAATATAACTACTAAACATCAGGTAGGCATAAAATGAAATGTAACTTCTGTCATTCTGACGATGATATTGATTTATCGAAACAATTGTCAATTTTTTAGAATTTTCAATAACTTGTATTATATTGTGGAATTAACTAGAGACCTTGAGTTTCATTTAAAAACACTAATATGAGCATATTCCACGAAGTAAGGGTCGAGACAGTCAACATAATTTATAATTTTAAATAATACATTTTGAAGTAAATAAAATTTTTAACGAATTTTAGAGTAAAACAAATTTAAGTTTTCAATTTATATTAAAATACGGCATTAGTTATAAGAGATCTATTCACAACAAAATATCCCCTTCTCCTTTCATAGAAACCATTAACCATATTCTTTGAGTGTTCAACTTAGAAGGTTCTGAGAATACTTCGAAGTGGAATAGACTTGAAAGTTCACATGCAATCACTACAGAAATGAGGGTTCTATATTTTGCTGAAGAAAATAGGTAGTATCATTGTTGCAGATGGCTGAGCATTTTGGAATTTTAAAATCATAAGTTCCTATAAAAATCTTACAGATATACTGATCACAATTTAATATTCATTGTAAATAATACGTAAGATTTGAATATTTTCTAGTGATAGAGCATCTTTTTCCATAAGATATTTTCTAAAAATTCGATTAGAATTTATTTTGACATTGTTGTATCTAAATGATTTTATTTACAATATAACGGATTAATAGGATAATATTAAACCAATTTCACTGAAGGAAACCTAAATGCAAAAAAATTATTTATCCCAAACCTATAACAACGGGTTCAAATTAGGTCCTATTTATCAAGGAAAAAAAATTGAACACATTTCCAGTACCCAAAAATTCTCTATTATGTATTTTATCGACTATAAATAGCAGGTTGAGAGAACATGTCGGCCGGAGCAATATCAGGGAAAGCCGGTGATTATTAAATAAGTTTGTTGGGCGTTTGGCCAAACATTCGTTCACAATGTTGTGAGATCATGCATTATCGTAGTGTCCGAACAATCGATTGGAATGTTACGAATTGATTCGAACTTTCAGCTACTGCCTCATTCAGACTTGAACGACGATTTTCAGTCTGTATTTCTTGTACTTTATCGATGTTAAGTTCATTTGATTGCCGACCAGATCGAGACATATTCTCCCCAATATCTTGATCGCCTTTAAATTCACTTTGCTACTCTGTAACCTTACCCCCAGGTCTGGAGACTCCTCTTCAGGTAGTGGTGATCGACATCAGATTCTCAGTTAACCCATTACCGCCTAGCGTCACCATATGGGCTCACTACGTATGCTGTTTTTAAGTTGCGTGGTGGGGATAGCTGTACTCGCATTTTTATGGTCTTTCCATGCCAGTTTACTCGCGATACTTCATTTAATTGGCGTGTTACCCGATCAACAGTTTTTTTCTATAACTGCTATGAAAAGTAGCGTATTTCTCATAGCTTACTTAATTTCAAAACCATATATTGCTCACACTATGAGAAATATCATTTCTCACGGCACTTTGCCCACACAACATACATGTATATGGAGAACCCAGTAAGAAATTCTCGAGCCCAGCCGATTTCAGCAGGGTATACTCCTCAGATTAACAAATAAAATAAATATGTTTGTATTGATTTTTTGTTCCCCAAACATCGAGTCACATTCTAAGCTCACTTGCGGACATTTCCACTGCTTTGCCATATTAACAAAGTGTCTTTAGTTGCAGGAAAAATGAAATTGGAAGTTTGTTAAAAAGTTAGTCAATTGAAAAAAAGTCATCCCAATTTATACATTTGAGTCGCTGCTTTTAAAAGTAATCAATAATACTTGAATTTTATTTAATGAATGCATATTCTTATATAAATTTTGAACAAATATTTGTTGTAACCTTACATACCTTTATGGTTATAACATAACTAAAAGTGGCAACATTTCTCGAAATTTCAGTACCTGTTTTAGTAGTTTTGTCCTTGTTTAATTACCATATAAAGAGAGATGCAAGTATCGTCGAAGTGTGCTCGACGATCATTTCGAATCGCTGTAGTATTGTAGTTAATAATGTCAAACATGGTTTGTTTATACGAGCGCCATTATGACTAGAGAATAAACATTTAGTTCTTTCGTTTTGATGTGTTTTTAAAGACTTTAAGTGACAAAGTGAACTTTTGAGTTAATTATTTTAATGTTTATGGATTATCATGGTTCGCCGCATTACTGGCGTTTAGGATTGTTGGCCACGAAAATAAACGTATTTATGAATGAATAGCCGTCTCTATTGTTTATTATTACTCTAAGGTATACTCGATGCCCAGCCGTTTTCGGTGGGTAGTCCTCGATGCTTAGACTTTTGCTACAAAACGATTTACGTGTATTTTTTAAATTTGTGCAGTTGTAGAAAAAGTATAGTTTACAACATGTGAGAAAAGTACTTTTCTCACTCGTCTGTTTGCGGCACTCTCCCTTGGCTCGTGCCACAAACTTCCAAACTCGTGAGAAAAGTTGAACTTTCCCCACTTGTTGCACAATATACTATTGTTTATTTTGTGCGACGCTAAACATTATTGAATTCGCAGCGTAAATTAATAGTTAAAAAATGACGTACCCGAACTTTGTGTGAGTATAACAATTTTTGCATTTTTCGAATTATTTTATTGTAATCGTTTTTCATTACAAATAAACCATAGTTCTAAGTAAGGTTAATATAATTTTTACAAAAACGTTCTTGGTTTTTGGTTTAGATAGACTGAAAATGTTGTGTTCCCATTTGGAACCACTAGGCACTTTGTGGCAAGATTCAAATTTGTTGGTAATAATTAGTTTTCATATCGGAATCACGTTACAAGAGGTTTTAGATATTGCCTATGCATCAGACTCGGGTACGGAAGTTGCGGAATGGTTTATAGAGCCTCCATAGTGCCATGTGCTCACAGATGAGGACTCGGCTGATTAAGTAGAGGGGGTATTCGCTGATGATTTGACTTCCCATCAGCTTACCGCTGGAGCCGAAATTCGGTTTACGAATTTTAGAAGATATGGCGGAGGATTTAAGCAGTGATTTGCACCTTCAAAATGAAGAAACTGATAAGAGAACATTGAATGTTGACAAGGTACCAGCCAATCCTAAATTTTGTGAGGGGACTTATTATTCACCAAGCATTACATTCTAGAATAATATTACAATATATACAAAAATGTGACATATTGCAAGATAATTGAACTTTTTTACTGAATTATTGCTGCTAATTTCTCAACAGACAACAAATTATGCACTTTTTTGTAATTGTCCTGATCCACGAGTATCTCCGGTAGAATCGAAAAATAAAGTGGAATCCAATACATTCCATGGAAGGTTAACAGCGTGGTAACCAAAGCTAGTACTTCTTATGGAGTGCAGCCAAGAGTAACGAAGGATTAAGAAAGCCCGTTTCAAAAGGTAATAGGTTCATCATTATGCACGCAGGAAGTTTTGTACCTACTGCTGGTATTATGTGAAACTCCCAGTCAAAAACAGAAGATTATCATAATGGAATGGCGTACGAAAATTATGAGAAATGGGTACCAGAAAAACCTGTTCCAAACCTACCAAAAAACGCTTTTGTGGTAATTCATAATACCCCATATCACAATATTGCAAATGAAAAATTACCTACGACTGCTTGGACTAAACAACAATTGAAAAACTGGCTTTCCGAAAAAAACATATATTACAGTGAACAAATGTTAAAACCGGATCTTTATAACGTTGCAAAAATTTACAAACCGCTATATAAAACTTATAAAATTGATGAATTGTTTATTCGACATGGATTGCAAATTTTAAGGCTACCCCCTTATCACCCGGACTAAAATCCGATCGGAAGTGTTTGGGCGACACTTAAAGAATATGTGGCCAAACGAAATGTTACCTTAAATTTTACAAAGGTTAAAGAATTCTGTAATGAATTTTTCCTACGATCACTACCCAAAGTAGGCTTTTGCACACTCAAATCTAACCGCAAAGTTGATGTTTTCCGTGATCTGCCATAATTTGACATTATTTCCGCTCTAGAGCGTACTTTTCCGCTCACATGTTTTCATTTACAATAAACTAAAGAAAGTTAGTAAATAATAGGTATATTAATAGTACATTATACACCAAGCGATTAAAGTGACCCATTTAATCCCGCGGGTGGGACCCATCTAATCCCCGAGGGAATCAATCCATATATATTTTCAATAAAAATAAATACTACTTAGGATGGACTTTTACGAAACTTGGCTGGGCATCGAGGATGCACTTTTATGAAATGAAACTTTGCTGGGCATCGAGGACGGACTTCAATTTTTTCGTAGTAAGTCAAAGTACGTCAGTAAAAAAAATAGCGTAAAGTATTCGTCGATAACTAGTCTTTCAAAGACGTGCGATTTTTCGAGCACGACGGCGCAGTGTTATAAGACCTTACAGATTCAGACGTCATTTTAATTATTTTTTATCTTATAAACCCATCGAAAACACCTATGTTATAGTTGTAGTTAATATTTAAAAATATTCAAAGTATATAACTAATTACTCCCTATATTTTTCGAAACTCAATTTGTTTAAACTTGTAAATGTCATCTTAATGTCGTTCACGACTTTTGTAAGTTTTAAATTGTCATTAGTTGCTTTTATGCCGTTTTTGATAGATTAAGTTATTTTTCTTCTCGAAACCTTGTCTCAAAACATCAAATTGGAAGAGGTTATGGACACAGGACACGCGTGAGACACCATTGAGGCTTCTGGAGCTTGTAATTTGTTGAATTTTTGTGTTAATAAGTGATATCATGAACCAGCTTCCGCTGATCGAGCATCTAAAAGGGCACGAGAACTATGGTACGTGGAAATTCGCGGTACAGATTTATTTAGAACACCAAGAGCTTTGGGACACAGTAAAAGGATTTTTCATGTATTATTTAATTATTTGTCTAAAAATAAGGTGATCGTAAAAAAATCTTGTGTGCAATTCGAGCAGAAAGTGCGTTGCCGCTTTCGGCAGATTGCCCGCGCTCCGCTACGCGTCGCGCGGGCAACTCTCTGTCTCAAGCGGCAAAGTATCACTTTTCGCTCTTAATACACAAATAGCTATTTGGACACATTTTCTGTAAATGATTGGAAAGTTAGATGTGACCAGGTTAAAAAGATTGAAGAATAATTTATGAACAATGAACCACTTTCAGATACTGTTGTGAATAATATTATTATTAATTTTGCCGAAGACGGAGATAGCGAGGATGATAAAATTGATATAGAAAGTGATTTTGAAGAATCATTTGTAGATGCACATCATTATTTTACTGTTGATGATCCCTGTACATCTAAAACATATTTTTCATTATAGTGTTTGTTTGTAGGTGGTATGACTGAATACATTAAACGCATCAAATGTAAAAATGTAAATAGGTGTTATAAAATTGTAGATATTGGAGACGAATTCCAGTAGTGTAATATAATATATGTAGCACAGCTGTACATAGTTCTAAATAAACAATAATTGACGGCAACCAGAACCAAGATTTTTTGTTTTGCCAGTCCTAGTTCTGTAAGAAGTGTAAAGGGATGTTCTAATTTCATTGTAATTATTTGCAAAAACCCAAAAATTTACATATAATATCTACCACAAATGAATTTATTATTTTAATTATATTATTAGTATACTTATTAGATCATCTCCAAAGGAGATTTCTCCAATTTGTTTTTCAAATTTCATGTATAACCTGAATTTTTACATTATTATCCACTACGTATTATTAAGACTCACAATTTTAGAAAGCTTAACAGGTAGGTATGTCATTAACTATTACTACAAACAGATAGGAAAAATAGTTGGCCAATGTTAAATTTAGAAAGTTCTTTAACAATCCTTATCATATTGTACGCTTTATCTACAAAATCTACCTGACTTCCAATTTATATACAAATAAACCTCAATGACGAATATTATGAAGGGACCACTCAAAAGACACTAATATGAAGTAAAGGTGAAAGTTTATGTCTCTTGGAATCTATTTAGTATTTATTATTTACATCACATAAAATAATAAAGGGTAATTATAGAATTCCCCGTATGGTTTTTGAAGCAATAAATAATTATGTATGTACTAAAAAACCTCAATTTTCGTAGAAAAATCTAATGGTCATTATTTCCTTATTCATTTAATTAATAATAAAGAGCCCATCATTTGTTTTGTGAACTCCATTTTATATAGATACATGTGCCAATATTTATTATTTTTAAATCCAAATTCAAAATATTGTGTTACCCTCGTACGTATTAACAGCATCACAACCTTTAAAACTTTGCATGCGGAATGTACATCGCCTGCTCTTCCCGGTAACTGCCTTTAGAACGTTGTCAAGTTCTATAGCTTTCTCGCGCATCGTCATCTGCCAAAATTAATTTGCCAACCTGTAGTTTAATACTTAGCGATTCGTTTTCAAGGAAAATATTTTCGAAATATATTGAAAATGGTACAAACTCTTCCACATCTCACATAATGATTCTCGAAATCTTCCTAATCAGATTTTGTCCAGCTCATATTCACCCAAATCTCCAGATCTCTTCAAATAATATGAATTTCAGTTTTATAGTGAATTATGACCGATAATGTGTACAAAGTCTTACTTATCGAACAAGACTAGGTGCTATTGGAACATTTATTATAAATATTCAACTCCTCAACAGTAACTAAATTCATCATATTTTATTGACTATTTGGATCCAAAATTATTAATCGAAAATTGACCTCCACTTTTATTAATTGGTTGAATTTTACTGCTAAAATTTGAAGGAATTATACAAACGTCGCTGTATATTAACAATATCAATACTTCCCTTTTAGATTAAGTGACGTTAAATTAATTATCACTTAGTGTAAAGCATACGTTATCTTCTTGCGTGTATGTTTCCCTATTCGGGAGTATTGGAACTTTCTCGCTTTGAGGTAGCTAGCGACCGATCGACCAGCAAATATAGCAGTATTTCTGAATATGGAAGTTCCAGCCCTATCGTGATAATTGCTCCAATATTATCGTTTATTGTTTGTCACAGTATCGAATTAGTCTCCAATTTGTCGTTATCGTTTTCCAATCAATCAATAAATTTGTTCGGTTGTTAATATAAAACAACTAGGAAAATGACGGCAGCAACGTTGGTGGTATTTAACAAACAGTATCGAAAATTATAAATACATTCAATTAGCAATATTATTAACTCAGGTATTAAAGTTTAAAAATAATATCGGGTTTTACTATTTAGTCCATATTAATAATATATGTGATAGTTGTCGGATTCATACAAAGAATTCCAAAGGAACATTTAACCGTTTTGCACCTTCTGCTCAGTCTGTAATTAAATACGCGTTTCAAATTATTTAGTGCCTTATGTGGATATGGCCGTACCAGATTATATTTTCATCACTGACGAATTAGTGTGCGAACTCTTGTTCATATTCATCTCGTTGTGAGCCTGTCTCATCTGGTATATCCATTCCTGCCTGTCCTAACATTTCCAGCTTTTTTCCTAGTCTGCAATCGCGAAAAATTCCACCGTCAGTGTTTCTACCAGCAAATCCTGTTTCTATGGTAGTAAATATTCCATATGAGTCACTACAGGCCATTATCACAATTGAATGATAGCCTTTGTAGTTGAAATTAGCTGACCTTGTCTTTGGAATCTAAGGATCCTAGGCAATTTGGGAGATTGCAAACTTCCTAGAAGCCATTGGTTATGTTTTTCTAAATAGTTGCAACTGTTTCAGCAACGGTTGTGGAGATGGTACTCTTACCTCTAGCAAAGTAAAACGAGAGGAACTGAAACGTGTTTCCTGTAGCAAGATACCTACAAATAATTATGTTTTCACTTATAAAAACATTAAGATTAAAAAAAAGAGGAAATTTTATCACCAATTATTTCTGGCGCGATACCAGAATCGAAATCTTACTCAAGGCCACTAGTGGCTGAATTGTGTAACCTGGAACAGGCCAGGTCGTATACTTTAAATAATTGACAAGAAGAGTCGACACTAGCTCAATTAAGCTCAATTAAGCTGACAATCAAAATTATTGTTTTTGTAATAGTTCTTAAGAATAAAAAAAAACAGATATGACGATGTGGCGTACAGAACTGCTCCAATTACTATTTTATATATGAAATATTTACCGCAGAGTATACTTTGCGTTCACAAATTGAAAGTAAGCCACTTTGAGGTTTCAAAATTGTTCATATTGCTTAAAAGAATAAACTGTTCTAAAAAGATTGGAACTAATTTTTGCGCATCTGTGGCCCTGAACAATATTCTATCATAAAATTGTTACTTGCATGCACTTCGGGGGATGTATCGTGCAAACAAACCGAAATTTCTCCAAAAATAACCAAAAACTTAGTATATCTGGATTTATAGGACCCGCTGTACTCGCTGCAGTCAACTGAAAATCAATAAGGTACATCTGTGAGACACCTTGAACAATATTCAATCATAAAATTGATCAATCGTATACTCTCTGGAGGCGGTATCATGGTAATAAACTGAAAATTCTCCAAAAATGACATTGACTGTCTCGACCCTTACTTCGTGGAATATGCTCATATTAGTGTTTTTAAATGAAACTCACGGTCTCTAGTTAATTCCACAATATAATAATAATTTTCAATAACTTTTATCATATTGTGGAATTAACTAGAGACCGTGAGTTCCATTTAAAAACACTAATCCAAAAATGACAAAAATTTGGTACTTCAAGTACAATAGCATCCGTTGTACTGGCTTTAGTGAGCTGAATATCAATAGCGTTCAACTTAGAGACGCTCTGAATAATATCCAATCATGAAATTTGTCACTTGTATATACTCCGTAGGCTGTATCGTGCTAACAAACTGAAACTTCTCCAAAAATGACAAAAATATCGTAGTTAAAGTACTGTAGCACCTGTTGTATTGGCTCTGTTGAGCTGAAAATCAATAGGGTTCATCAGTGAGATGTCCTGAATAATATACAACCATAAAATTGGTGACTTGTTGAACTCCGGAGGCTGTATCGTGCTAACAAACTGAAATTTCTCAAAAAATGACAAAATGTCGTACTTCTAGTACCATAGCACCCGTTGTGCTGGCTCTGATGAGCTGGAAATCAATAGAGTTCATCTGTAACATGTCTTTTACAATATTCAATCATAAAATTGGTGACTTATTGCACTTCTGAGGCTGTACCGTGCTAACAAGACATGTAAGGAAAAGTGGCCGACGACAACGACGACGACATACACACAGGATTTTCTTTGTAAAAACCGTTTTCTCGTATTGTTGTTGATGGAAAACGAAAAATAGCTCAACAAAAATTTCAAAATTCCAACTTTTTTTGGGGTAAACCAATACTTTCCTCGCATATAGATAGGTTGGGCGGAAAAATAATATAATAATGTCAAGCACTTTTAGCTGTCAAGAAAAAAATGTAAACGTCAAATAACTTCTCTCTCAATAATTGTAAATTGTGCAAGCAATAAACATTTCTTAATTGAAATTAAAAGTTTTTTATGTTCTTTACAACATAAAATTTGGTGCCGCGACGAAGTCGACATACAATGTACGTTGAAAAATAATAGTTTTTGTTGGTTCCATCAGATTTCATTCCATTTTGGGAGTGTGCCTGATGTGTCGCCCGGGGAGGGCGTGAGACAACATATGAAAGGCAAGAGGCAAATTGGAATTAGCAATATTTCAACGGAAGACGCCCTCTATAGTAAGTAAATGAAAAATATTGATCAAGCGTAAAATTTTCCGAACGAGTATTCCATTCAATCAAGTCATCAATTTCATTCTTGCCCATCCCTAGCGAATTTGAAGCCAGTTCCGATAAAGAAGAAAAAATAACTGATTGTATTGTTTTGTTGCGTATATTTCAGCGAAGTTCAAACGGTTTTCATTGAGATTTTCGATAAAATTTACGATGCCGCCAAAGGAAGACGAGTCAAAGCGAATAAGAAAGGGAATAAGATTTTTTAAATCGCAGTTAACACGTACGGAAACCTTCATAAACGAGCAAAAGGCCTAAGTGTTAATAGATACTGAAGGCATGGAGGTCCGTAAGGAGGAGTTACAAAAAGGCTTGTCAAATTACAAACAGTTGTGTCTTGACTTATTAATTATAAACGATCAAGAACCTGGCTCAGAGGATGAAACCAAAGAAAGGTTTTTTAGAATTATGACGGACATTAAGCGAATTTGTCAAAAAACGAAGCCCAATGATGGAACTCCAGGCAAGACTCATCCTAGCAGACTTCCACAACTGGATATTACACCATTCGATAACAACATTACTAACTACAAACCTTTCCGGGCATATTTAAAGCTGTTGTGCATCAATATTCTTCATTAACATCAGTGCACAAATTGTTCTATCTTAAAAGGTATCTTAAAGGTAATTCTCTTTCATTAATAGATGGTTCATCATTAACGAACGAATCCTATAAGCAAGCTTTAGATTTTTTAGATAAAAGTTACAACAACAAATGCTTAGTAATTACTCATCATATAAATTCGTTATTAGATTACCAGCCAATCTCAAAAGGGACATCATCCGAACTTAGACACTTTGTATCTATAGTAAGGCAACATTTGGGGGCTCTACATAACTTGGAACATTAGACATCAGATTTTATACAGTGACTCACAAATTTTCTTCAATTTTCAAACTACAGCGTGTTGTTGCTTACATGTTGCAATTTAAAAAAAATTGTAGATCAAATAAAGAAGACCGTATCATCTCAACACAACTAATTTCTGCAGACTACAGACTTGCTATGCAAGTTGTAATGAGGCATGTTCAGTCTTTACATTTCGATAAAGAAATTGATTGCATTCAAAACAATAAGTGTATCAAATCTAGTTTGAGCAAATTGTGTCCATTTGTAGATAGTGATGAACTGTTACGCGTCGGGAGAAGATTAGAAAGTGCTAACATACCATTGTCGCAAAAGCACCCTATCATTTTGCCAAAAAATTGTTATTTTTCAATTTCAGTTATTTGGCACGAGCATTGTAGCCTATGACATGCTGGTTTAAAGTTGACATTGTCCAGTTTCCCACAAAGTGCTATTATTATTGTTAAAAACACCATAAACAAATTAGTCAGGTGCATTCTGCAAGAAATTAACAATATCGTTCCGACCAAATGTTGCAAACTTTCTGGTTCATAACTTTTGCTTCTTCTCTTTAGAAACGCTTTCAAATCCATAAACTGTCTATTCCCAAATAGCACATGTTGTCCATTGGACATATATGGTGCAAGTAACGTCCTGGATGTCCTAAGGTTATCATCTATTCATATTCCAATGGATATCCCATTGAGAAAATCCATTGGAAATCCTAAAAACATCCAGGATCGGCGTTATAGAAAAAGGAAAAGGCAAATAACATAAAAAAATTTGTATAATAATAGGTTTCGGAATAAATTTTTTCTCTTAAATACCAATGACAGTTCATATTCTGCTAAGTTAGATAGTAAAAGGCCGAAAAATAAAAGAAGAAGAGACGGTCGCGAGTAACCTTTTACCCTGTAAACTACAAATTCGCACTTCAAGCTTCAACATCAACTGGTGCAGAGATTTAGTGGTTTTTATTTGTTACTGCGAAGTGTGATTTCTACTCGTGTGTTATATGGAAATAAGATAAGTATAATTGATAATTATATTTATGTAAGACGCCAAAAATTAACAAAAAACATTACAGACAAGCAAATTGCTTGTTTTCTGAACTCTAGGAATCTACAGTCGCAACTACATCTTTTTTAAGCAATAATAGTGAAAATTTTGTACCCCCTAAAAGCCCTATTACTTCCTCTAGCAGTGAAAATGAAAGTGGTATCGACTGGTTTGATAATAAAATAGATAATATAATAGTGGCCCAAAATTCTGAAACAGATCACAATGTTGAACATCAGTAAGCACTAGCCCAAGCTTCACAAATTTTGAACTCACAAACTCTTAACTCTTCATTAGTAAGCTGGGCAGTTTTTTTCAAAGTGTCACATGTAGCAGTCAACAAGCTCATTTCATGACACTCTTTTTTTAGATACTAGAACATTGCTAAAAACGCCTCGTATACATGACCTAATAAAATATCGTGAACCTGGTTTTTATTTCCATTTTGGCTTAGAGAAATGTTTAACAAAGCTATTATTATAATGTTACCCTTCAAAGTTACTAAATATTAATTATATTGAAGTGTTTATTAACATAGATGGTTTGCCATTAGCAAAAAGCTCTTCGAGTCAAGTTTACCCTATTTTATGCAGTCTAGTTGTAAATGAGGCTGTAGTTGATATGGTAGGTATTTATCATGGGTATGAGAATCCTCGAAACCATAATAATTTTTTGTTTGATTTTATTGAAGAGTCCATTAAATTAACAACAAATGGCTTCACAATTGATGGTAAGGATTATAGGTTTGAAATAAAAGCATTTATCTCCGATGTGCCTGCCAAATCATTTATTCTTCGAATAAAAGGTCACGTAGGATATTATTCTTGTACTAAGTGTGATGTAGAAGGTAGTTATGTAAATAAACACATACCTAGTCTTTACACAACAAAGATATAATTTAAGAACAGATCTTGAATTTAGAAACTAAACTCAGCAGGAACATCATGTAGGTACATCAATAATAGAGCAATTGTCAGAGTTCAATATGGTAGATGATTTCGTTTTAGATCCAATGCATCTTGTTTATCTTGAAATTGTTGAAAAACTTATTCACTTGTTGTGTACTGGTAGACATACAAAAAATACCATCTGATTGATTTAAAAAGATATATTTCATGTGAGTTTAACCGAAAATCAAGATCTCTAGAAGAGTATAAAACATGGAAGGCGACTGAATTTCGCCAATTTCTTTCATATACAGGAATAGTAGTTTCACGTAATTTAATAAACCCTGATTTATATATTAATTTTGTCTCACTTCATGTTGGAATTACAATTGCATCAAAAGTGAAGCCTTAAATTATTTTTTTCAAACATTCCCAATTCTATATGGTGAAGAAAATTCATCTCACAATATTCATAATATATTACATGTAGCAAATGATTCGAAAAATTTTTGTGTTTTGGATAAATACAGTGCTTTTCCATTTGAAAACTATATGTCAATTATATTACATATGTTAATAAAAAGTGACAAGCCACTACAGCAAATTATTAGAAGGAAAGTGGAAACGGATATTTCATTAAATAAGAGTACACATAATATTTCTATTTATCCCCAATTTGAACAGGAGCATACTCATGGCCCTATTATTCCAGGTGTCACTTTTCAGTTTAAATAAGCTACATTTTCTAATTTCACTTTAAAGAACCACCGTCCTGATAATTGTTGTTCCCTTAAAGATGGTAGCATAGTTCTTATAGACAACATCATAATCAAAAATAATATTAAATATATCATTGAAAAAAAATTCCAAAACTATTCAAATGTTTACACAAAACCATATCCTTCATCTGATCGTAATATATAGTTGGTAAGACTAGAAGATTTTGGATCTCTTCAATCATGGAGTACGGAGGATATCATTTCAAAATATATTTTAATGAATTTAAAAGATCAGCCCTCTATCTCGATGCCCCTTATTCATATCTAAATGACAAGTCTTATTCTTTTGTACTAATCTCAACTTATCCAACTAATCTACCTCTTGAGTTTAATTAAAATGAAAGGATTAGAAAGCCGGACGTTTGTGAATTATTTTAATATATATTTTATGAGTACATTATAGAAACATGGACAATAATAATTCGTCTGCAAAAACTTAAACCATTGTCCACTTTATTGACGATGATAGTGTGGAAGCTATTCCAACTAACTGGATCCAGAAAGATATGTGCTAGTGGCCTCCTTGGACCAGAAAGAAATTAACTGAAGTAATAAAGAATAGTGAGGCTTTTGGTACCTGCTGGCCCATTCATGAAATTAAAATGTTTAGGAATGCCACATTTGGTAAGATCTTACAATCTATTATATTTTACCATCTCCTGAATAGGCATATTTTCAAATCCCAATAGGAACAAAACGGATAGACATTCAGTTTTCCCCTTATTTTTGTTTCTAAAATTATTTAAATACAAATAGCCTTCAACCTTCATTTTTTAAATTTTTAGATGATTATTTAAGTGCTCGGTTAGAAGCACAGAAAACATGCCAAAAGAGTGACTTGAATTCAGAAACAGAAGAGAACAGTAGAAGAATTATTAGGAGAAAATTTGATTCCTCATCAGATTCAGAGACTGAATCCATCATACCTTTGCCTCCAAAAATTAGTTTAAAGGCAAGGTCAGCAAGGAATACAGGTAAATTTTACTATTCCTCTCACTAGTATATGTGTTGATACTATTTTACCAAAGTATTGTAACCTGAAAAGGCAAATTTTATAGTAATCACAGTTTTATATTTTAATGATAAAATTACAAATAATATTGATCAAAAATCATGAATAATATATGTTCAGAAAAGTATTTTTGAGAAAAATCATTATTTTCTCTAAAAAGTTTCATTTATTCTTGTTTTTAGTACTAACATAACAATTGAGGCTGACAATAATTTGACAAAACGGCATCAATGTTATATTGTACTTATTTCTGATAAGCATGGTTTTTATTTTCAAATACATTCTTTCATTAGATCAATCTAAGCAGGTAGAAAAAGTCCAGTACTGGAAGTAACCACACCAGTCAATCAGAATGCAGCAAAATCTGATACTCAGTTAACAATTACAGGTAATATATTTTTGTGTCTCATAAATACCTACAACATCCACATTAGGAAAAGTTATGAATTCCAAATGATTTATAATTAAAACATATTTTTCGTATACCTGCACAGAGTAGTTCCTTAGGACAATGATTTTTTGTTTTTCTTTGTTTTTGATACACATTTATATTTTAGAGACAACAGAAACCTCTCACTGCTGTTGCACAGAAGTAAAAAAAAATGTTAAGTAAGTTTAAAAGTAATTTTTTTAACTTATACAGTGTATCTCCAAATGTGGTTCCCATGAGGAGAAATATTTTTAATTTTAGAGAGAAATATCAATCTTGATAAAAAGTTTCACTTGTTCAAAAACCTCATAAACTAAAATTAAACTTGAGTTTCTCAAAACCTGTTTCATTGTGTAGTCAGTTTTATGTTGAACCCTATGAATTTTTGAAGTTCGAAAATGACAATCTGAAATACTGATTATTGTTTAGGTAATGACAAAATCTTACACTTGATTGTTATTACATTTTCGAACTTGGTGCAAAAATGCATAGGGTTCACATAAAATTGACTATGAAACTAATTTCTGGTTTTAAATAACTTGAATTTCATTTCATATTATGAGGTTTTTAAACAAGCAAAACTTTTTGTCAAGAATAACATTTTTTGCTAAAACTATAAAAATAACATATTTCTCCTCTGGAGCACCTTATCTGTTGAAACACGAAGATTTAATGGAAGTAGAAAATTACTTACAAAACGAAGATCATTTGAAACAATCTGTGAGTTTTCTTTTTAAACATGTAACAAACTTTTTATTCACAAAGCATAGGATGTGGTTACATTGGTATTATTCAGCTATAAGTCATTAATTTTCTAGTAGTTGAAATTACCTTTTTGTAGTTTTTATTTACGAAATGTTTATTTAAAATTGAAAAAAGTTTTAAACTTAAAAAACCGTCTATAATTTCATTATCCATATTTATCGAATAGGTATTGACAAATATACTCAAATTTCAATTTTAGACAGAGCAGCAAAATTAGGTGACAAAGATACTTATGAATTTATAAAAATATTTTTGTTGGCAACCATTTCTGATAACCTTGTAAAGGAGTACACTTTTGACGGTACTGAAGTCAAGAAACCGTTCAAGGAGATGATTATCAGTTCTTTGTTTATAGGTAAGTGTTAAAGTTTTTTATCAGATATAAGAGTGGAAATTGTTCTTGATTTCATTATTACTTAAATTAATTTTGTTAGAACGGTGCTTAAGGCTTCATTATTGAGGTTGTTTTCATAAAATGACGTCACACGTTTGTGAGAATTCAGAAATGTGATTATATTCAAAAGGGAATATTTTTTATGAACAACATAGCCCCTGGAAAGTGTAAAGATATTGCCCTATATGCTCTTAAAGTTTCTAAATAATAACTTGAATTTTAATCCTGTAAAATTGGAAACCATTTTTTCTACGTTTTGTGAACGGTTTCCAGTTTCATAGGATTACTATTCAAATTATTGTTTTGAAACTTTAAGAGCAACTAGGGATTTTGGTCATATAGTTTTCCATTTTCATTATAAGCACATTTCTCACAAACTTAATTTGATTTACAACTCTACATATATTTTTCTAAAATTTGCCAACTTTTCCAGCTGCTTCAGAAAGTCATACTGGAGCTAACAGGAAACTGTAACAGCTATAAGAAGATGGCTGAGAAAATCCTCAGAAAGGGATTCGTATAAAAACAGAAAATAAACTTCTATAGTTGCAAACATTTTGTTTTATTTTTCAATCTATATTTTATCAATATCCATCAGATCTCCATCAACTATCCAGAAGCGATACAAGCAGTGTCCAGATGTGGACATTATATGTAGTCCAAATGGACATCCACAAGTGGGATATTTGTATAGTCCAATGGACATCCATTGGATGTCTTATTGTACAGTCATGGATGTCTTTTGGACAGCTGATATGTCCTGTTATGGATATACATTGGACGTCCGTTGGATTGAGGTGTGCTATCTGGGTTGTCGAGTTTGTTATGAAGTAACATCATAGATTTCTGCACAGACCATTTGGTCCACAGGGAATTCGGAGAATACTTTGCAGACTACAAATTGAAATGCATGTAAATAAGTGAAATTTCTAGGTATTATATATTATGAAGGTTACATACCATTTCTTGAAAGTTAGCCAATAATATTGTGCCTCGAATGTTTTCAGTTTCAATGTGATTGTTGCTCAACCACCAAATCTTATTTCTAAGAAAATACTCTCATTTTTAAAGAAATTCATTTTTGCAGCGAATTTTTATCGAAAACAATAATGTTACGAAACAGCACACTGGTATAGTCCCTGAATCCGACTCTGTCTATGTCATGTATGAAAGATAAAATTATGGCGGATGCGCAGGGATTTCTTAGAACTGTTTACGATTGTGACTATCTTATCTAGACATTGTTTTTGTGACCAGTCTTATCTAGAAAATGTCAGAGCCAATTGTTTTTGTGTACGCCGCAGTCTAGAATTATCTAGTAAAAAAGGCACTAATATATAAAGTACCGACCACGGAGAGTTAGCTTTGTTTAAAAAGTGATCTCGACAAATAAACAAAAAAACACCGAAATAGCGAACAGTAAAGTGTTGATATAAATTAATAATTAAGGTTGTGTGTATATAAATTAAATTCAAGTGAATAGTGTAGTGGATAAATAAATTAAGTAAGTGAACCTACCGTGTGTATAAATTTATCCCACCCGTGATAAAAACGTTTAAATAAATAAAATAAACATTAAAATAACAATTAAACAAGCGTCATAAATAAACAACTCGTTGGTAACTGCGAAAATTGTTATTTACGGATGCAATCCGACTGTTTGGCCATCAAATTAAAACGAAACAGCCTTTATAAAAATCCTTTGAAAATGCTGATCACTGTGTTAAATCGTAATGAATTTGTAAGAAATAAAATATTGTATATACCACGGGAGTTACTAAATATTAATTTTCTCGGAGAACTTATGTTCCGTCTGGGAGTTACCATCATAGTGACTCCCTTAGTGTATAAATATCTATAAAAACCCGCTCAAGAAATTGTCGGAATTATTTTTATCTCTGAGTTGACAAAACTATCTATGTCATTGTGTTTCATTTAAGAATTTGTCTGTAATTTTTATTATATAAACAATTCCTATTAATATTGGCAGTGTCCATTTATGAGAAAGTTTGTTGTTATTGTCCATAAGAGAATGTCTTTGAACAAATTCCTATTAGCAGTAATTTCTTCTAACTGATCCATAGAATAAAAATGATTGTAGAGTTCCCATTAGATTTTTAACAGAGAAAGGGAACTGCACATATGCTTCCCATTCTGAATTCTATATTGGATATAGCATTTTGTCCCAATTTCCTCTATTCAATATCTTTCCAATGCTTTCGCGTCTCTGAGATTTTTTCCAATTGTGTTTACTCACATTTCAAGCTTTAATTTTAATTTGACCGTCAGTCTTGGACTATCTTTTTACGACGGAAACATGTGTCTCTCGATTAGTTGCTTTATTAAAAATTGTAAGAGATAACACTCAAACTGACAATTAGAAAATGTTTTTTTTGTTAGTATTGTTAAGAAAACTCTAGCTACATTTCTTAAAAAGGCATACTAAGTTTAGGGTTTATTGCGTTTTAATTTTTTACGTACATAATTTAAGATACGGGGACTGTCTCTTAACATTTGTGTATAGATTTGGTTTACATACAATCACACCAACTTTTTAGTAATTCGGGAAGCTGACGACATCCTTTATTTATACAGAGGGACTTTCAAACGTAGTTACCAAATGCAATCGGTATTCAGGATCATATATAAACAGTCAAATTGAGGTAAAAGTTTTGTATTTCGTGTGAAATATTTAATTTTTTTAAAAATCGTAGCAAAGCGCTGTCTACTGTTACGTCATCATCAGTACCTGTAGTAAGTAAACCAATAAGTTATTATGATAATCGGAAATCAGAAAAGTGAAGTGGGGTTACATGGAATGAACGACATAAACTCCCGTTGACATGGAACAATTAACTCCAAGAACCGAATATCGCAGACATGAAATTTTGTTACCCAAAACCACAGACACAAGGCACAGATATAGAGAACAGTCTAATGAGAACCAACTCTTAACATAAATCAAGCAACCGTGATAGGGAGCAGCATCAAGGCTTTATGAAATACAAACTCAAACGAGAACTTCAACTCAACTAAACTATTAAGGTCGGTCTAATGAGAACCGAACCCAGAAATAAAGTTAAGAAAGTCATCAAGTAAGTATGTGAAGACCGAGTACTGTTAATCAAAAATTACAAAGATCTGTTCTCAAGCATGGAAACAGAATAAATATACGCAGAGGAAAAACCTACCGAGTGGCGACTATTTATTGACTCTTCGAATACAAGTTTTAAGGCACTTTTGTTGTTCAATGGAAACGAACCGCCATCAGTTCCGTTGGTCATGCTGTAAATATGAAAGGAATATACCAAAACAATGTGCATATTATTCCAATTCATAAAATACACGAAGATCATAAGTGGAATATCTGTGCCGATATCAAAGTTATTACACTGCTATCAAAATTACAGAGTGACTTCAAAAATAGTGTTGTTTTTGATGTTTATGGGACAGCAGATCCAGAAGCCAACATTATTTAGTTAAATATTGGACGTTACGTGAAAACATTGTGTCCGGCTAGAAAAATATAAATAATAAATAAATAGTGTCATATATTACTTGATCAAAGTATAGTTACACTTGTAAGATGAAATATAAAACACGAATAGTTTATACGTGGTGTGTTCAAAAAATAAACGGTTTTAAAAACTAAAACTAACTTTTCCGCATCTGTGAGATGCCCTGAATAATATTCTATCATAAAATTGTCACTTGTACACTTCGGGGGACGTATCGTGCTACCAAAACGAAATTTCTCCAAAAGTAAGCAAAAATGCAGTATATATAGATTTATAGGACCCGCTGTACTCGCTATAGTTAGCTGAAAATCAATAGAGTAAATCTGTGAGACACCTTGAATGAGAGACCTTGAAAAACATCCAATTATAAAATTTACCACTTGAATACACTCCAGAGGCTGTATCGTACTAACAACCCGAAATTTCTCCAAAAAGAACAAAAATGTGGCACTTCAGGTACCATAGCACCCGTTGCACTAGCTCTGGTGAGCTAAAATTCAAAAAGGTTCATCTATAAGACGCCCTGAACAATATTCAATCATAAAATGGGTCACTTGTGTACACGTTGGAGGCTGTATCGTGCTAACAAACCGACAAAAATGACAAAAATTTGGTACCTCAAGTACCATAGCACTCGTTGTACTGGCTTCAATGAGCTGAATATCAATAGAGTTTATCTTTGAGACGACCTGTATAATATCCAATCATGAAATTGGTCACTTGTATATACTCCGGGGGCTGTATCGTGCTAACAAACTGGAATTTCTCCAAAAATGGGAAAAATGTCGTACTTAAAATACTATAGCACCTGTTGTACTGGCTGTGGTGAGCTCAAAATAAATAGGGTTTATGTGAGATGTTCTGAATAATACTCAATCAGAAAACTGGACACTTTTTGTACTCTGGAGGCTGTATCGTGCTAACAAACTGAAAATTCTTAAAAAATTACAAAATTGTCGTACTTCAAGTACCATAGCACCCGTTTTACTGTCTATTGTGAGCTGAAAATCAATAGAGTTTATCTGTGGGAAATCCTGAAGAATATTAAATCATAAAATTGTTGACTTGTTGCACCCGGAGGCTGTGTCGTGCTAACAACATATGTAACGAAAAGTGGCCGACGACAACGACGACGACATACACACAGGATTTTTTCTCTAAAAACCGTTTTTTCGTGTTGTTCTTGATGAAAAACGTAAAAATAACTCAAACATTTTTTTCAAAACTTCAACTTTTTTGTGGGTAAACCAATACTTCTCTCGCATATTAGCTAGTTTGTGCGGAAAAGTAATAAGGAGAGATAATTTTTCTCGGAAATATTCATTTATTCAACTATATCCATATTATCACTTTTGAACGAATACACTTACGCGAGCGCTTTTTACAATCCTTGATAAGCCTCTTTAATATAGCTATTCGATGCAATCTCTTCAATCGTGGCTATACGCTATTCTTCCAAGTCTGCTGGGTTCGAATTAAACGTTATTAGGCATAGGCGCATCGTGTATCTGCGATTTTGAAACAAAATTGTAATCGTAAAATTTAGCGTGCCTTGTGGCGTTCTCTTGTTCGATAAATCAACGTACCATAGAAATCCGAATCGAGTGAGGCAGAGAGTACAGCATCGATAAAGTTGAGGAAGTCGAATATCTGGGAGTGACTATAACGACCCAAGGCGACGAGGTGAACGAAGTGGACACGAGGTTAACGAAAGGAAGTCGAGCAATGGAAGCCATGCAAAAAGTATGGAATCATTCATAAAGAGCATGATAAAGTTTGATGCCTAATAAAAAAAATTCTATCACTGACCATATAATACAACCAATTGATCTTCTATGATCATTTTCTAACCTATTAGACTGTATAATTGGTCAATCGAAATTCCACATGCGAGGTGCTGAGATGGTGGAGATACCCAAAAAATAAAAAAAAATGGTATTACTATTATTCATTATTTTTATTCACCAAACTCATTTTACTCTTGTGTGAAAATTGAGGTAACCCTAATTTAGGACCGATTCGTAATCATGAATGATTGAAATACAGATTTTTAAAAACTATCATTACAAGTTCACCTTACCCTATTTAATGTATCCTGACATTGCAAACTCGGGTCGCGCCACATTTGGAGTGAAACCTTCTAACAATTATCTATAAAACATACCATATATAACTGTGTATCAACAAAACTTTAAAAACAGAAGTGTCTTTCGAAATATATAGAAAATGTCAAGTTTTTTTTGGCAAGGGTATGAATTATTATATAAAATTCATACCGAAAATCAATCCTGGCCTCAATCTTTTAATAACAAGCGAGTTTCATTACTCTGCTAACTTTAAGATCCCTACTATGCGTATTGCGTATCACATTACAAATACCTAATTTAAAAATATCTTTTCAGAAAATATGAGTTCTTCTTTCGGACAAATAATCAGTTATCTCATTTTTAGCTTGCCCCTACCATTTTCTTAGTAGGAATGTATTTCCCGCAGACGTTTGTTCAGGAAAATCGCAAGTTATGTACCTCAAGAACTTGACAATCAAGTTTAAACACTTTGTTACGTTGATTTTTTCAGATTCAGTTCACCTTTCTCTCTATACATTCTTTTGTCATATATGAAATCCACTTAATATATTTGGTAGATTCCCACCCTGTAAAATTTGTCGTTTACACAGACGCTTCCAGAACTTCCTCCGGTGTCGGATGCGCCGTCACTACTTTTAAATATATTCCTTCCTCACTTATACACGTCCCTATCTGCACTGATTCCCTATCGTCCAAAAAGTCTTTAAAATCCAAATTTATTGACTATCCACTAGCTGAAAACCTGCATGGCATATACCAATCCTCATACTCGAGATAAAAATGTATCACTTATTTGGCTTCCAGCACACATCGGCCTTGATGAAACATGCCAAAGAAGCTGCCTCCCTGGTTACCACTTCGGCTAAAATCCAACTAAGCCAAGACTTGAAATTCTTATTTTGAGGCCTTGATCCGTAAATCCTGGCAAATTCATTGGAAATACAGCTCTCAGTGAAATTCCCCCCATCCTTGGCCGGCTACTACTCACCGAGTATTCAAGAAATGATGCACGGATTGTTAAAATATTGCGAATTGTCACACAAGATTGGCTCACGACATCCGAAAATAGTCCTTCTATTACTGTTAAGCACGTATTGACAGACTGTCAACTTTACAACGACGTCAGGCAGATAAATAACATGTTTTCCCAGTGATTCAACCAAAGCTGTATACAATTTCCTTTCTATAATGTGATAATATGTGATGTACTGTACCAATGGCCATAGCTGTCGAGGCAGTTACGTTTGAATGGAATTTTTTTTCCAGAATAGTATGAAATAATATTCGACAGTAACAAATTACAATATGACGGTGTCGGTTAAACCAAACTGTAAAACTCAAAGTATCTGACAGTAGGTATATTGTCGTCTATTGGCAGTAAAAATTTAAGTGAATAAAATTATGTTATGTAATTGAGTTGATGTAGGCTCCGAGTTTTTAATTGATGAGTATTGAGTTTATGAAGGAAACTTTAGTTTATTTCTGATACACTCTGTATATTCCATATCTTTTACTTAAATTTCAGCGTTTTGTATAAAAAGGATATGGAAATTTTTCAAAACTTATAATCGAGATAACCGGAAATAGCAGTTAATAAAATAATTTTCACGTCGAAATGATCGATAATTCAAAACTTCCACAACATCAAACAAAATCTGAAAACACTGCACATATCTGGAATCGTAAATTTTCATTCCAGCCTATAGAGCATTCACGGACGTGCTTCGGTTGAAGTAGTTTGTTGTTTTGACCGCTTTAAGTGGAACTCGACTAAAGGAAATAGGAAAATAGAGATCGAATATTATATTTCACGTAATGTTAAACGCACGATATGACACGCAATCCGTCAATTTCGTTGTACTTTCATGTCGGTGAAAACTACCCGTAATAATTCAGATATTTCAGTCAATGGAATCGAACTGTTAATATAAAAGTGGATGGTTTGTAAATTTGAATAAATCCCAATCTTCACAGTTTGACACCGAAAATCATTGGTATATTGATCACTTCAAGAAAAGTATGTGATTATAATATATTTTTATCATATTGATAGCACGATTTCAGGTAAGAGACCCTAAAACCGCAATAAACCATAGACGGACGTTGGTATTTAGACAGGATAAAATAAATCAATTGTATCTCAGTTTTCCAAAAGGGAATAAATATGGACAATAAATAGGATATTTAAACGAGATGTCCTGAATAATATTCAATCATAAAATTGGTGACTTGTTGAACTCCGGAGGCTGTATCATGCCAACACACTGAAATTTCTCAAAAAATTACAAAAATGTCGTACTTCAAGTACCATAGCACTCATTGTACTGTCTCTGGTGAGCTGAAAATCAAAAGGGTCCATCTATGACATGTCCTTAACAATATTCCATCATAAAATTGGTGACTTGTTGCACTCCGGAGGCTGTATCGTGCTAACAAGACATGTAACGAAAATTGGCCGACGACATACACACAGGATTTTTTTCTGAAAACCGTTTTTTCGTGTTGTTCTTGATGAAAAACGTAAAAATAACTCAAAAATTTTATTCAAAATTCCAACTTTTTTCGTGGTAAACCAATACTTTTCTCGCATATTAGATAGGTTGGGCGGAAAAGTAGAAGGTCTCCGGATTTTTTTCTTACCTTCAAAATTAAATGAATTAGGGAAGTTTTAACTTTAATGGGTGGACATAAATTTTAAAAAATCGTATGTAGTAAAAAAATTAGAAGATTAATTTTTTTTAAATTACCTTAAAAAATGTAATCGTTAATTCTAGAGATGCAAATTTATTGTTTTGTTGAAAAAAAAATATAACAATTTAAAATTTTCAAATTGAAATTTGAAAGCTTGAAAGTTAATAAATAATTTGTATTCGCTATATTTAGAGATTTCTCATAAAATTTCCTAAATTTAAAGTAAATTTTTTTTATCTGGTATTTTTCGTCTGGTGTGAATTTATACAGGAATAAAATTCTTTCCAAATCCTATGCCGTTGTATGAAGTCCCAAGTTAAAAAGAGAGGAACTACTGCTTACTCGTATTGCGCATGCCTTACAATTAAGAAACCCGAGTAATAGTGAAAAGGCATTATCGGTGAATCTTAGTTCTCTCTCTCCCTTTCTATATTAAGAACTGTTCATTCAAACAGATCATGCTTATTGAATCCGAAACCAATTTTTTTTATTCGGAGTGTCTCAGAGCTTTTAGCAGTTACGTGCATCATAAGCTTTTTCATGCACCATAGCAAAATCCACCCCCTGGCAAAAAAACCGAGAAACAACCCCTCACTTTTGTTTTTCAAATTGCAACCCCATGTTGTTCAACTTACAGCCCTTTTTATTTCTTATTCAACGATATATCATAAAATGTAGTTGTGAAAACAGTATGTCGCTATAATTGTACTCGTTAGTGGATACTATTAATTTGTCTGAATTAATTATTCCACATTAGAGACAAGGAAAAGTAGATGGTAAAGTAAAATAAACAATAAAATGTGCTTTGTTTTATTCCTATCAAAATGCCTTTCACCTTGTCTCCAAACGAATACGTTGGTATGCTTTTAGTTTTTGGCGGATGCCAAAAGAATAAACGTGCTGTATAGAAGATGTCTGAGCAGGGCTTTCCTGACGTTCGACAACCAGGTGGCAATACTTTTTCTTGTGTAGAAAATAAAATGCGAACGGGATGATTACTAGGGAGAAACCAGCAAGCACATCCCACTCCTGTGAGAACTGAAGAAAATTGTGTAAATGTTTTGGCCTACGTCGAAGCACATCCTAAAATTTTGGTTCGTGCATTGGCGGTGAATTTTTTTTAAAATAATCATAATAATAATAGGATCAGTAAGTCATATGTGCTAAGAATTTTCCAACAGTACAGGTATCATCCTTTCAAAATACATATACACCAAGGACTCAGACCTACAGAGATTTCGAAAGACGAGTATCATTCATTGCTCACATTCAAATTTTAATTCATGACTTCCTCAATTCCAAAATCAAATCTTGTGGAGTGACGAATTCCGCTTCCATAATAATGGCACTGCTAACAGACATAACCTGCACTATTGGTCTCAGGACAACCCTTACTGTATTAGAGAAACCAATTTCCAAATAATGTGGTGTGGTTTACATAATGGACGTCCTACCGGCCCTAATTTTTTCCAACGCACTCTGACATGCTATCGATATCTGAATCTTTTCGAAATTGGTATTCTATTATAATGCCAGTCGAAGTAAGACAACAAATGTGGTGGCAACAAGATAGTGCTCCTGTACATAACTATAATATCGTTACTACTTTCCTCAATAATACGTATACCTAGTAAACACAAAACCTAAACATAAAAATTACGCACACATAGTACCTACTTATACTAGAAAATAGTACTCTCATAGGCTCCGCCCAATTGCATGTTGCGCCTTGATTGGATGACAACTTACTTGATTTAATGTGCGGAGGGTAGGAGAATAGTATTTTCTAGTATAAATAGAAGTAGTTTTTATTCAATAGTTTTGGCAAAATTCTACCGCCTCGTCGGCCTCAAGGGAAAGGCCTCGAAGTGCATGGACAGAAGATCTATACTCCTGAAGATAAAGCCACTGCCTTTAAAAACAACCTGCAAACTGTCTTTACACCACCTGACAATCCAAGATTTCTCAGGGACTTTGCCATCGAAACAGACCTCCTCACCCGTAATATAGCCCGAAGCCCACACGTCCACATTCCACTGAATGAGAACTCTCATCTTCTTACACCCTTTACAATCGAAGGAGTTCAGCAGGCGTGCCAAGCGGGGAGAAACAGTGCCCCGGGCACGATGGAATCTCGAGACAGGCACTCAAAAACCTGCCAGAAGAGATTCTCCCTCCGCTCTGCTCACTGTTGAACGCCTGCTTGGCATACTCTTACTTCCCTCGTTGTTGGAAATCTGCCAACGTAGTTCTCATCCCCAAACCCGGCAAAGACCCCACAAATCCTGAATCCTACCGCCCAATTTCATTGATCAGCGTCCTAGGTAAACCTTTGAACGTTTGTTAAAATAGAGAATCTGGGACTTCTGTACCGAAAATAATATCATTCCGACATTCCAATTCGGATTCAGGCCAGGCCACTCCTGTCAGAACGCCACCACCAACTTTCAAACCATCGTCACCCGAGCTTTAAACCAACGACGCTATTCAGCCGTCATTTTCATGGATGTTCAAAAAGCTTTTGACCAAGTCTGGCACGCCGGACTAGTGAGAAAGCAACTGAGCATCCGATTGCCAAACCAAATCGTAAAATTATTATATTCCTACCTCACAGACCGATCGATCAGCGTCAAAGTTGGTTACAGCCTATCCGATTCATTCACACCCCAAACTGGCGTTCCGCAAGGCTCGATACTCGCTCCACTATTATACTTAATTTATACGTATGACACACCAATTCCACGACATACCCAAGACAATATCCAACTATATGCGGACGACACCGCACTAATCATTTCCGCCACTGACATTCGCTCTCTCAATATTCGAACCCAAAATCTACTGACCCAATTCTCAAATAGGTGCAGGAAATGGCGGGTGACTCTCAACCCTCAAAAAATCCAAGCCATCGTTTTTAAACACCCCGATACCATGAGCGAACGACTTGTACCCACAAACTTCCGCCTCGTGCTCTGGGGAGATCGACTCGAAATCCGCAGAGAAGTCGTTTATATGGGAGTGAGATTCACTCACACTCTCAACTTGATGGCCGACCTCATGGACACTTTGAATAAAATCCGACGTCGAGTTAATCTTCTCAAGGCACTCGGCGGAACCTTCGGACGAACTCATCCAACCACCCTACTTCATACGTATAAGACATATATCCGTCCCATCATCGACTATTGAGCAAACGTCTATTGCTCCCTTCCCGACCACCTTGTAAAAAAGCTTCGATCTTGTGAGCAATCAATTCTAAGATACTGCCAATAGGAGGCACTTTATTCACTCAGTAACACCGTCTATACCAATATCGACATTGAGCCCATCCCGTCCCGTCTAAACACCCTACAAGCCCGATACGTTAATCGCACTATCGAATCGGGCAACGAAATATCGAAAAAACGCCCTCCTCACACCGTGGATCGCTAATAGACGGCCTCTTGGCAGAAAAACCCAAGAGGAAGCTCCCATTCCCTCCAGTACGGTTACTAGCCACGGCTTAGGACGATCTCCCAGACATATACATCCACTACCTAGACCAATCCCCAATTTCAATCCGATA